>BTHU01000006.1:5175000-5485000 GCA_036184795.1 Tokudaia tokunoshimensis
TAGCTACTATTCAGAAACTGACTGCAGAGTTGGTCCGACGGCTCAGCAGATAAAAAAAAAAAACTGGCTACTGATAAATGTTAACTGGAGCCCCATGAGGGTGTCCCACACCTGTGTGTGCTCATTCGCACACGGTGAATAAATGAATGTAATGAGAATTCCTAAAGATAAGCTGCAGACCTCAATGAGATCTTATTATGATGTCTTTAAAAATACGAGTAGGGTATGGTGGTGAGAGGGACTCATGTGGGTCAGTAGCCAAGGATGGCCTTGGGCTCCTGGTCCTCCCACCTGCACATGCACAGTGCTGGCATTAGAGGTCATACAAGGTGTCCTCTGTATCCACCCTGCCCTCTTCCCTAGATGAGTACAGCCAGCATACAGAAAAGGTTGAGTGTCTCCCACCGATATAGAACTGTGTTTTTTAAAGTGATATACACACTGCACAGCACAGTAGAAGTCAGAGAACAGCTGCTTCAGCTGCCATTCTGTTCTCCTTCCTTAACAACAACAACACAACAGCCAACTATCTCCGTTTTTCTTAACTTGAATTTCTTACCAGTTCCCATTTGATACCCCCCAGTCCATTAAGATACTCTTTGCCAGCCAGATTGTACTGGCCCACACCTTTAAACCCAGCACTTGGGAGGCAGGGGCAGGCAGATCTCAGAGTTCGAGGCCGGCCTGAAGTACAGAGCAAGTTCCAGGACACCCAGGGAAACCCTGTCTTGGAAGGGGGTTCTGAAGGGGTGTGCAGGGGAGATAGATGGTCTTTGCAGAGGTCACCGTTCTATGTGAAGCAAACAGCATTGAGTAAAACTGTGCTGATCTCTTTATATGATGTACTCGTTTACCCAGTGACAGCTCTCACAGAGTGTTGCTGGCATCCCCGGGTCACAGGTGGGAAGGATGACAGGTAAAGAGGTTAGGGGGGTCAGCTGAGAGAGACCCTGGGTTAAAACTCAGCACAGCTAACCCTGCAGCCTCACGACATTCCTGCCATCCTTGGTCCTCCCCTCTCTTTCTCCATTTTGATTTTCTTTCCCGTGTTGCCTCTTACCTGATGTTTAACTCTGGAGGGCTCCCAGCCACCATCTTTGGACTCTTCCCACACACACACACCTGTGATCACACTTTTCCGTCACGGAGCGGCTGCTGGTCTCTGAGCCTCACTGCTGTGTGCTCGAAGCTGAATCTTCTCCTTTGCTGCTCTCTGCTTTTTTTTCTCAAGTAGTTCCTCTTTCTGTGACTTAATGTGTGTCACTCAGTGGCTTCCCTGGAAACCTTTCTAGCCCATTCTTAGATGGGGTCTGCCTCCCCCACCCCACGCGGGTCTGTCCTTGTCTTTCTCCTCTGTGCAGCACTTCACAACTACATTCACTTAGATTGGAGGAGGGGCAGAGAGGGAAAACACCAGCTCATTTTAGAAAACGCACTAAGGCAAGGACCAAGGAACCAATTATTTTGATATTCCCAAGTGGCTTTCAGAATACCTGGCACATAAGAACCATTAAACATTGTCAGAATTAGTGGACTGGGGGTCTAGTTCAGTGATAGTGTGCTTGTTTCAAATGTCCAAGGTACATCGAGTTCAATCCCCATCAGGTGGTGTTCTTGGGAGGTAGAGGCAGGGGGAATCTCTGAGTCTGAAGCTAGCCTCATCTACAATAACAAGTTCCCAAACAGTCAGAGCCACATAGAGAAGACTCTGTCTCAAACAAACACCAACATTTCTAAAATTTCTAACATTTAAAAAAAAAAAATCTCCTCTCCCCAGAGAGGAGATTAATTGGTCCCTTCTCAAGCCCTCCTTGTTCTTCTCCAGGCCTGTGGAATGTAGCATAGTTCTCCTTCACTTTATAGCTGATGCCGCTTATAAGTGAGTAGGTACAGAGGTCAGGACATAGGATAGCTGTCCCCTCGGGGACCAGGGGAGGGTGGAGGGAGAAAATACTAAGAGAGACAACTGGAATTGGGGGTGCATCTCTGGGATGAGTTTGACATCTATAGTGCAATGGAGACCAGAATGCACAAGTATGACCCTAGCTAAGACTCCTCGTAATGGGGGATATGGAGCCTGAACCAACCGGCCATCTTCTGTAACTAGGCAAGACTTCCTTCCAGTGGAGGGATTGGGACACCAGCCCAGCCACAAAACCTTTGACCTACAATTTGTCCTGCCTACAAGATTGGGGTTAAAGGGGCACAGAACTTGTGGGAGTGGCCAAAAACTGTATGGTCTAACTAGAGACTCATGCCATGCACGGAAGCCTATGCCTGACACTACCTTCAGGGCCAGGAACCAGCTGTTAGAGAGCCCAGAGACCTAGGGTAGAACCAGACAGACTGGCACTTAAAAAATAGTGTCGAAGTGATTCCCCATAAACAGAAAAAGCCTGGTGTATTTGTCATCAAACAGGCTTTATCCAGCAGCTGTGGAAACAGATGCAGAGGCCCACAGCCAAACATCAGGTGGATCTTGGGGAATCCTGTGGTGGAAGAAGGAGGGGGAGGGAGGATCATAGGAGTCAGGTCAAGGATTCCACAAGAAAACCCAACTAACAAGAATCAACTAACCTAGGCTCATGGGAGCTCACAGAGACTGAACTGACAACCAAGGAGCCTGCGTGGGACTGGCATGGGCCCTCTGCATATGTTATGGTTGTGTAGCTCGGTCTTCTTGTGAGACTTCTAACTGTGGGAGCAGGACTATCTCTGACTCTGGGCTGCTTTTGATATCCATGGAGCCCTACTCTATTTTGAAAAGAAACAGGAAGAGTGGATTGAGAGAGGAAACTGCGTTCAGGATGTAATGTATGTGAGAAGAATAAATAAAATAAAATAAGTATACTTGTTTTGCGCAGTGAGTTCCTGGAGATGCTTGAGAACAGGATTTTGAGTAGTTGAGTATGGGAGCTAAGGCGTTAGTGGGACTGCAGGTGAGGGCGCGATATTGCAGGACTGCTATAGACTCCAGGGCCGGGAGGAAGAGAGAGAGGCCGGCAGCAGGAAGAAGACAGCTTCTTTAGACAGTCGGGTATAAAAACTAGCTACAAAGTAGAAACTAGTTTTAGACCCTCCTTACCACATCCAGATGGAGATAATCAATAGACATTAGGAAACAAGAAAAGGAGGGTGAGAGAGATGTGGTCTTTACCTCACCATTAAATCAGGCCAACAAGTACCTTTGATTATTCATTGTCAGCTCATGAAAGTGAAACTGAAGTGTGTTTTCACTGGGATAGGTTCAGGTTGGTAGTGGATGTTATAGGTGTATATAAAATGTGATTTTGTGTGAGTGTGTAATGGGGGTGACTTTTGCACCATATTTGCATCCTAGGAAGTTTGTTCACTGTGGAGCTGTCCGTGTGTCCTTTGTTCATCTAGAATGCCTTACTTTAGGAATGTTATTTTGACAATGCTGTTGTACATCTCATTTCTTAAAGGCAGGGGCTGTGAACTCCTTGAGAACCTGCTGCCTGTGATTTAATGTCTGTCCTTTTATTTCTCTAGGGCCTATTCCCTGGTGGATTCCAGTCAAGTGTCGACATTTCTGATATCCATCCTTCTTATAGTCTACGGTAGTTTCAGGTAAGACAGTCTTCATGGGCTGTGTCCAGTTGCAGATAGAGGAAGCATTGCTCCGTGGAGAGAAATGGGTTTATCAGGAATTGAATTTGAGAGGGTAATTTTAATATTTGTTCTTTGGTTGACTTCTGATAAACATGTCTTAGTTTTGCTTATGACTTCAGCATATTAATGCAAACATAAAAACTGATTAAAACTAGGTCTGGGGCTGGGGAGATGGCTCAGTAGTGGTTAAGAGTGCTGGCTTCTCTTCCGGAGGTCCTGAGTTCAGTTCTCAGCAACCACACGGTGACTCACAGCCATCCGTAATGGGATCTGATGCCCTCCTCTGGTGTGGTCTGAAGACAGCTACAGTGTACTTACATATAATAAATAAATCCTTAAAGAAAAACAGTCCTAGGTCTGCAGATAGCGACTGAGCTGAGGAGCAGAGTTCACTGGGAGGCTGTGGGGAGTGAGCACCCACTGATGATGGCTCTCACTGTTCTCACAGGAAAGACGCTTCGAAACACAGAACAGTGGAATGAAAAATGTAGGATAAATAACAAATGTAACTTTTTTTCTCTAATTCTAAATCAAAGTGTGGTCATCAGCTCTGAATAGACAGAGAATGATTAAGTAAACCAGAATCCAGCTGTGCTCAGAAGCTATCAAAGGCTCTGGTCCCGAAAGACCTCTTTACAAATAGTGTTTTTACGGAAATCAACTTTTCTCACCACAAAAGCATTGACATAGGTTAATCCATACAAATTGCTGATAAGAGACCATCAGAAGCCATTTCCTGTGACTCACCTGTCACCAGAGTTGAGTGTGATAACATTACCAAGTCTCCTGTTGCCCTGATGAGTACATACCTGTCCCAGCACTCAACTGTGTGACTAGAAAGAGAACAAGGTAGCCAGACAGACCCCCTTTCAGGTTAGCCGCAGTTGTAGGGGCTGCAGTGGTTGGTTGTGTGCTGACACAACTCGGCATTGTGTGCTGACACAGGGAAGTGAAGGCTGCATGTGGGAAGATCGCTCAGCAGCCAAGAGCACCCAGGCCGCCGTTGTAAACCAGCTCCAAGGGGAGGGGCCACCACCCTCTGGCCACACTCTCAGAGGCAGGCACACAACATTTACAAATAAAAGTGAAGGCTGCTTGGGAATTCTTAAGTTAAGAACTGGAATGATAAATGTGTCAGAAAAAGGATTTTGAACTGTACGGTATGCCTTTTATTTTTTTAAAGATTTATTTATTTTATATATGTAATTACACTGTAGCTGTCTTCAGACACCACAGAAGAGGGCGTCAGATCCCATTACAGATGGTTGTGAGCCACCATGTGGTTGCTGGGATTTGAACTCAGGACCTTCGGAAGAGCAGTCAGTGCCCTTAACCGCTACTGAGCCATCTCTCCAGCTCCCGATATGTCTGAATTTTAATAAGTATTTTGTAAAATCACAAACTTACAGCCGTTTATTCCAATCATTGTAGAAAAAAATGTATTGCTATAATATGTACACTGATTAAAATTTTAATCACAAAGATGTTTACAGCAAGACCAAGGCTCTTCTGCTGGGTTGGCTGTTTGGTTTGGTTGTTGTGTCAACACAAGCTAGAGTCCTCTGGGAAAGAAGGAGCTCTTAGGAGAATCTTCTCTCAGAGGGTCTGTAGGCAAGGCTGTAAGGGCACACTCCTGCTTGATGATTGCTGGGGGAGGGTCCACCCTGGGCTGTGTGAGAAAAGAGCAGGAGCTAGCAGTAAGCACTGCTTCCCTGCGGCTGTGCCACAGAGCCCCGCCCTGGCCTCCTGGCAGAAACCGCAGACCCTGCCCTTCCCTGAGTTACTTTTGGTTGTGGATTTTTTTCTAACAAAGTAAAATAGGACACAGTTGTCATTTATTTTGAGATAGAGTCTCTCTAACATAGCCCTGGGGGCTGTCCTCACTATGTAGATCAGGCTGGCTTCAAATTCATGGAGATCCTCCTGTCTCTGCTTCCTGAATACTGGAATAAAGACATGTGTCACCATGCCTAGTTTAGGAAACAATTCATAACCACTTTAAGAAACTAGGACTATTAGAACTTTACCAGAGTGATCAATATTTTGTAATTCTACCCCTAATATTTTATCTTTTTTTCCCCCATAATAGCCATTTTTATAGTTACAACCCACACCACTTTCATTAGTGGAAATTGCCTTTTGTTACACACACACACACACACACACACACGTTACATATTTAGAAAGTTAGGATCCTTCATATACTGACTCATTTCACGCAACACCCAATTATTTTCTGTAGTCATCCTCTTAGGGTTTAGTAATTTAATATTTTTTGTGCTTCTTATACTATGATTTTGTCAGAGATGTAAGTTGTTAACCTTTTTTTTTTCTCTCTGAACTCTATTATTAAGTTGAACATTTACGGCCAGCAGATAAAAGTCTCTGTTGCACCAGCCTGGAAATGCAGTCAGATCCCTGGAACACGTGTAAAAGTGGAAAGAGAGAATCAGCTATGCAGAGTTGTCCTCTGATCTCACATGGACAATGGCCCATGCCCACATGCGCATCAAGCATTCCCTTCGCACGCCATGCATCCATCCATCTCCCTTCCTTCCTTCCTTCCTTCCTTCCTTCCTTCCTTCCTTCCTTCCCTCCCCCTGAAATAAATTTGCTTTAAAGATAAACATTTAAAGTTGAAATCCTTAACTAGTTTCTCTCTACCACATGCTGCCATGTTATTTCCAGAGAATTGCACCAGTTTAGGACTGTACAGATTTTAACACTGTATTAAAGAGAGTGACATAGAGTGATCATATAGGTGGAAAGGGTCTCTTCAGTGGACCTCCTGGTTATAGCGAGGAGGCTGGAGTCCAGCAGGTTACAGCCCTTACACAGCTGCACAGCTTGTTGTAGCAGAGTTTGGATTGGAATGTTTAAGCTGCTGGTCCCTGTATGAAATGCCTGTACACTTGAAGGCATTCTCTGTGGAAAGTAAATCATGATGCCTTTGGTTACTTACACTTTAAGTTGGACTAAGCGGATAGTCTCTTCTGTTTTCTGGGTAAAATGTATAACTTCTTTATTTACTAGAACTCAGCTTTGAGACTAATAAATCTACACTTTTCTCTGTGCTGAGATTCTCTTGTTCTGGCTTGGTTGAAAGTCATTTCTTTTAAAAAAAAATGTTTGGAAGGGGCTGGAGAGATGGCTGAGCAGTTAAGAGCTCTTGCAGAGGTCCTGAGTTCAATTCCCAGCAGTCATATGGTGGCTCACGACCATCTGTAATGGGAGTCGGGTGGTGCCAGTGGTTTTGACTGCATCTCTCTGACTCTAGATGTACCTGTTCTGCCACGCCAGCCGTGGGGTCTCATGTGACTGTCGCTCCATCGCTCCCTGTTGGCAGTGGCGTCATCCCTCATCCCTCCATTGCAGGACAGTTTCTCTATCTGCCTAGGCGGTGGCTGTGAATAGCGCTGCTGTGGATGGACGCTCAGGGGCTGGTTTGACATGAGCACATGCCTTCGTCCCTCAGAGTAGTCGAGATACCGGGCGACATGCTCATCCTCCAATGTGACGTTTTGAGAAACGCCACGGGTTTCAAGGCATCTATGCTACTTGGTGTTGTCACTAGCATTGTAAGAGTTTGTTCATTCTCTCACCAACAGTTCTCTTTTGAGTTCTTCATTTTTACTATGTGATAACATAAACCATAAGCTCCACTGTGATTTCCATACCTGTGTATTGTTGTTTCACCACAGTCACACACAGACACACTCCTCTCTCATCCCCTCCTATGGGCTCTCGTCCTCTCCCCAGATAGTCCTTTTCTGCTTTCGTGTTTTTCTTCTTGGTGTTACTACTGTTCGGTCTGGACTCAGTGAGTCAAAGGAGACACTTCTCTGTTGGGTTGATCGTACTTAGAAAGATGAATTCCACTTCTACCTGTTTTTCTGCAATGATGTCATTTCATTTTTTATGCTAAAGAATGTGTGTCATATTTAAAAAATTTATTCATCCAGAAGGACAGTGCTGGTGCACACCTTTAATCCCAGCACTTGAGAGGCAGAGGCAGTTGGATTCCCTGAGTTCAAGGATGGCCAGTGCTACAAAGCAAAACCCTGTCTTAAAAAATAAAAAATAAATCCATTCATCCATTGAGTAACAGCTAAGAAGATGTGACTTGCGTGTTGCCACTGAGCAAACCCTGGTGTAGGGGCGCCTGTTGTGTGCTGACATACTCCCTTGGGTCTGGAACAAGGAATGGCGCAGCAGGGTCGTATTGCAGGTATAGTCTTCAGTTTTGAAGAGCCTGCGTTCTGACTTTTATGGAATGTAAACTAATTTACATCTCACACGCAGGGTAAACATAGTGTTTCCTTGTTCCCTCCCATACCCTCAAAAGCATTTGGATTTATGTGTGTTATTTGTTTCTTGAAAGGTAGCCACTCTGGACTGAGATAGAATCTCAGCATTTACTCAGTTTTCTGCCGTGTGGTCGTCATTGTCAACTTCATCATCATCATCTTCACCGACCTTCCTCTGTTACTCTAGTGGGTGTAGGTGGTGTCTCATTATGACTTTGATTGGCATTTCTTTAGTGGCTTATGGTGTCCAGCATCTTTTCATGTGTTTATCTATCACCCATGTAGAATCTTTGGTGAAATGTCTATTGAGAATCCCCTGCCCTGTCCCCCCACCCCCAGCTCTGAGGGTCAAGTCTAGGGTCCATGGGCATGCCATACTTATTCTGAGCCCCTCTCTCCCATTTTTATTTTCTTAGTGTTGAATTTAAGAGTTCTTCACATACTATGAAGATGCCTTTATCAGATAAGTGCTTGCAAAACATTCCTTTTAAGTCTCTGAATTTTTCTTTTTACTTTTTATATATTTAGAGTTGTATATTTCCTGATGAACTGACCTTTTAAAATATCCCTCTATACGTATACTGTGGTACACCATACCTTCAAAACCTCTGTCTCCAAAAATATTTACATTATGATTTATAACAGTAGCAAAATTACAATTATGAAGTAGCAGTGAAATAATGTTATGGTTGGGGTCACCACAGCATGAGGAGCTGTGTTAAAGGGTGACAGCATCAGGAAGGGTGAGAGCCACTGTCTCTGCCTTCTTAAAATTTCTTTACTAATATCTTACTGAGTCTGATGTTAGAATAGCCATTCAAAGTCTTTTATTTTTGAGTTTTAGAGAATTTGTTAAATATCTCTGCGTGAAGCTCCAGTGGCAGATTTACATAGGCGTGTCGGGATGGTGTGTGGAGGGGATGTGCACACATGTGAGCGCACCGACTCACAGCTCCCTTCTGTAAAAACATTTGGGGAAATAATTGAGGGTAAACAGCCAATAGCAGCAGGGTTTGTAGTCTAGATGACTTATGTACTCCATAGTGTGGCCTGAGGTCACCTTGCCATCTGGCCATTATCCCTCTGTTATGCCTGACCTGAGCTCTTAAACAGGGTGATGATCCGGGCATGTACAGTTGCTGACTGAATACAGACTCAGTGTCTTAACTACTCACAGCACATTCTGTCAGACCTAACGAAGCCTTGGACAAGCCTGCGTTCTCCTTGTCTGTAGCATAGAGTGCAGGGTTTGCAAAGGAGTCCTAGGTCTTTGCTCAGGAAATTCTTTGAATCTAAAGAATAAGTTGATTTCCAAGAGTTCTGTTGATGGGGTGAGGATGTAGCTGAGTTTAGAACACTTGACTTGCCGGCCATGTATTATAAAACCCTGATTTTGAGGGTTTATTACATTTTATTACATTATTCATTTTGGGCCTATGTAGGTGATGCCTGTGCATATTTGTGTGTGTGCATAACGGCGGGCTCCTCCTCAGTAGCCCTCCAACCTTGCTTTGTGACATGAGGTCCCTGACTGGGTCAGGGAGGCTGGCTGGCCAGTGAGCACTGAGGACCCTCCGGTCTGCAGCCAGCACTGGGCTCTGCAGGGCGCTGCTGCATCTGGTCTGCATCTGGGCCTCATGCCTGGGTGGTGTGCTGACTGAGGCATCTCCAACCTTAGTGGAATAGCATTCCATTCCTTTCTTAGGAATTCTTACCTTATAAAAAGAACAAATCTTAAAGAACACCTTACTAAGACATTGAGAGTGTGTTAAACTACTTCCTGCTATAGTGTCATGATGACTCTTGTCAGATGTGCATGGCATGGAGTATTGTATTTGACACTAATTAGTTGTCTCTGATTCTGCCCAGCTCAGCATAAAGCCATGGCGTCATGTAAAAGGTTGCTGACTTGATAACCTACCTGTCTGGAGGAAGGCAGCATATATGCAGCTCGTCTAAAGCAGAGAGCAGACCGAAGGAGAAGCTACAGTAGCTAATTTTATGTAGTGCTCTGAAAGCTATCCTTAGCACACTAGTGCATGAAAAACTGTGACATGCTGTGTTAGTCCCACTCTAAAGATTGCTCAGTCCGTGAGGCCCCTTGCTATATGAAAGCAGAAGGAGATCTGAGTTCACATCTCCAACACATTTAGAACTGCGTGTGCCTATGGGTGGTAACCCCAGGGTTAGGGGGTGGAAATAGGCAGATTCAGCCAGCTTAGCCCAGACAGTCTGGTCCAGTAATAGACCCTGTCTCAAAAACTGCCTCCACAAATGCTCACATGACTGTTTGTTCCTGCGTGCGCACACGCATGCACGCACACACGCACGCACAGAGGCGGGGGAGGAGAGAGCGCATGCACAAATACATACTAAGTGTATTTATTCAAAGAGGATCAAGGTTCTAGGGTCTCTTGCTTTGTATCATCATCATCATCATTTTATATAATTTGTATTGTGATTACCCCTACTTTTCCTTGTTTATGAGGTGGATAAATGTCAGGCAGCTACCGTGAGATGGTGACTCAGCAGCTCTGAGCTGCCTACCAAGGACCTAGACAGCAGAGAGCTTTACTTTATTTCTAGAGGCTGAAAGTCCAAGATGTAAGATGTCAGCAGGATGGGATTTATCGGGACTCCTCTCCTTGGCCTGTGGGTTTGGTCCTCACAAGTAGATGTTTTTCCTTGCCCTTCTCCTGACTGGAAGGTCCATCTGCCCCTCCCTTTCCCTTGCCCTGATCTGCTTATCTCTTCCATAACCATTTTAAGCCAGGTGTGATGCACACCTTCAGTTCTAGCACTTTCAGGGCAGAGGCGGGTGTATCTGTGAGTTCAACACCAGCTTACTAGTCCAGGCTGAAGGCTGCACAGTGAGACCCTAAGAGGAATAGAAAGAACTATCTTTCCTATAATGCCTCTTTAAAAACTGTCTGCAAATACACTTATATGTTCAGGTCCTGTGGTTAAAACTGCAGATAGGAATCTTGTGAGTATACAATTCAGTCCAACATAGGTAGAAAGAGCTATTACTGTCCAAAGCACAGCACACTCAATGATTCTGAAGAGGGACAGGACAAAATAATGAATAAACACAAAGAGAGTTGTCCCGTCCATAGGGTTCCTCTGAAAATCCAGGGAAACCTTGGGCTGGAGAATTGTGCTTCTGTGGTAGGGCATTTGCCTAGCATGTCTGAAGGCTCGTGTTCCATTTCCACCCAGAAGAAAGCAAAGAAAGTCATTGTACTATACCACATGCCAGCCCAGCCTGACCAGTATGAGTGCAGTTAAGGTTAGCTGCTGTAGACCGAGGATGAGGAGATGGAGGCCGGAGAGTCAGAAATTGAAGAACCTGTTTGGTTACATAGTAAGACCAACCCTGTCTCACTCACACTGTCCTCCCCCCGAACAAACATGTAACCCAGTTCTCTATGTCATTATATTTCCAGCCACTTAATCAGAAGACCACCCTCTTAAGTGCACTGGTGATGGGTCTGTTGGTCAAGGGCAGGATGTCTCTGCTGTACAGCCCAGACTGGCCTCAAACTTGTCATTTCCTGGGTCTTCGACTTGAATGCTAACTGTGCGCATCACTAATTGGATATTCTTTCACCTTCCAAAGCTTGACCTGTTGCGGCTGCCTCTGTTGAGTCTCCTTGGTATCAGGTGGAAATGGAAATGAAAACATGGGTCTAGGCCTTTTTTTGAAGACAGGATCTCATCATATAACCCTTTTTAGTTCACACTTGGTGATGCAAACTTGGCAGTTCTCTTGCCTCAGCCTCCCAGCTGCTGGGGTTTGGACATGTGCCTCCACCATGTCCAGTTCCTTCTGTCTGTGGATCATTCGTTACTTTCTTCTTGTTTATATATTTGGATTTGAGTAATTCTGTTTGTGGCAAATGTTGCGGCATGTGCTTGCCTTGCTTGGTGGAGTTGATTCTCTCCCTTCATATTTAGGTGGATCAAACTCATACCAGGCTTACACAGTAAGCTCTTGACCTGCTAAGCTTTCTCATAGCCCACGTTGCTCATTTTCACATTGATTTCAGTAACCCAAATGTGCTCTTTGTTAAGCAAATAGCCAGGGTGCGGTTTGAATGGAATGTGTAGTAATAACAGTTTGGTGTAAAGGCATCATATCATGTTGTTGTAGAGCAGTAACAAGATTACGGTAGTGAGACAGGGCTGGGGTGATGGCGGGGCTCATCTCTGCAGACAGAAGAGACTGTCCAAGGGCTAGCCAAGCACTGGGCTGCCTGTAGAGTTAATAAGTTACCAAGTAACTAAGGATAAAAGCCCACAAATCAGTCGTCCTGGTACCCCCAAGACAAGTCTTCCCACAAAGGCAGTATTTAAACAGCTGAAGTCTGCTGTCCTCTGCGCGCGAGTGTACTAGGCCATGACTAGATCCCAACCCGTGCCAGTGATGGAACTCTGGGAAGCTGGAAGATAGAACACTTCCCTCCTGGAACAGATACACACAGCCCTCCACTTCACTTATGAGGATTTCTTGTGTAGTGTAGTGGTCACCCCAATGATCAAACAAGGCTTGATGTTCAGCAAGACTACAGCAAAGAGAAGCTCAGAGTAGTTACTTAAGACCTCCCAGCATCAGGAGCAGAGGCAGGCAGATCTCTGTGAGTTCAAGGCCAGCCTGGTCTATACAGAGGAAGCCTGTCTTGGGCGGGGCATGGGAGGGTGACTGGCTCCATAGCACCTCAGCAGCTGCCTTTGGCATGTACTTGCCTTGCTTGGTCAGTTTATTTGAAAATATTCTTTAAAAAGTCTGTGTGTGCGCGCCCCCACCAGAGTCGAGAAAAACAGGTCGGATCCCATGGAGTTGTTACAGGTTGTTATCAGCCACCATACACACACCACAGCAGACACTAGCACTGAACTCTGCGAGAGCCTCAACTGCTGAGTCATCTCTTTGGCTTTTTGTGGGGAAGGCAGGGGGTTCTTCCGGAGTTTCTCTGCATAGCCCTGGTTGTCTTGGAACTCGATCTTGAACTCAGAGATCCAACCGCTGCTATCTCCCTAGTGCTAGGATTAAAGGCGTGTGCTAAAGGTAGTTTGTAATAGCCCTCAGCTAATAATGAATTGGAATAGTTAAATGCTGACGAGCACTGACCTCAGCACCAGGCTCTTTTCCTCCACCTTCTGAGAGAGAGAGATATCTCAGCCATCTCGGCCGTGGGTAACATTCATGCCTCAGGTGAGACCAAAGGACAGCTGGCAGCTTTCCAGCCCAGAGGAGGGGTAGAAGCTAGCCCAGCGGAGAGGTGAGTAAGGGCTCTTGTAAAGTCCCCAACTGCCTCAAGGCCAGAGAGGCAGCGCGGACGCACAGCTGTACTTACCGATGTTATGTTCATAGGTGGGTCTGAAAACTCAGAGTAGTGCGTGTTTTCCAAATGTGCACACACAGTGAAGAACCAGTCTTTGTGTTCCATTGGCTGCAACACATTCGTAAACACTTCAGCCAGTCTAGACCTGCGCCATGAAATGATGAGCTCTGTCATGAGAGTAATGAACACTGAGAGGACAGAGGAATGGGTCACACATGGAAATTACCTGCCTGTCAGAGCAGAGGCGTTAGTTTTAAACTTGAATGCAGTTTTTTTGGTCTCTTGGTGTTTCGTTGCTGTTTAATAGACCTAATTGGAAGCAAGAACTGACAGCTCGTCCTCTTAGGACCAACTGCCAGGAGGAGGCAGTTAAGGTAAGTTGTGCTGAGGAGCCTCCTCCTCCTATGGAAGATCTAAAAGTAAATGTACGACCTCAGATGTGTGCGGCAGAGCGGACGAGTGGTGGTTAGCACTAGAATACCGAATAGTCGAGACTTGTTTATTATTATTAGTGATCGCTTGCTCTTGTGTGTGTGTGTGTGTGTGTGTGTGTGTGTGTGTGTGTGTGTGAGTGAGTGAGTGTGAGCGTGTCTGTCTGTGTACATGTACAAGTTACAGGAAGCAGTTCACTTATTCCACCACGTAGGAGCCAGAAATTAAATCAGGTAACTGGGACTTGGCAGCAAACTACCTGCTAAGTCATCTCTCTGGGCCTCCAAAATGCTTGTCAGATAATAAAAAAATCTTCAAATTCCATGTAGCAAAAACTAGTAGACAAGAGAGGAAAACAGAGCCCATAAATAAGCTTAAAGTAGCAGTGTCCTTATTCCATAGAGGAGCAAAGCCAGCAGGGAGAAAATGAGTGTCGGCCAGTGGGTGTGACTGATGGCCTCATGGGCTTATGCTATATGTGCATGGATAAGCCAGCGACTGCTGTCCTCAGTCTGTCTCCACTGAACCTTGATCATCAGTTGGGCTAGATTAGCTGACCTAACCTTTCCCCAAGTACTGAAGCAGATGTGTGCCATTACACCCAGCTTTTGACATGGTCTCTAGGGATCCAAACTCATGGTTGCACAGCTGTCTTGACTGATAACATATATTAAGATATTTGCTAATATTGGACATCTCAGAAGATAGGAAACAAGTTGGAATATATAACACATGGTCTGTACTCTCTTCGCTCTGGCTACCATAGCAAAATATGTGGTAGCCTAGATGGACTTAGACAACAGAAATCTCCTTCTCAGAGTTCTTGAGGCTAAACTCAGGTGTGAGGTTGGACTGTTTGCTGGAACAAATGACTGATTAGTGTCAGCCCCTCAGCGCACTCCAGCTGACTCTTGATTTGTGCTGTTCTGTAAAACTTCTCTCTCAGCAGTCACATGATTTCCAGGTACTTTCTTCCATCTCATGGTGGCCTTTGTTTGTTGGTTTGTAATGGCGTTTTTGAAGCAGGGGTGTTTTCACCTGCTTTTTGCTGTTTTGAGAGGGTCCCCCCTGCACCCTCTCTAGAAACTGTTACAGGTGTAAAAGTTGCAGAGAGCTTGCTCTTTACCCAGCATTTCTCTTTGTAGATTTTTAATCATAAGAAAGTAATTGCGACTGTGGCAGGTTGAACTGCACTGGAGTGCTGTATTAAGTCTGAAAGCTCTGGATCTAACACTGAGGGGTGTAGGCTGTGTCACAGTTGGGAAGAAGCCGTCCTTTCCCTCCCAGGAGCAGCCTTTGCAGCCCCGTCTCAAGACTGGCATCGATGCTTCTCTCTCAGCAGAACTGAAATTTACCTGCTAATTCTCTCCACAGGTCTCTTAATATGGACTTTGAAAACCAAGATAAGGAGAAAGACAGCAACAGTTCTTCTGGATCTTTCAATGGCAACAGCACCAATAACAGTAAGGCGTGTTAGACCGCTCATCTCCCCCACGTGCTCCTGAGAGTCACACCCCCACCCCCACCCTTGTGTGCTCACCTCAGCCGACCTCTGAACCTCCATCCGCTCACTTAGATACATTGATAGATTACATTGATAGAACAGTACCGTCCGATCTGTATGCTTCCATGTGCTAAGTTTTTATGTTCTAAATCTAAAGTCACTGATTGCGTAAGTATAAGGTATTTGAGCCTGGTGCTTGCTACTGAGGTCATTCCTTACCTGTAGAGTACAGGTAGTATCCATCCACTTGTGACTTTGTTAGCTGTTCTGTGAGGTTGCTGCTTCTGCACTGATGACAGTGTGATTCAGTCTCTCTTGAGAGAGCATATTCGAGTGCTCAGAGAGGTAAGTGTTGGGAGCATCTCCTGACTCAAACACTCGTAGGATACAAACCCTTTTTTATTCATACAGTGGGATCTCATAATGAAGTACTTAGGCCAGGGAGATGGCCTAGTCAGAAAAGTGGCCCGCAAGCCTGGAGTGCTGCACTCCCTCAGGTCCTAGCACCCATGCAGCAGCCTGGGTGTAGTGGCAGGGGCTGTAGCCCCACTGCTGGGACAGGAATGAGTGCCCCACTCCCACCCCCGGTTTGCTGGTAAGTTGGGAAGACACCATGGAGTGCAGTTTCCTTGTACTTAGTTCCTATATTCTTCATAACCACAGTGCACTTGCCTGGAGTGAGCACAGCAAAGACAGTAAAGTAGGGCTCACTCAGATAGAAAGAGACAGAGGCAGGTGGGTCTCTGTGAGTTCCAGGCCTGCCAGGGCTACAGAGAGAGACTGACTCCCTCTAAAAAATGTCTGTCTGGGCTGGGGAGACGGCTCAGCAGTTAAGAGCACTGACTGCTCTTCCAGAGGACCTGAGTTCAATTCCCAGTAACAACATGGTGGCTCACAACCATCTGTAATGGGATCTGATGCCCTCTTCTGGTGTGTCTGAAGACAGCGACAGTGTCACTCACAGACAGGAAACGAATAAATAAATCTTTTTTTTTAAAATGTCTTTCCATAAATGATAGGTTCTTTTGTATGAAATAAAGCCTGTACCAGTAATTTGCTAGGAACCACATTAAACCCAGTGTGAAACCTGATTTTCAGATTAATGTGTTACATAAGTTATCTTCTGTTAGTACTTCAAGCCAGGTCACACACTTGTAACTTTTATTTCTAAAGTCCTTTATTGTGCACATATTTGCAAATGATAGAAGTGTAGTCTGTGGCACACTGCCTCACAGAATCAAAGAGAAACATGTAACATGTCTTAACTAAAACCTCATGGGGGGAAATTTCTGCTAATATCACTTTTATTTCTTATAATTTATCAGGGTCACACAAGGGTCATACACCTCTTACGTCATTTTCTTACGTCTGCCTCCTGCGTCAGACTGCACCCTTCCCATTATGCGCTGAGACCCAGATACCAAGAGGATTGACAGGTTACCTATCATACAGTGCAGTTCTCTTTGGTGTCGTCTGGAAAATAGTAAGAAAGAAAAATCCACTGAAATAGAGTCAGCACTCACCCGTAGAGCACGCCGTCATTTTAGGTTGAGGGACAGTATGGGGAACAGGCCACACAGTCTTTCTTTTGTGTTTTTTGTTTTTGTCTTTGGAGACAGGGTTTCTCTGTGTCCTGAAACTCACTCTGTAGATCAGGGTGGCCTTGAACTCAGAGATCTGCCTGCCTCTGCCACAATGTCCAGAAAGCTGTCGGGAGCACACGTGACTGTGAGCACTTAGGTCCTCAGCAGTCCACGTCTCCAGGAGCCGAGCTCGGGGAGGCTCTCAGAAGAACGGTGCAGTTAGGGCTGCAATGTTGGCAAGATGATTTTGGACCAATTAAAGGAGAACGTGACCAGATGGAGGTTTGTAAAAGATTACAGTTACCTTCTTCCAAAATACCCAAGAGTCGAGGAGTTTGTGGGACGCAAATAAACATGGAAGCGAAGGAGTGGTGAAGGCCACATGACCCACGCAGACATGAAAGCTTACCGTGAGAATTGTGCCCGATAACCGAAGGCGCAAGAGCCTCCTGGAGAGTACAGCATTCCGCTCATTGGAAATCAGGAAAGCAAACTGAACTGTCTGAAATAGCACTGCACAGCCACCAGGATGGCTCAAGATGAAACCTGGCCACACCTAGTGTGATAAAGACAGATGCTTTTGCATTTCCTGGGAGAGTGTGTGTTGACAGACATGGGCACAATTCAGCATTATCTACTAAGCTCCACCACTCTTGGACCCTGCAGTGTGGCTCTGAGGTGTATGCTTACAAGCACATGTCGCTGGAGGGCTGTCGATGAGAACATGCCAGTATTAGGGTTAAAGCGCGGGGTGGGAACAGACAAAAACAGTTCTGGGAGACGCAGCAAAGCAGATCTGCCCCTGGCTGAGGAACCTGCTGCCCTTTCCCCTAATACACTGCCTGGGAAACAGAAACAGTTAGACTTGTTTCTGGTGCATCTGTGTATGACAGACCTTAGTGGGGACGGCAGGTTTGAAGAGGCCTCTGTCTCCTGGAGGAAAGGGAGCACAGCCTGATGGCCAGCCCAGAAGTAGGCAAGAGGAAGAGAAAGAAATGACAGATCAGACTTGGTGGCCCAGGTCCCAGAGGCAGCCTTCCATGACTGCTGATCTCACTACCCTCACTCAGAAGGGGACACTTTTGCTTTTCCTTACTGTCAGCCAAACTCATGACTGCTCCTAGTATCCAGGCATACATTCTCCTTGAAGAGCACGAGAGCTGCCTCTGCTGCCATGGTTGGGACTGGATGAAATTTGGGAGGAAATGTCACCCCGTGACACAAAGCTGTCATCTCAGTATGTGGAAAACTAAAGAAGGAAAATTACAACTTTGAGGCCGGCCTGAGCTATAGAGCAGCTTCCTGGGTAGCCTCGGCTACATAATGCCCTCCTGGCCTTTGAGAGTACTGCTTGAATGTGTTGGCTAGTTATAAATGCAGGCAAAAACCCCATACACGCACACGCACGCGCACGCGCACACACACAAAATGAAATATCAAAGAATTATTATTTGTAATAGGGGGAAAAAAATTACAAAAAAACCTAAATGTCAGTCATAGAATGGAAAGATTTTTCATACCATGAAGTTGTAGAACAGAGAATAGTTCTTATAGTGTTGAGTGAAAGAATCCAGACACATTATTTAGTGTATGTAAAGTTTCAGAACCAGGCACAGTAGAGAGCCCCTTAGGTGTGGGTGGAATCGTGCAGAGTAAAGTCTGTAATGGCAGCGCCTGGCCCGCTGAGGAAGGAGAGTCTCCAGCTCAGAGCCAGCCTGCGCTCACACAGACTGTAAAGAAAAGTCAAAAGTCATACATACAGAAGATGGTTGGAAAGAAAGTTGTGATAGGCAGGGATTTCATCCAGATCATCTCTGACTGCCGAAATGTTTCTGTGTCTGCCCAAGAAGAGGATCTCTCTCTCTCTCTCTCTCTCTCTCTCTCTCTCTCTCTCTCTCTCACACACACACACACACACACACACACACACACACACACACACACACCACACACCCTTCCTTCCTTTGTTTTATTTAGACAGGGTATCACTGTGTAGCCTTGATTGGTCTGGAGCTCTGGAACTCGCTCATGTAGACCAGTCTGGCCTAAACTCACTGAAAGCCACCTGCCTTTGTTCTTCTCGGTACTGGGACTAATGGTATGTTCCTCCAGGCCCACCCAGTTCATTAGATAAAGGGGAAAAAAGCCACATAAAACTCATTGCCTGATTTGAGTCCTTACACAGCCCCAGTAAGCAAATGAACACAGACAGACACACATGGAGAGAGGATCTGGACAGGGTAGACTGAGGTCTCTGTGGAGAAACTGTAGCCCCGCCCCTAAAGCTTGTCCAGTTTATTATATAGAGTTGAGCGGAGACGCAGTGTTGTTGTATCCTGACGAGCAGGGAGGTGGGGTTTATGGATCAGGGAGGCAGGTTTAGCTGACGTCAGTGCAGCAGTGGTCAGTTGGGGAGTAGTCTTCACACCCTGAACATTCCTTCAAGGAGAGCACTGCCTGCTCATGGACTCCCAGAGAAGACTTTGCCTCTGTGGAGCCTCGGCAGGGGGTGTCCCATGGGTTTGAAACACTGGAACCCTTGACATGGCCAGCTCCAGTCAAAAACACTTTTGACCACTCCCCAAACTGGACATCTAGAAGCCTTGAGCTATGGTCATTGGTGGATCTGCTCACATCTTTAATTGCCCCATTTAGACTGCAAAGGCCACAAAAACTAGAAATTTCTCATAATCCCTCCTGTTTTTAGTCTGTGATAATTTTTCATTTGGTAAATATTTAGTCAAAAGATACACTGACGACATCAGTGCAATTTGCCAGTGGCTGCGTTCACTGATAAGTGAACTGGAACTGAGCTGGACTTGGTGACTCAATTGAGAGGGAGAGGTAAAGAGGTCAGGAGTGTTAGGTCATGCTTGTGAGTCAGAGGCCAGCCTGGGCTACATAAGGCTGAGTTCCAAAGCAAGCAAAAAAATTAAAAATGATGCTGTTATACATAAGTTTAAATTCTACAATTATGCCTTCCTTTTAGGTTGACTGTGTGAGGCTGTGTAAGCCTATGTTTAAATGTCTTGTTTTGTTTAACTTCGCTTTTGGATCATTGGAGTTTGGTCAGGATATCTGATTGGCTATCCCCTCCCTTGTAGAACCATTGTCTCTGGTGCCCAGAAGTACAGTGGTAGCAACTCAAGAGCTTTCCTTGCCGAGTGACATCTTCTCTTGTTTAAGATCGCTGATTTCAGAAGAGAAACGTATTCTAATATCCTCACTGTTTCCTGTATTCGTCGTTCATGTTGTAGTTAACATGCTAAGATAAAACAAGTTTATTAATAAAACATCTTATGGACTTGCTAATGTAATGTTCTAACAGGCATCTTAATTTTTGTGTTCATATTTTGGTTTGAGTAGACAGGATTTTGGGTAGGTCAGGATGACCTCAGAGTAACCATAAGTGTATCTTGATCTGATACACTTGCCTCAACTCACTGGGATCACAGATAGGCAGGACATGGAGAGAGAATCTCTTATATGTATCACCTGCCAATAAAAAAGCTTATGGCCATTGAGCTGAGTCAGAAAACAGGAGGTGGACATCCAGCAGGGATAGAGAGGATTCTGGGAAATAGTCGGGAACATGTGAGATTCTCCCAGAAGGCTGAGGAGCTGGACATAAGGGGAAGCAATTTCATACGGCTTTGTCCTGAGGACGCTCACACTGGGAGCCTCTGCTCCTCTAGCCCAGAGCAGACCGCGTCCTGAGCCAGGCCTGTGTGTCACCTGATTTTGGTCAGTTTTCCCAAGCTTGGCTGTATAGTCCTAAGTAAATTACTAGACCCTTCCACCTCACCACTAAGAAGCAATTTTGGTTTGAAGAAATTTTTTTTTTTTTTTTTTTTTTTTTTGGTTTTTCGAGACAAGGTCTCTCTGTATAGCCCTGGCTGTCCTGGAACTCACTCTGTAGCCCAGGCTGGCCTGGAACTCAGAGATCCGCCTGCCTCTGCCTCCCAAGTGCTAGGATTAAAGGCGTGCGCCACCACCGCCCAGCTTGAAGAAATATTTAATGTTGTATTTCCCCTAAGGCCCTAAATAACTCTTAGGATAGGCAAATTTAAGTTCCTATGAGAAGAGCTTTTTGCTTTCATTTTTATTTTGTTTTAAAACAGGCTCACTATATAGCTCAAACTCAGTGTTTAGCTTAGAAGTTCTTGAGCCATAGTCTTTATAGGCTTTTGCCTCTGTGCCTGTTTCTGTGTTTGTTCTTTTAAAAATATATATTACTTTCTTTTTGCTCAGTGTGCGTGTGTGGATATGGGAGTCTCCTTTCTTCCACCATGCAGGTCCAGGGCGTCGGGCTTGGCACAAGTGCCTTTGCCAATCAAAAAGCTCAGTTGCCAGTCCCCAAGCCTAGTTTTGAGATCAGCAGGGGTGTGTGTGTGTGTGTGTGTGTAAGATTTATTTATTTTAAAGATTATGTGCATGCGGATATGGGAGGGTGTGGGCACCAGAGTGTAGATTCTCACAGAGGCCACAAAAGGGCATCAGATCCCCTGGAGCTATAGATACCCAGGTAGTTGTGACCTGCCTGGTGTGGGTACTGAGAACTGAACTCGGGTCCTTTGCAAGAACAGTGTGTGTGCTCTTAACCACCGTGAGCTCTCCCCAGTGTTAACAGTAGTTTTAAATGTCCCCTTGACATTTTCAGCCCTTTATGCCTAAGTTCCATCTTGATAGGGTCATTTACTTACAGCCGTAACACAGATTTTTACTTTAAATATTCCGTTATAATAGCTTGTGTGACAGTTTTCATTTGACATCTCAGCAGGATTAACTAAGTCCATGGCATACAGAACACAGGGTAGGATGCCTTTCACTCAACCACCATCAGATTCTGACATTCCCCTCTCTGCAAATACTTTGCTTTCAGATCTCAGCTCCTCGTGCAAAATTAACATTTCTGTGTAGAATTTTAGCTAGACTAACCCCTAGAGATTTAATTCTCTTAAGTATTGAAATATTTAAGAAAATGTCTTCAGAACTGGCAGGGTGGCTCAACAGGTAAAGGTGTGGGCTGTCAAGCCTGGGGACCGGAGTCAAGCCCTGGCACCCCATGGGGAAAGGCTGTGACCCCCACAAGCTGTCTTCTGACCCTCCATGTGCTTCCATGCCCGCGCACGCGGGCACACACACATCTGGGTGATTTCAGTGGGCAGCCAAGAATTAAGAAAGAACACTGAGCTGTGTCCTGCTGTCTCAGGATTTTTCTCTTTTCTGATGCCTTAAAATTTCACAGTAGACCACCACCACCACCCCCTCCCCACAGCCAGGTAATGGCAGTGGGACACAGGCCTTTAATCTCAGCACTCAGGAGGTAGAGGCAGGTGGCTGTCTCTGAGTGTGGTCACTGTCAGTACCGAAGGCACCAAGGACAGCAAGGACTCACCCACTGTCACTGAAAGCCTCTCTGTCCCACGAGTTGCTGTAAAAGACACAGACGTGTTCTAGTAGGAGAAGGATGGCCGCTGTAGAACATGGATAAAAGCTGAGGTCATGGCAGGCCTGGAGACTGATGTCCAGTTCCAGGTCACGGAGCCGCTGGGAAGCTGGTCCGCAGTCCAGCGCACCGGCTGCTCTTCCACAGTTTGATTCTCAGCACCCGCCCGCCCCGCTGCAAGGCAGCTAACAGCTGTTTGTAAGTCTAGGTCTAGGGCATCTGGGGCCCTCTTCTGACTCTCTGTGGAACTGCATGCACACAGACCTGCATGCGGACAAAACTCCATACACCTAAAATAAGAGAATACAATTTAAAAATGCATTTCAGTGCTTAAACCCTCTTGGGTAGAATGAATTCCCTTCTGGCCATGTATTGAGGCATTTCTTTAATGACCTGTTACCTCAGGCTGTGAGAACAACATGCCTGACCTCTGACCTGTCAGATAACGTCCGTGCGCCTCGTAATGCTCAGCTTGCGCAGCAGTCTGTGAGAGCAGAGCTACGTGGGCACGCGGATAAGGCGCCTGTCAGGAAGTGAGGGTCAACGTGTCCTGTTTGCTTCCTCTTCAGGCATCCAGACGATTGACTCGACCCAGGCTCTGTTCCTTCCCGTCGGGGCGTCCGCCTCCCTCCTCGTCATGTTCTTCTTCTTCGACTCAGTCCAAGTTGTCTTCACGATGTGCACAGCAGGTGATTCGGCCGCAGGCTTGCGGAGGAGGAGGCTCAGAAATGGCGATGCGTGTGCCATGCCATGCAGCTTGAGCCTTCATTGTCTGTTACCGGAATCTTCAGGAAAGCCGGGGATTGGAAAACTCAGGGGCTTCAGTGACACCGAATAGCTGTGATTGTTTCTGGCAGACAGCCCACCGGTCTTGTTAGTCATAGTGGCCCTTAGCGTCCTCTACTGACGCGTCTGCAGATAGAGAGATCGACAGCTAATCCCAGGAATTAGCTGCCTCGGCTTTGCAATGTGTCCAGGCTAGGCAGTGATGGACGTCCGGGGGATATTATCAAAAGCTTGATGACTTCAGGGGTCAGCCTCTGCCTGCTGCGTGTTCTTTCTTCCCGAGTTACGGGAGGGTAAGAACAGCACACCCTGTCCCCATCTAGTCACACCAGGCACTAGTTTTTTGTTTTTAATGTAGCTATCCATGCAGTAGTGAAAGACCTCTCCTTCTAGGCACATAGCTCAGTGCCACATACATGCATGAGGTCCCTGGGCCCCAGCTTCAGCACAAGCAGACAATAGGGGAAAGATCTTTTAGGTAACTTTCTGCTTGTTGATAAAAAGATATTAGAAAACCATCTTCCATGAGATATGCCATTTTTCCTGTAATGGATAAAGAAAAAAAAATTAATGAAACATATTTTCTTTTCCTAGTTCTTGCAACAATAGCTTTTGCTTTTCTTCTTCTCCCGATGTGCCAGTATTTAACAAGGCCCTGCTCACCTCAGAACAAGTGAGTACTCAGGACTTTCCCTCTAGGTTATCAGAGTAACGGATATTGGCTGCAAAACACAATCGGCCAGAGACTGGGGAATGACATGCCTAGCCGCCCTTTTTAAAGTTGGAAGATGATGTCTCCTTTTGCACCTTTTTTATGGCACAGGAGACATAGACTTCTTCACAGTGGGGATCGATGTGGTCTGCTCCCTGCTCAGCTAGATTAGGATGGAAGGTGAGAGTAGAATAGTGCTCGGATTCGAGACTGTTGGTCTCTGGGGACCTGAGGGTGCTGCTGACACCTTCCCCCAGGAGCCATTGGTCTGCGGACACGGATGGAGGTGGCATTGGGAAAATAATCACTTGTGGCATCTGGTTTTCAGAAATTAATGACAGCCAAGTACATTTCCCATCTTACAAATATTATCTCATCATTGCTAAGTGAATGGAATCTGTTCCTTTCTTGATTTTATTTTCTCTTAAGAATAAGATTTGCCTTATATTTAACTCCCAGAGACTGATTATTTTACATTATTCCTTAGATAGCCATGTTAATAACTTAGTATAAAAACATACAGTCTCAATGCAGTGGTTCAGTGGGTAAAAGTGCGTGTCTATTTAACCCTCATGGCCTGAGCTTGATCCTTGGACTACACAGTGAAAGGACAGACTGACTTCACAGTGCTGTCACCTGACCTCCACCCATAACCCCCCCCCCCACACACACACACACACACAGTGATAGTAAAAATACAATGTAGACTTAACAAATGAGCTGCACCACCAGGCGGGAGCTGAGGGGTAACTCCTGAGTATACCATGGGTGACTCCAGCATGGCTGGGATCTCTTAGATCCCAGTGTGAGGTCTCTTAGATCCCTGCTCTGACCCTGCCGTTATGAACACTGACCACGGGTCAGGCGCTCACTGAATGCAGTGTGGCCTTCAGTCCAGCCAATGTGTTTTCCAGGATTTCCTTCGGGTGCTGTGGGCGCTTCACGGCTGCTGAGCTGCTGTCGTTCTCCCTGTCTGTCATGCTCGTCCTCATCTGGGTTCTCACTGGCCACTGGCTTCTTATGGATGGTGAGTGACGTCACACACAGACTGTGACTGAACCTCGGATGGTTTCATAGGTCACGGCCTCAACTGCGGAACCAGTGCGAATGTGTAAATTTCAAAAAACAACTGTGAACAGCAAAAGTTAATTCAGAATCAAATACACAGTGAAGACGGCTTTGATGCTGTGCCCGGGTTTTGCAGCCTTCACTAAAAGCCTCAGTTCTGAAGACACAACATGCCCTGCCTCAGACACCTCTGCTCATACTGACGCATATGTGTGCTACAATCGCACTTTTTGTACTTCAGTGCCAAGGCTTTTCATCTTCTGCTGTTGTTTCAGCATGTAAATATTGGACTAGCATAGCTTTGGGTTGGGTTGAGTTTGAATATTTGATTTTTACAATTGCTATTTGAAGCAAGCATAGTGTTTGTTTGTTCCAAGACAAAGTATCTCTAGTAGGCTGGCTATCCTGGAACCCATTCTGTAGCCCAGGCTGGCACAAGCTTTTTAATTCCAGCATTCTGGAAGCAGGAGGATTTCTGTGAGTTCAAGTTCAACCTGGTCTATAAAGCAAATTACAGGCACCAGGGCCACACAGTGAAACCCCCCCCCCCCCAAAAAAAGAAAATAATAACAGAATTACTGTTTTGAGTTGCTGGCCTAGTTTTTATCTTTTAAAAATAAAATAATTGAATAAATTTTGGCTTAGAATTAGGAAAGAATTTTTTAGTTTCCAAAATAGTTGTAAGCATTCTTGTGACATTTGGTATTGTATACACAGGCAGAGCAGCATTCTTGGCAGTGACGACTGTCATCTCTGCAGAGAGCGAAGGCATTCCCAGAGTCTCGTTCAGCCAAGACTTGTTCACGTACAAGTGTCTACATAGTATTAGTGTGCAGATTTCTTTTGTGTCCAGTAGTAAAATTATGTCTTTTAAGTTTATAATTTATTATCAGTGAATGTTTGCTTCACTTGCCAATTGTCTATGCCTATATCCAGGGCCTCATAGAAATCCATTGAGCAGGAGGAAACTGCCGTAAAGAAGATGCGAGCCTGCTGTAGACACTCAGTCCTAGACCAGTCCTGCCCCTGTTCTCTAAGCTACACCAGTGACAGCGTCTCCTGCCCCAGCCGTGCCATGGCCCTGGCATCTGCCATGGGCTTTCCTAAGGCAGGCAGACATAACCGCTCACTAGTGCTGCCTTTAGAAGACTGTTCTGTGACTAGTTTTATCACTCATTCATAGTCATTTCCCCCATTTTTGCTTATAAGACAATTTTTCAGGTAGATACTTCCTTATGTAAGTGGAAATAGTACAAATTTGCTTCTTTAGAGCCATAGTATATGCTGGTATCGTCATAGAGAGAAACATTGAGCCCTTTGAAATAACTCCAGAGCATTCTGAAGTACATGTGTTATTTAACTGTTACTGTGTCCTTAAATTGTCTTTTTAAACAACAGAGATAAAGGAGCTGGTTCTACTCTTTAGTAGGGTTAGGGTTAGGGTTGGGGTTAGGGTTAGGGTTGGGGTATAGGTTTTTTGTCACTCTGACCCTCCTAGGCAGGCAAGCTGTGTCACAGCATATATAATCTTCTAAAGATGAATTTCCAGGCATGATATCCTCCCAGTAAAGATTTTCTATACTTACTGAGGGTGTTCGAAACAGGGTCTCTCTCTGTAGCCCTGGATGTCCTGGAACTTGCTCTGTAGACCAGGCGGGCCTTCAGTTCTGCCTCCAGAGCCCAGGAATTAAAGGTGTACACCATCACCACTTGACTAATCATATTTTATATCTATAATTATCTCTCCTTTCAGAATGAGTACCAACATGAGCTAAAATTCACTACATGTATGTGATAAGGTGGTGAGATGGCTCACGGGGTAAAGAAGATTAACCCCGGTTCAATCATGCGAACCACACTATCCAAAGAGAACTGATTCCCACCAGTTGTCTTGTGACCTACACAGAAATAAATGTAATAACAGAATTGTAAAATCACTATACACACTTAAAACTCTGCACAGTTAAAATGAAAAAATGTATATCCTGGAGAGACGGCTCAGCGGTTAGGAGCACTGGCTGCTCTTCCAGAGGTCCTGAGTTAGGTTCTCAGCAACCACATGGTGGCTCACGACCATCTGTAATGAGATCTGACGCCCTCTTCTGGAGTGTCTGAAGAGAGCAATGGTGTACACTCACAGACATAAATCTTAAAAAAAAAAAAAAAAGAATGTATATCCTGATGTCATGTAATTAGAAAATATGTGACTTTTCTGACTTTAGCTCAGGCTGACCTTCAACTCCTTGTCCAGGTTCGTCCTCTCGGGTGCTGAGGAAACAAACCTGTATATAAACCATCACTCCTGGGAGTGTATTTTCTATACAGTTTTTAATGTATAGAAAATTCTTGGTGTGTGTTATGGTACATGCTTTTGATTCTAGCAGAGAGGCAGGAGGGCTTCTGTGGGTTCAAGTCCAGCCTAGACTACATAGCAAGTTCCAGACTGTCCAGAGCTGCATAGTGAGACCCTGACTCAGAAAAGGGGTGTGGGAAAGATGTCTGAACAGTTAAAGGCGCTTGCTGCTCTTGCAGAGGGCCTGAAGCACTCATAATCCCTTTGATTGATCCAGCTGGCCTCTGCACTCATGTGTGCACGCACACACACAGGGCTGAGGGGAAGATATGTCTTTAAAACATGCTGGGGGTCACAGTAGTGCTGACCTGCTGGGGTTGAAGGCAGGCCTGCACCACAGTGCCTGCCTGGTACGGGGTTTCTTGCTTTGTCTTCACTACTTTTCTACAGTGTAGTCATTACTATTACAATGTAGTTATATATAACTTAATCTGAGCTGTATAATTAATTGCTTTTGTTGTGGCAGGGCAGGTGGGGGGGGGAGGTGTTGATACAGGTTTTCTCTGTGTAGCCCTGGCTGTCCTGGAGCTCTTTGTAGGGCGAGGGTGCCCTCAGACTCACAGAGATCTGTCTTCCTCTGCCTCCTGAGTGCACCACTTTTAATGCCCAGCTCAGTTAATTGTTTTTATGCTGCAAGAATTGGCAAGGTAAGAAAGGTCATGTCTCACCGTGAGATGGGTGCTGTGTGTACAAGCTAGCCTCCACCCATGATCCTCCTGCCTCAGCACTTCCTTGGCATTACAGCTGTGCGTTACTACATACCATGTCTTGGAGAAGGTTAGCCTTCTCTACTTTATAACCCCTTTTTATTGTGTGCATGTGAGTACACACACCTGAAGAGGACATCAGATCCTATTACAGATGGTTGTGAGCCGCCATGTGGTTGATCTGTGAGTTACAGGCTAGTTGTGGCTACATAGAAAATCCCTGTCCCAAATATATAATAATTCTTTGATGGACATAGATCCTTACTAAAGACAAAGTGCATTTCAGTTATTAACAGTGACCTATGGAGCTCCAGTCAGATCCTCACACTTTAGGTTTTTGTTTTTTAGTGGTTTTTTTTTTTTTTTTTTTGGTTTGTTTGTTTTTTAATTTATTATGTATACAGCATTCTGCCTCTGGTACACCAGTATGCCAGAAGAGGGCATCAGACCCCATTACAGATGGTTGTGAGCCACCATGTGGTTGCTGGCAATTGAACCCAGGACCTCTGGAAGAGCAGTCAGTGCTCTTAACCGCTGAGCCATCTCTCCAACCCCCACACTGTAGTTTTTAAAAACAAATAATTTAGTAATTTAGCCTGTTGTAATCCAGAACTACACTAAGAAGACTGTAAGAAAACCGTCTTTGCCGGGCGGTGGTGGCGCACGCCTTTAATCCCAGCACTTGGGAGGCAGAGGCAGGAGGATTTCTGAGTTCGAGGCCAGCCTGGTCTACAAAGTGAGTTCCAGGACAGCCAGGGCTACACAGAGAAACCCTGTCTCGAAAAACCAAAAAAAAAAAAAGAAAGAAAGAAAGAAAGAAACCCGTCTTTGTTTCTATGATTTCACCCGTTATGTGAGAGCAGAGACTGTCGTGTGCTGGAGTCCTCAGTGCGCCACTGTTTGAGCTTCAGGTAGTTCATTGGCACTGTCACATGCCGTGACGGTATGAGCACACGTGTCATATCAAGGCTTAGGGGTTTTTTTGTTGTTTTTTTGTTTGTTTGTTTAAGACAAGGTCTCACTATGTAGACCAAGCTGGCCTTGAACTCTGAGATCTGCCTGCCTCCTCTGCCCTACCGAGTGCTAGGTTAAGGTGTGCACCACTGCGGCCAGCTAAACTGGCTGCTTAATAGGGTCCCGAGGGGCAGAGTCAGACAGGGGTGAGGAGGCCTGTGGAGCTCAGGATGACCCAGATCCCGGGGCCTGCAGGTGGCCCAGCCTGGGTAGAGCGAGGTGACCTACCTCACCCTAAGAGCTCAGAGCCCGAGGGTTAGGTAGTCAAGAGACCTGCCGTCCACACTGACCCCCGCTTCCTATGCAGCTCTGGCCATGGGACTCTGTGTCGCCATGATCGCCTTCGTCCGCCTGCCGAGCCTCAAGGTGTCCTGCCTGCTCCTCTCGGGGCTTCTCATCTACGATGTCTTCTGGGTGAGTGCGCACCTCCCGAGATGTCCTCTTGTCTTCTGAGTGTAGTTGAAGAAAGCTGTGTAAATACCCAAAGCCTGGCGCACCGACGGACGGGGACACGGAGGTGATTGACTCCCTCTGCTGTGGAGCGCAGGTCTTGATCACGTACAGGTGGCCTGGCACCGTCGCGGTGGCCGATTGATACAGTAGGTAGTGTGAGTGACGGGTGGGACAGGCAGCAGCGTGCTGGGCACTTGCTAAGAGCAAGTTCTCCTGGATCCCACTGGTCAGGGAGTGTCTTTACACTGCAGTCAGAGCCTGTCGTCTCAGGGTGAGCCGTTAGGGCCGGGATGGCTGCTGGCGGGTGTGGGTGGCCGGCAGCTCCTGATGATGATGCAGCCTCTCTTCCTCTCGGCAGGTGTTTTTCTCAGCCTACATCTTCAACAGCAATGTCATGGTGAAAGTGGCCACACAGCCAGCTGACAATCCCCTCGACGTTCTGTCCCGGAAGCTCCACCTGGGACCCAATGTGGGACGTGATGTTCCTCGCCTGTCTTTGCCTGGAAAATTGGTTTTCCCAAGGTAGGACTGGTCTGGGGTCCCCTTCCCACACCACGGACCTCACTGCCTTCCTGCGTGGGAAGGACCGTCGTCCGCAGACCTGTGTAGGTGGAGAATTTACTGTTAGCACGTAGTGTTGTGAGTTCGTCGTGGTGTCTTCCCTCATGTGTGCTTGGCCTGGCTTTTTTTTTTCTTTATCTTTTTACTTCTTTTCCTTTCTTAGGGTCCCAAGGTATTGACTCTGGTGAGCCAAGAACACAGGGATCTGGCGCGCATGCTGAGAGTTAAGCTGTGGTCCACCGCGCCTGCCTCTTGTCTCCACAGTGACTGACTGTGGAGGAGGGATGGGATCACACTGTGCTTGTGATTACACCTCCTAAAGATGGCGACTTTCTTATTAGTCATGTATGCTCCTGAGAACTCAGTTCAGTTCCTTTGTTTCAAGTTTTGAGCTCTTTATATATTGTAGTTATTAGTCCCTGAAAACATAAGCTTCATTTTGTTGGAGCCCTAATGCAGTCCTGTTGGTCACTTTTCCGTCTTACCTGGGCTGTTGAAGCCATTATGGAAAATCTTGCCTTCTGTTGCTGGAAATGCATCCCCCTTACCAGTTTTAAAGTTTCCAGGCTCAGGGTTTTGTTTTGTTTTAAGACATTTTAATTTGTGTGAGTGTTTTTCTGCATCTCCATGTACCACATGTTTGCCCGGTGCCCTTGGAGCCAGAAGAGGGTAACAGATCCCCTGAAGCTGGGCAGGTGATTCCCAGCTGGGGTGTGGTGCTTGAAGTGAACCCAGGGCCTCTGCAAGAGCAGCCAGTGCTCCAACCACTGAGATATCTGACCCTTTAATTCATTTTTGAGCTGGTTTAATGACAAATAAGAGATTGGATTGGGGCTGGAGAGATGGCTCAGCGGGTAAGAGCACTGACTGCTCTTCTGAAGGTCCTGAGTTCAAATTCCAGCAACCACAGGGTGGCTCACAACCATCCGTAACAAGATCTGACGCCCTCTTCTGGGGTGTCTGAAGACAGCTGCAGTGTACTTAGATATATAATAAATCTTTTAAAAAAAGAGATTGGATTGTCTTACTTATTAGTAAGGTTTTTATTGCTGTGAAGAGATACCATGACCATGCAGCTCTTAAGGGAAAACATTTCCCTGGGCTGGCTTTCATCTTGGCAGGAAGCATGGCGGCACGTGGGTAGACTTGATGCTGAGAGGTAGAGAGTTCTACTTTGGATCAGCAGGCAGCAGGAAGAGAGAGTCAGACTAGGCCTGACTTGAGCATCTAAGATCTCAGAGCCTGCCCCCAGCGACAACCTCCTTCACCAAGGCAAGGCCACACCTTCTAATAGTGCCACTCTCTGAGCTAGCATTCAAGTACATGAGTCTGTGGGAACCATTCCTGTTCACAACCCCCGGGGATCTACAGTCATTATAATATACCTGGACATCCAGCTCTCCCAGATATTCTGTAGAAAAAGCTGTCTTCAATGTATGTGTTGGTATCTTGGTCAACAATCGGGCATGTCGTGGGGTTGGGGACATAGAAGTCACACTTGGGCTGTGCGGGGCCTTTGTGCTTCCATGCGTATTTTAGTTATTACTTGTCTCTCCTTTTTCTGCTAAGAATGTTACTAGAATTCTGACGGTGATCATTAAATCTGTGGGTCAGTTTTAGCAGTACAACCATTTTCACAGTGCTAACCCGTGAGTAGGTCTTTGCATTTCCTAGTGACTTCATAGACGTCTCCTCACCTGTCTGCCTGAGTTCCCAGGGCTCCACTAGGCCGGCACGTTTTGGGGGTGGGAAAAGAGTATCATGACAAGGATTTTCTTCCCAATGGAATCATTGTTGGTTCATAGAAAAACCATTGCTGGGCAGGCCAGCCTGGTCTACATAGTGAGATGGGCTGTTTAGTTTTGTTTTTCCCTTGCCTTATGGCTTTAAGAATTTAAGCACCATGTCAAAGAAAAAGTAAGGAGCACAGGAGTTGAGTCATCCTCAGATCCTGGGAATGAATCGGCCTGGCTGTGGAGCATGGTCTTTAATGTAATGTTCAAGAATTCAGTTGCAAGAATTCTTATTGATAAGTCTTCTGCCTGCGGCACCAGAGAAGTTGGTCTGCTGTTTTGTCGCTGGGTGTCCTTAACCTGGATTTTGGCTCGTAGGAAAGTTAATACTGGTTTAGTGTGGCGAGTTGTGTCCTTTCCTGTCTGTGTGGAGTAGTTTGACCGTGTAGATGGTCTGCAGGGCTGTGTCTGTGCCGTCTTGGCTTTCCCTTCGTGCTGACTTTAACTTGGTTGCTCCTCTAGTTCTGTTGGGGTTACTACAGCCTTGATGTAATTTTGGCTGGTTGTATATATCTAGAGGTCTATCCGTTTCACCTTGGTCTTCCAGTTTGGGGAACATAAAGGTCAAAGGATCCATTGGTTGCAGGACCCCTCTTCTTTGTCTCCACTTGGATTAATTTGGGTCCGCTGCTTCAGTGTCTGTCTGTCTGTCTCTCTCTCTCTCTCTCTCTCTCACACACACACACACACACACACACACACACACACACTCTCACACTCTCCCCCCACCCCCGTCTGCTGATTCACTTTACTTGTCCTGAGACTTCAGTGTCTTAAATGTGTAGTGATAGTTTTAAATGGGAATACTAGCAGCTTAAAGGTAACATGAGAGCTGTGTCTGTTGTGTCCAGAGAGCTCTGAAATGTATTTTTATTTCTTCATTGACCACTGATACTCAAAACTGTATTGTTCAGTTTTTGTGTGTTTGTATAGCGCATTAGTTAACTTCCTGTTCAAGTAACAAAATCCCCACAGAAGCACCTACAAGAGGACGGGCTTATCCTGCTCATGATTTAAGGGGATACAGTCCATCTTGGCAAGGGAGGTGTGTGTGTGTGTGTGTGTGTGATAGCTGGGCCTTCGTCTCTAGTAGTGGAAACTTGAGGCATGGCTTGCTCTGCGGATCAGGAAACAGAGTCCCTTGGTACCCCATCACCATTGCCCTTCCTCCCTGTAGGCCTCACCTCCTAATGGCTTCAAAATTTTGGAAAACAAAGCCATCAGCTGGGGGCCAAATACTCAAACACACAAGCCTATGGGGGCATTTCTTATTCCAACCAGGACACAGGTTCTATAGTCTTACTTATTCCCATATAACCTGATGAAATACACAGGGATCTTTAAGACTTGCTTTTGCTTTATCACCTGAAATGTGATATGATTGACTTTTTCTTAAAATTTCACAGGCTACTAAAATGAATATATATTCTATAGATATTGTAATATTCTGTAGACATATACTTTATTAGTCTAAATCACCTAAATTTATCCAGGTTGTGCACACCTTTAATCCCAGTACTGGGGAGGCAGAGACAGGTAGAATTCTTGAGTTTGAAGACAACCAGGAATACACAGAGAAACCCTATCTCAAAAAATTTCATCTACATTTAGATCCGTGGTTCTCATAGCAATGAAAATAATCTTATCAGGGGCTGGAGAGATGGCTCAGCGGTTAAGAGCACTGACTGCTCTTCCAGGGGTCCTGAGTTCAATTCCCAGCAACCACATGGTGGCTCACAACCATCTGTAATGAGATCTGATGCCCTCTTCTGGTGTGTCTGAAGACAGCTACAGTGTGCTCACATACATAAAATAAATCTTTATAATAATCTTATGGTTGAGGGTCACCAAAACATGAGGAGCTGTATTAAAGCCCCACAGCGTTAGGAAGGGTGAGAGCCCCTGCTTTTAGTGTCGTCCAGTTTGTTCCAGTAGAGAGAAGTCTATAGTGTTCAGGAAAATGAGGAAACAGACAGAGTCCTTGGGTGAGGACCAAACTCAGCCCTCTGACTAGCACTGGGAAGCGGAGCTGCAGAAATCCGGCGCTCTACTAGAACATGGGTTTTCCTCACTGGAGCGGCAGGACTGCCGCCCACTCTGTCCTCATCATCTGAGCCGCCAGACCTCCCTCTCACAGCAGTCCCCACACCACCCCTAGTCACGCCCTCGGAGACAGGGGAGGGGCGGCGACGGATGTCCCTGCTGCTGCCCTGTCATAGGTGACCAAGCACTGGGTTGGGGACGCCAGGCCCAGCACTAAGGCTTGAGCACCTTGTTCTCTCCAGACCACTTGGCTGACCTCATAGGTAATGCGCGGGTCCCCATCCCTGCCCGAGAGGTGGGACAAGGTTCCCGCTGTCACTGCTTGTAGCCCTTGTGTTGCTCTCTGCTCTTCAGCTGGGCGGGCATCTCGTGTGAGCTGTGGAGCTGCTCCTCCTCACCGAGCAGAGACACATATGTAAGCTGCTAGCTCACCGGCGGTCCACATTTGTGCTCAACATCACACCAGCAGCGCGGAGCTCAGCCGCTGCGTCTTACACGTGGCTGAAAGGAACAGAATCTGGTTTGGTTTTTTTTTTCCTGAGACATTTGTAAAAATATTTTCACAGTAACAAGTAATGTTGGCAAAGCCAGTGTGCTCTTCAGTCTGATGTCGAAGAAACAGAGAGACCAAGTTGACACTGTAAAAGATTTCCTAGAAGGGTCGCTTAGGAGATACTAAGTCACAAGTGGGGTTAGCCAAAGCAGTGTTACCTCCTAAATACCGGAAGGCAAGTAGTGTGAACGAGGCCTGCTAGAGAGAATTTAGGACGCTGGGTATATGTGTCTCTTCAGGGTTCATCAGCTATTAGACTCAACTCCCATAACCAATCGGACATCCTGACTTAGAACCTGCAGGGTGACTCTGGGTGACAACTATTGAGAAAACCCCTGTGTACTTAAAATGACAGTATGTGGTATCTCTGCTGTGTGATCCCCCATTTGCCTAACTGGCCAGACTGGCAGTCTCCTGTCTGTACATATTGTTCAGACAGCGTACGGGGACTGAACAGGTCTTCGTGTATATAGTTAGCAACGTCCTCTCGTCCTGGCCAGCACTTTGGACATTAGCCACAGTCTGCCTCCTGCTGATTTATTCTTTCAGTAAAAAGCTTTCTCCTTAATTTCCCCAAGTGTGCGGAGTGATTTAGCACTGGGGAAGCATTTCCGCAACACGGTGAGAGGTCTGGTTTGTGCTTTCAAGGGTGAAGGGTCACAGATGGTGACGCTCCCACAAGGTGCCTATGTGTGGCTTGCCCAGCAAACGCTGAGTGCTCCCCAAAAGCAGCAGCCACCATGGAAATCCCTGGGGCCGATGCTCTGAGATCTTTACAAAGCTAGTGTCGAGCCTGCTGTAGTGGCTCATGTCTCTAATCCCAGGATTCAGGAAGCTAAGGAGGAATCTAACTTTGAGACCAGCCTTGTCCCCGTAGCAAGATCCTATCTCAAAACAACAAACAAAAACCATCGGGGGTGGGTGGGGTAGGGGACATCATGGTGGCACACGCCTTCAGTCCTGGGATTTAGGAGACAGAAGCAAGTAGCTTTTTATAAGCTGAAATGGCCTGGTCCTGTATAGTTAGTTCCAGGCCAGCCAGGGCTGCAGTGAGACCCTGTCTCAAACCAAAAGAAACGAGTCCTTTTATTGTAAAATGAATTATTTTTATATAAGCAGAATCAATGAATTAATCCGGCAGCTGAATTCCTTACCTTTGCTAGTCCCTAATAACCAACTAACAGAGAAACCAAGAATCATTTTAAGCTGCACCTTAAAACGGGGCAGATAAATGACTCATAGTAACCCCTGTGGTAACCTGACTACCTCCCAGGCCCAGCCCATGATACTTGCATATTATTATTGATCTGGCTCTATTGGGCTTCAGATGTTTTTTTCTCTCAGTGTCTTCTCAGACCCTCTCCTCCTCCCCTGGGCTGGCGGAAGGTCCCACCCTATCCTCTCTTCTGCCCAGCCATCGGTTTATCAGCTTTTATTGACAAGGCAGAGAATAAATGGTAAGAATTGTTTGCACAAAGTTAAGACAGGAGATCCTTGACCTAAGCATTGCAATGTTGTGTCCAGATTGAAACAAGATACGAGGGCAGAGAAATCAGCATTTGACCCACACAAAGATAACCTTTACCCAGTGCACAAAAACATTATGCCTTCATTTTGTGTCTTTAAAAGCCTTCAAACAGAAGCACAGAGATTGTAGACTGCAGTGTCCTTATCATGTGGTCTTGTGTTTCAGCTCCACTGGCAGTCACTTCTCTATGTTGGGCATCGGGGACATTGTGATGCCTGGCCTCCTGTTATGCTTTGTTCTTCGCTATGACAACTACAAGAAACAAGCCAGTGGCGACTCCTGTGGAGCCCCTGGTCCAGCTAATATCTCTGGGCGCATGCAGAAGGTCTCCTACTTCCACTGCACCCTCATCGGGTACTTTGTAGGTAAGAGAGACCAGCGAGAAAGCAGCTGGCCGGTCCCCTTTCCTCCAACGCTTGCCGTCAGGCCGTGCCTTCCAGCTGCTGACCAGAAAAGCAGTGACTGCCCGCCGTTCAGATAGCCAAAAGGAATCCTTGAGGTGCTGTGCGCACCATATGTTGAGTGCCCACAGCTGAGAAATATGTAGAAGAACATGGCCAGCACACATGGGATGCTAAGGGTCTAGCCACTGGAGACACTGTCCTCTGTTTTTGCCTCCGCTGTCTCCAATGCATACATCACCTGTGACCTCAGACTTTTCCACACTACTGTTTCTCCAGCCAACTCACAAACGGCAAACAGGAAATCACAGTTGGACCAGGGCAGAAACACACACACACACACACACAGAGTATGAGAGAGCAGCTTACCTTCACTAACTAACCTGCAGACATGTGACTTCCTGCCAGTCGTCAGCAAGTGCTATCACCCCAACATGCATGTAGGGAGACTAAGGCAGGATGCCCGGGCTAGCCCAGGACTTTTGCAACAGTGGGCTCTGACCCAGTCCTGGGGTTTCAAAGTCAAAGGCCTTTAAAGACACAAAATGCAGGCATAATGTTTTTGTGTACTGGGTAATGGTGCATAGGTAAAGACAGTTCTACCTGTTAGCTGTGTCAGAGCCACTCAACAGACGCCTCTCTCCTAGGTCTGCTCACCGCAACTGTGGCGTCTCGCATCCACCGAGCTGCCCAGCCGGCTCTCCTCTACTTGGTGCCATTTACCTTACTGCCACTCCTCACCATGGCGTACCTAAAGGTGAGAGCGCAGCCGAACACACACGGGGAGCGCTGACTGACAGACCACGGAGGGACTAGGTGAAGCCGGGAGGGGTGTGTGCCGTCAGACTTCCCCAAGGGCCAGGGCAGGAGGATTTGAGTTCAGGGCCAGTGTGGGCAACTTAGGAAGCTCCTGATAGCAGCAAAGACCTAAAGGGCTGGAGCTGAAGCTCGTGAGTTCCCGGACTCAGTCTCCATCTCCCAAATGCTAAGCAAGACCTGCCCCACGGCTTTTTAGTAGCATCCATTTGGGATGAGCTACGAAGTATTTAACATCGAGGCGGGAAATGCGGCTCGGTGCTTTAAGTCCTTGCTGTTCTTGGTTCACGGTACCCGTGTGGTGGGTAACTCCAGGGTCCGGGGATCCAACATGGGCACCGGGCACATACATGCTGTACATACACACAGGCACGCAAAATACCCATGCACTTAAAAATAAATCTAAATAATATACTATTAAGGCAGTATGTGACTACTGTCCCTCAACTCCTTTTTTCTTATTAGGATTTTTGTTCTTTTTGAAACAGGGTTTCACAGTGTAACTCATATAGCCCTGGTTAGGCTGGAAGTGGCTGTATAGACCGGATTGGTGTACTCAGAGAGATCCACTGCCTCCGCCTCCCAGGTGTTTGTATGACTATGCACATCCCTAAAGGTGTGTGTGTGCCTGTGTCAGCCCAAAGAGTGACTTCTTATTTGCCAGGATTTTAGCCTCTTATTTTACAAACAGAGGTTTGTGAGCAGGCCAGAGAGACAGAACTTCCCTCAGGACTCAGGGCAGGTGTAGAGAGGCCCCACAGACAGGCTTCTCTCCACAGTCGAGAGGCCTGGCATCTGCAGGAGTCGGCTGACGCTATGGCGTCTGGTAGGAGAAACGGCTCCCGTCTCTTGTTTGAACCTGGACCTCAACCGTGTCCTTCTGTCCCAGGGTGACTTACGGAGGATGTGGTCTGAGCCCTTCCACTCCAAGTCCAGCAGCTCCCGGTTCCTGGAAGTATGATGACCGCGGGAGAGGTGACCAGAGCGCTGTCCTCGCCCTTTTCTCTCACCGCGTGGTTTTGTTCCCTCTACAAGCTGGCCGGACTCGGCATGCCTGCTCACGGAACTGCAGTGTGACTGGAGTTTGTGTCTGAGGGGAGCGTTCGCAGAGGGCGCCGGAGCCCGCCCTACGCAGCCCTTCTCTTGTGCGCTCCGGGAGAGTGGACCTTCTAGAAGGGGCAGGCGGCCCGCCCTCCCGGTGCTCCTTCCTCGTGTCTCTATGGGTCTTCACCAGTCTGTTAACTTGTGGGGAGATGGAGACGTTGACGTATTTAAAAACTACAAACAGCAAGGAGTTGTTCTAGAACTTTGAACACTAAACGGACGAAAATCAGCAAACCGAAGTCTCTTCAGTGAACCCTCCAAAACTTTGGGACCAGTTTCCCCTGGGGGACTCCATTTCAGAGACCCAGGGCAGAACTTCTGTCTTTTTTTTTTTCTTTTGGATTTATTAAATATTTTCTGTGGTGTGAAGTGACTTATTAAATCCACAGACATTGAATGACTTCTTACAACATACACATAAGAATTTGTTGTAATGACTGTGTCCAGCCGTGTTGGCAGTGAGCAGGACACGGTTTTATACATACGTACATATATATACACACGTGCACATAGATATCTATGAGTAAACAGCGACGAACCTGCTAAGATCATGCTGTGTAGCAGACGGGGGCTTGCTGTCATTTGAGCATGTACAAGAGTGTACCGTGGCTTCCTCGCCAAGCTGCCGGCTCCGGCTCCGGCTCCGGCTCCGTGAGAGTCACGCGCGCTCGTAAGCTGTGGACAGACGCGCTGAACTGACAGACTGGTGGGCTGTGGGGTCTCCTTCTTTTGATCAGTGTAGCAAATTAGGGATGAGAAGTTTGAACTTTTTGATCCTTTTCTTTTACAGGCTTCTCCCGCAGTTTTTAGGAACCGTCTCTTGAACCAGTGCATGTATTATAGCAGCAGGTGTCTTGTGCTTTCTGATCATAGTAATGTACTACCTGTAAATACATTTTTCTATTTTATATTTTTTTGTAATTTTTTTTTGACATTTCGTTTCATTGGTGCGCTGTATTTTCCATGCCCTCAGTCCCTTAGAAAAAAACAAAATGGAAAAAAGCAACGCGGTCCTGTCCTTGCTGTGGTGATGACAGTCTTGGTTTACCTGTGGCGACAGCTGGGCTTTGGGGACAAATGTCAGTTGCCTCTGCTAATGGAGCTGGGGGCACAGCAAGCTGCTGCTGTATCTGTGGGCTCGCCGTCACCTCAGACTGCCCCGGAGTCTGTCCCTTCCCGAGTCACTGGCATCGTGGCCCGCCTGTCCCCATCCCTGCAGACATTGCAGCCAAGTGCACAGCCCGTCCTGTCAGTGGAGCAGCGTGCCACCATGCCGTCGGTCCCTCTGTCATCTTCAAACTCTGCCGAGGGGTTTGAAGGGTTGGTTTTGTCTCTAATAAATGACTCCTTTTTCTAGCTTTGGTCCTGACTTCACTTTTGGGGGTTGGTGCAGAGCTGAGCCCCCGGTTACCTCTCCCTCCCACAATGCCGTTGGGCTACTCTGTCCCCAGAGTTGTCACCTGCAGCTCGGGTCTGTTCTGTCAACTCACAGTGCAGAGGCTCCTTTATCTGCGCAGCTCTAGCCGCATGTGGTGCTGGCAACGACTGGAAATGGGCTCCTGTGCTCAGTGCCGAGGGCAGCCTCTTCCTCGGCCCCAGGGATGCTGTGTCCGGGTCAGGACCACACTGAGCCCTGGGGACGCTGAGCGGGAGGGAGGTGGGAACGGGGGGAACCATGAGAACCGCGCTGAGGGGGCAGTCTTCAAAGACCAGAGTGCTTGGTACCTCACCTGCTCAGGGCCGAGCTGATAGAGAACACTTCACCCCCAAGTGTGCTATGTTCCACTCTGACTGCCACGCTGTGGACATCCTGAATAAAATGGCCACGTATCACCTTGTGTGGGACAGCTGGAGCTCTGGGGACCTGGGCAGCGGGCTGCTAGCTGAAGTTCCTCTACAGCAGGCCAGCACAGGCCTCCATTACCCAAGTGAGTTACTGAACCCACAAGAAAAAGGGCGGTGGTGAAGGGAACATGGTCGTGTTACTAGTGTTCAGCACAGAGCCTTGTGAGTCGGAGTGCTCTGCTTATAGCTCGCCAGGCCTAGCCCTGTGTGGCAACACTGCCAGTTTGTGTTTTATGTGTGGGGCATTTACATGTCTTATGTCAAATCCTATGGAACTGGAGTCATAGACGGTTGTGAACTATCACGTAGGTGCCAAGAACTAAGTCTGGGTCATCTGCAAGTGCCCCTTAAAAAAATGGTGGGTTTTTTTTCCCTCCACATATGTATACACAATACATGTGTGCGCCTAGTGTCCTCAGAGGACATCCAGTTCCCCTGGAACTGGAATTAGGGGTGATTTCTAGCTGCCATTGTAGGTGCTAAAATTCAAGCCGAGGTCCTACACAGGAACAACTGCTCTCAATCACTGAGCCATCCCTCCAGCCTCTTGAAGGAGTTTTGAGTGCACGTGAAATATGAACAGCCTTCAGCCCTGTTTCCCATAGGAGCCGGCGGTGCACACCGCTCGCTGCTCCAGGCACGCAGTAAGAGCCCTCCGGAGCCCCGAACACCAGCCTCAGCCTCACAGCAGGAGAGGAACGCAGTCAGCTGTGGCCTACAGATAATAGCTATGCAAGCTAGCTGCCACCAGAGTGGGAACTCGGACGTGTGTCCGTCCCCACCCCACCCCACCCCTGCCGCACTCCACCCCAAGAACCCAAGGTCCTTTCTGCCCTTGCAGAACATTCAGTCCTCATATTTAGTGCTTAGGCTAACCTGGGTGTTCGCACAAATCCAAGATAAACTCTTGTCAAGTCGGAAGTTGCTGTGAATGCTGGATGTGGCAGCCAACACCGCACACGGGGAGGTGCTCACACAGCGACGCGGAGGAGGGCCGCAGCTCGCACCTAATTCCCCTGTCTTGCTGCGGTGGCAAAACGTCCCAAGCGCTATGTGGCAGGCTAGACATGCCAGCTAGGGGGGGCCAAAAAACAGGCTGGTGCAGGAGCCACGCCCCTGTCACATGTGACATCTAAATGGCCACAAAGAAAAGACACTGCTGCACCTCTGACACCTTGACCTTTAACCCCCACAGGGCTCAGAAGTCCAAGGGTCCTGATCATTCCCCCTGCCAAGAGTGTGACGGTCGTGTGTGTGTGTGTGTGTGTGTGTGTGTGTCACTTAAAGCTGGTCACACCATGTGCTCATAATGCCTTAGGTATTTGAGTCATAGCTGTGGCAACCTACATAAGAATGTCACAAGATGCCGGGCCGTGGTGGCGCACGCCTTTAATCCCAGCACTTGGGAGGCAGAGGCAGGAGGATTTCTGAGTTCGAGGCCAGCCTGGTCTACAAAGTGAGTTCCAGGACAGCCAGGGCTACACAGAGAAACCCTGTCTCGAAAAAAAAAAAAAAAGAAAAAAAAAAAAAACAAGAATGTCACAAGATTAGAAGGATTGTAGTGTTGAAGCTTGGACCAAACACGGTGGTAGTGCCTTTGGCACCTTCAAGCCGAGGCAGATCTCCAAGGCCAGCCTAGTCTACAATGGCAAACTCCAGGCCAGCAGAGGCAACATAGTAAGACCCTGTCCTAAAAGTGTGTGTGTGTGTGTGTGTGTGTGTGTGTGTACCCAAGTGCATGTAGAAAAGAGTTTGGAAGGAAATGTGGTAAGGTTGGTACTTGAGACAGAAAGGTCATGATTTTAGGCCAGCCTGAGCTGCAGACCAAGACCTTGTCTCAAAACAAGAACAGTAAGGTCTGGTCTGGTCCTGCCCTTTTAGGTGGACCATGTGACGCCTAGTGCTGGTCTCTGGCAGGCAGCAGAGGGACTGAACATTGCAACCCATGAGCCTCAGCTTCCTTAGTCCCTCGTGGAGACCAAAAGAAGACAAGAGGGAGGCTGATGGACAGGCTGGGCAAGGCTACCAACCAGTACGCAGGGGCGCTGTGCCCATGAGGAATGAAGTGGGTGTCCACAGGACAGAGCAGGACGGCTGCCTGCCAGCAGACCAGGCCAGGGGTGCCAGTTCCTCTGCCTCTGTCTGGAACCATGCCCGTGGGGCTCAGGACCACACAGCTAGGGAGTGGGCTTGAAACTGGGTCTGCCCTGAGACCCTCAGGACAAAGGATGGGAGGCTGTCACGCTGGGCAACTCCCAGAGTCCTTTGCAGTAGTTGTACACAGAGGACCAGCCACACCACCAGGATCACAACTGGTGATTGGAAGAATAACCGAGCCAGGGCCTATGTCTTCTGCCTGCCTATCACCAAATTAGAAAAACCCTCCACCCACCAACACACAGAAGTCTTTAAACATTCCCACAGGTCCATCACAACTCCAGCTTCAAGGGATGCCATGCCTCTGTCTTTGCACCTGCATGCATGCATGCTCGCGCACAAGTGCGTGCGTACACACACCACAAAGCTTAATCTCTAGGGCTGGTTAGATGGATCAGCAGTCAATACTGGCTGTTCTTCCTAAGTTCAATTCCTAGCACCCACCTAGTGGCTCACAACGTTCTATAAAGGGATCAGATGCCCTCTTCTAGCAGGCAGATGTACATACAGATTTACTCCTGTGTTTAAAAAATACATGAATAAATTGTTTTAATCTCTAAAACTGTTATACGGATAACTACATAGTGGTTTCCCAATCATGAGATCGCAGCTTCACATAAACCAGGAGTCCTAGGACCGAGGCAGTAGGACGCATGCCCAAGCCAGCCAGGCTCCTAGCAGACTTGGTGTCAGAGTCTGGGTTACTGTTGCCAGTGTGACGACACAGCTCTGCTGAGACCTGGGTGAGAGCTGACTGATGCACAGCCCTGCCAGACAGAAGCTTGGACACGAAATGTGAGGTCGTTCCAAGTCTTGACATGGGGGGGTGGGGTGCGGGGGTGCGCTGCAGTCCTTATAACACCCCTGTAAAGTCCCTACCAAAAGAAAAAAAGCCACCGCAGAGTGACCAGTAGGCGTGGGGGACCCGTCCTTTGTCTGAGGAAGGACCCAGTGAGCCACCCTGATGCATAGTTAAAACACATCCTGTTGCTGGCTTCAAAAGCCAAAGGAGGGAGAGAGGGGGCTCAGCGGTTAAGCATGCTTGCTGCTTTTACAGAGGACCAAGTCCCTGACACCCTGTGACTGGTCACAAACACCTGGTAACTCCAGATCCAGTGGCCCCACTACTCACTCACCCACACTCTCTGTTTCTGCAGGCACCAGAACACACACATAAAAACTAATCAAAGAAAGTAAACAGAACGAGTTCAGAATGGCTTTGGAACCTAGAAATTAAAAGGGGAGAAAAATCTCAGAAAAAGAAGAGAAAGCAAACCACAGTGCCCACGCCTTTAATCCCAGCACTGAGCAGGCAGAGGCAGGAGGATCTCTGTGAGTTCGAGGCCTGCCTGGTCTACATAGTGGGTTCCAGGACAGGTAGGGCTACACCGAGAAACCTTGTCTCGAAAAGGAAAAGAAAGGATCTCCTCACACTGTGTGAGCGCTGATCACATCCTACAATACTCAGAACAGAGACTCAGGCTGCCTAGAGAAAAACCGTTGAATGTTAGCCGCCGGCCATCACAGGGTTAATTTTAAGGCGACTTGAACCAAGTTAAGTTAGTGTGTGAGTCTGTGTTTATGGTGTGTGAGTCTGTGTTTATGTTCATATGTGTGCCTTTATGTGTGTGCATGCATATACATGGCCCACAGCACACATGAGATCAAGGGATAACATTTTTTTTTAAGATTTATTTTATGTATGTGAGTACACTGTTGCTGTCTTCAGACGCACCAGAAGAGGTCATCAAACCCCTTTGTGAGCCACCATGCAGTTGCTGGGGTTTGAACTCAGGACCTCTGGAAGAGCAGTCAGTGCTCTTAACTGCTGAGCCATCTCTCCAACCCAGCGGGCTAGCATTCTTGAGTCTCTTCCTATCCTCCCCGTGCTGAGGCGCGCTCTCTGGCTTCTGCATGTCCAGGAGCGCTCTGTGTAAGCTGGGGTAAGTAAAGGTGCACACAGCCATCTCTGGCTGTTTTGTGGGCTGCGGGGATTGAACTTGGGTCAGCATTGTTTTTAATCCACCGAGCCATCGCCCAGGCCTAAATGCCTCCACATTTGAAACAAGAATCCTTGGCAGAATTTCCGCAGTGTGTCAGGATCCTTGAGAGACAGTTCTAGGTTATCCACTCGTGAACAGAAACCGAGATCAGCACGCAAATGGAGTTCGTCCAAAGTGAAGTGGACCCAGGGGTTAGAACCATGGAGGCTTCTAGAAGTTTCTCACTTTTAATTATGTGTACATATGCATGTGTCTGTGTATGTACACCACTGCCTGTGGAGATCAGAAGGGGGTGCTGTTTAGTTTCTGAAACAGATAGCTATGCTTGCCCAAGGTGACCTCCTGGACATAACTGATCTTCCTGCCTCCAACCCTTGAGTAGCCAGGACAGCAGGTAGAGGCCCTCATAGCTAGAATCATTCAAGACATTCTTTCTTACGTATGGTATCATTTTTCAGCCCTTGGCTGACTTCAGACTCACAAAGATCCACCTACCTCTGCCTCCTGAGTGTTGGGATTAAAGGCGTGCACCACCACTACCACCCCACCACCCTGGGCAACATTCAAGACTTTTTTTTTTTTTCTGAGACAGGGTTTCTCTGTGTAGCCCTGACTGTCCTGGAACTCATTCTGTAGACCACGCTGGCCTCGAACTCAGACATCCACCTGCCTCTGCTTCCCCCCCCCCCCAGTGCAGGGATTAAAGGCGTGTGCCACCACTGCCCGGCCATTCAAGATTTTTAAAGCCGCTGTTATAACTACATTCAAAGATTCTATCAGATACCATCTGGGAAGAGCTATGGCAAGCAAGAGAGTTTTCCAGAAATGACCTCACCATTTTGCATGGCTGTGTTCAGTGAGATGTAGGATCCTCACGGGTTTCTTTCCAGGATTGCTGCTGATAGGTCTTTCCTGACACCGTCACATAGCCTAACATACTGGGCATCAGCCCACCCTACTGGTCAGATTTCCTGCAGATCAACGTGGAAATGTACTCTCATATAGTAACGCTGTATAGACAATGATTTCATAATCCCTGATAATGAGTCTATAGAACTCCTAAATTGATAGAAGTAGTCTCAAGCCCCCTATAGAATACAAGCTGCAAACACAGCTCTGTAAACCTTCATGTGTTGTGGGCTAATTGCTCTAGGAAAAGGAAACAGACTTGGAACAAATTTACAATCAAGGGAAACATTCCTTCATGGTTAGGAACGAGGCCACTATCTGGTACCTAAAGGTCATAAACTGGGAATGGGCCGTGTATGATAGGTGCAAGGACAGAAAATAAATGGTAGGCTATCTATACAAGACTTGAAAATAAGAAGACCCAAGGCAGATGACTTGTGTCTCATGACAAAACTGTGCTCACTTGGGACATAAAAGTGACTGCTTTAAACCGATGATGAACTTATGGAGCTAGTGACAGATGATGACAGCTAGTCAGGTCCTAGCTTAACGGAAAGACACGCAAACAATCCCGTAGGAACTCCTCAAGTCTTGCCGATCTATGACATGAACTTAAAGTTACTATGAACTTATGGAATAGAAGGATGACTGGAAAACCACGTGATCAGTTATCCTGAGAAAATATAAAAACCAAGAACAATAAAACTGTATCTTTCTGGCGCATGCCTTTAATCCCAGCACTTGGGAGTCAGAGACAGGCGGACTTCTGAGTTCGAGGCCAGCCTGGTCTACAGAGTGAGTTCCAGGACAGCCAGGGCTACACAGAGAAACCCTGTCTCGGAAAACCAAGAGAACCGGAGTAACTAAGTTTCTCTTCCCCTGCTGCTCTCAGCAGGAGTTAATTGCCAAAAACTAAACACCTTTTGGCCCCTAATAGCAAGAGAGTTAAATTACCAGAAGTCATCAGCTTTTGGCCCCATCGCCAATGCCCCCCCCCACTGTGCGCCTCAGTTTACCCTGTGACGTCAAGCAGGTTCTTGACAAAATTCAAAGGAAAATAGGCTTACAGTAAGTGAACAGATAGAAACTGTCCTGAGGAGGGGGCGGGATGACTCAGCAGTGAAGACCCAGCACCCGCGTGGCAACTCACCACCATCTGTAACTTCAGTGCCCTCTTCTGGCCGCTGTAAGCACTGCATGCAAATCATGCCTGGGCCCGCTTTCGAGCAAAACACACAACAAACAAATCCAGCACTCTGAAGGCAGAAGCAGACAGCTCTCTGGGCCAGCCTGGTCTACAGAGTGAGTTTCAGGACAGCCAGGGAGAGAGACCCCTGTCTTGAAACTAACTATAGTCACAAGAGAATCAAATTGGCCAGTCCTGGTGTTCAAGTGGTTCCCAGGGCCCATCAAGAGACAGAGTTTCCAGGCTGGAGAGATGGCTCAGTGGTTAAGAGCACTGACTGCTCTTCCAAAGGTCCTGAGTTCAAATCCCAGCAACCACATGGTGGCTCTCAACCATCTGTAAAGGGGTCCGATGCCCTCTTCTGGTGTGTCTAGAAACAACTACAGTGTACTCATATAAATAAAATAAATCTTTAAAAAACAAAAAACAACAACAACAAAAACCGAATGAAGAACCTCTCAAACTCACCAGAGCACGGGAGGGTACAGCATCCCCCCCCCCATTTAGACCCCACAAAGAGAACCCAACACTGCGTGGCCACAGCGCCCGCTGCCGGCCTGGTGTATGGAGCGAGTGATAGCCAGGGGTCTCCCAGGCATTCCAGGGGCTGCAGCTCAGCTCGGGTCCACTGCTCACGTGGGCAGCATGACCTGCCTGTCCACCTACATCTGGATCCAGCCTGCACTTCCCCAAGGGCCTCCCCTGAAGCCCTGCAACTTCAAAGGCTCTCCACACGAGGGCCTGAGCTGGGATCCCGGCAGGCACTGTATACAGCCAAGCACTGAATGCCCCTGGACCCAGCACTGGGAAGGGACGGAGACAGGAGAACCACGGGGGCTTCCTAGCCCCAGGTTCACTGAGACCCCGAGCCAAGCAAATCACCCGCAGCCACCTGATTTCACACAAAGGTCCTCAAAAGTACACTGGAGAAAAGGGAATCCTAGTTCTCTGGAATTTCCAGTCAATCACCAATAGATCAGCAATCAATCCATAGATCTCTTTCTAATTCAACTCAAAATGGACCAAACACATTTTTTGAGACAAGATCTTACTTTGTGACCCTGGCTGGCCTGGAACTCACTCTGTAGACCAGGCTGGCCTCAAATTCAGAGATCCAGCTGCCTCTGCCTCCTGAGTGCTGGCGTTAAAGGTGTGCGTCACCACTGCCCGGCCACATTCAAGTTATAAATTAATCAAACAAAAGGTGTCATTTGGAAAAACCAGTCAAACCAGGGTATGACACGCCTTTAATCCCAGCACTTGGGAGGCAGAAGCAGGTTGATCTGAGTTCGAGGTCAGCCTGGTCTACAGAGTGAGTACCAGGACATCCAGGGCTACACAGAGAAACCCTGTCTCAAAAAAAGAAAGAAAGAAACAAAGGGAATAGAAACAAAAAGAAGAAAGGAAGGATTGACGGATGCGGATGCAACAAGTTAAAAATCTTTTGCACAACAAAGGAAGCAATTATGGGCGTAAGGAAGAGACAGCTACAGGAGGCTTGTTTGTCGTCCAGAAAAGGGTTGATGATCCAAGCATACAGCACGTTTAGAAACCCAACATCCAACCTCTAATCTCTTCAGCGATGCTCAGATGGACTGAACAGACCAGGGCAGGAGGGATGGCTCAGTGGTGAAGAATATTTGCTGGTTCCACCCACATTGGTTGCTGACAAACACCTGTAACATGACACCAGCTCCTGAGTACTCCCACGCCCTCTTCTGGCCTCCTTGGGTACTGCATGCAGGTGCATGGACACACACCACACACCCCACCCACACACACACACAAAATCAAAAACACACCTTTAAAAACATGTACAAACAAATCAATAATTACACAAAAAGACACATGTCGTCATCCACTGGGGGACTGCAGATACAACCTGCACAAAATTGTCACCTAACCCCTCTCAGAGTGGCTCACATCAAGAAAATCAACAACAGCTGGACAAGGCTGGTGGTCACCCATCCCATCAGGCCAGGAGGCCGAGGCAGGAGGACAGCACATCCAAGGCCACGCTGAGCAGCTTAGAGACATGGAGGAGAGGTTGGTGAGACAGCTCAGCCAGGTAAAACGCTTGCCGAGCAAGCATGAGGACTCGGATTCGATCCTCTCCGCCTTTATTGAAGCCTATCCCCGAGGCATGTCTTTAACCCTGGCTGGGTTGGGTGGGGCAGGTAAGTCCTCAGGGTTCACTGACTGGCCAGCCCTAATCTGCATCAAGCTCCAGGTCCCGGTAAGAGACAAGTCTGGACAACAGCATGGACATCTCAGGAATGTCACCTGAGTTGACCTGCCCACACACACACACACACACACACACACAAAGAGAAGCCTGGGTGTGCATCTCAGCGCTGGCACGCTCGCCTAGCATGAGTCAAGGCCTAGTTCAAGACTCACTAAGAAATAATTCTGCTGCACCACTCCTCAGCATGAACTAGAAGGGTTTTGAGTCGCAGCACCCGTCACTGCAGGGGGGGGGGACATCAACCTGGACACCCTTCAGCAGACAATGAGGCCAGGGAAACTTGGTGTCCCTACACAGGGCATTGTGTGCTCGGGCCGAAAGAATGGAACTGCAGCAGTACGTTGGTGGCCCACGCCTTTAATCCCAGCGCTCGGGAGGTCAAGGCAGGCTGATCTCTGTGAGTTCGAGGCCAGCCTGGTCTACAGAGTGAGGTCCAGGACACAGAGAGAACCTGCCTCAGAAAATAAAAATAAGGATGAATGAAATAGTATCCCATGCAGGGAAATGGTCGCAACTGAACACGCTGTTGCTGCGACTGACCATTGAGAAAGTCAAACATGGAGTTGGGTCTATAGCTCATAGGTAGATCACCTGCCTACTCTGAGTAAAGTCATGGATTCAATCCCCTGTATCTCAAAATATGGAGGAGCCAGTGAGTGCTTTGGTGGCTAAAGGTCCTTGCTGTCAAGCCTGGTGACCTGATTTCAAAAGAGAGAATGCAGAACTGTCCCCTGATCTCCACACTGCCATGCACATGCACACACACAAATGCACATACTTAAAATTTTAAATTATTAAAATATGATGGCTGTAGGAGTGCACACCTTTAATCCCAGCACTCAGGAGGCAGAGGGATCTCTGAGTTTGAGGCTAGCCTGGTCTACACAGACTTCTAGGACAACCAGGGCTGTGTGTAGAGACTCCTCAAAAAGAAAAAAAAAACCCAGAAACTTAGACACTGGCTTGTGTCTTAGTCAGGGTTTCCATTCCTGCACAAACATCATGGCCAAGAAGCAAGTTGGGGAGGAAAGGGTTTATTCAGCTTACACTTCCACACTGCTGTTCATCACCAAAGGAAGTCAGGACAGGAACTCACACAGGGCAGGGACTCAAGCAGGTCAGGAAGCAGGAGCTGATGCAGAAGGCATGGAGGGATGTTTCTTACTGGCTTGCTTCCCCTGGCTTGCTCAGCCTGCTCTCTTATAGAACCCAAGACCACTAGCCCAGGGATGGCACCGCCCACAATGGGCTGGCCTCACCCGCAACGGGTTGATCCCACCCACAAGGGGCGGGGCCCTCCCCCCTTGATCACTAATTGAGAAAATGCCCCACAGCTGGATCTCATGGAGGCATTTCCCCAACTGAAGCTCCTTTGTCTGTGATAACTCCAGCCTGTGTCAAGTTGACACAATACCAGCCAGTATAACCACCAGTCTGGACTCTTCAAAAACATCTCTGGCACAAAGTTGCAGGCTCATGTGCTGTCCCGTGTGACTTTGAGCCAAACTCAGTGCCTGATCCCAGGCTAACAGCACCATGTAACCCTGAGAATAAGTTTCCATATTAGGCAACTGTCTTTAGGACATGCACCTGCTGGAAAACGTAGGTGTAAAGCATTGGCGTATCCGGAACTGACTCCACAATTTAGGTTCAAATACACCCAAGGGTAGGGCTCAGAACTCATGCTCTAACACATGTCCTTACGAAAGCCAAGCTGCCAAAGCCACCACCTAGCTGAGTGACAGGCAGAGTGAGTTCAGCCCTGTCCAACACCCCAGGGTGCAGGCCAGGGCTTGGCTTAAATCACCAAAGTTACTTCACCGTGGAAAGGGACGTTCCTGAGCTGCCTCGCACCCTGAGGTTGGGCACTTAGTCCCGAGATACAGAAACCCATGCAAGGGAGCTCTTTGGCTACAGCTGACCCATTTCCCTGCTGGGCACACACAGCTCATTGTGTCACAAGGCTGTGACAACCCTTAGAATCGATGCGGCAGAGTGACAGCCAGGTCCCCGTCAGGCGCAGACTCAGTTTGGGTTTTCCCCTCGCCCTTCTGGTCACACACCGGAGTCCCTCATGCACCACCTTGACGGGAGCCAGTGCTACAAAGCTAGAGTGGCCACGGAGCCCTGTGGACACCAGTACCCATAGTTCCTGGCTCATGAGATTCCCACCTGACGGTGTGACTCACAGTGGTGGCCACCTACCCGCAATGTAGGGACCCGCTCCGCTCCCTGTATCTCGGGGTTGCACTTGAAGCCACAGAAGAACCAGTTTGGGGAACCCAGACACAGTGGAGGAGAAAACGCTCCAGCACTCACCTGGAACCAGGAGGAGGGCGAGCCGCTTTGCAAGCTGTGGAGGCCTCCTTCCGCCCTCAGAGCACGGGAAGGAATCTTTTCCTCAGTCGCAGGTGTGCCTGCCACACCCACACCCCGGAGTCACCGGAGCTGTGAGTGGCGCGGTCAGAATCTATTAGACTCCCGGATGAAGCTCACTGTCCCTGTCACTTAGGGTCTAGGAAAGACACAACAGTCCACACCCTCCTGTCCTCTTCCCTGCCCACCTGCTCACTGGGAGACTGCAACAAGCCCTCCAGCCCCAGTCTGAGGACCGCAAGCTTCCCTTTGCCCAGGTGACAGACCCAGCTTTCCCAAGCGACACCACACATACACACAGTTGGGTGCGGGCTTTGACCTGAAGAAAGACACGGGGCACGGGGCAGGGCACAGGTGAGCTTTATTCATCTCAGGCAGCCCTGCAGCCACCCACGGGACCCACCTGCGCTCCACTGACCTCTAGCGAGGACCCCAGGACCCAGCCTTGCCACGACAACCCTGGGGATGCAAACTCTGAGACTCCGTGCCATTTGGGCCACCCCTCCCCCTCCTGATCCCTGTCCTGTCCCTTGTGTTCTTGCCTCTGAGGGCTCATGGGAACAGGCGCCGAGAGGGACCAGGGTCATTCAGCTCTCCATGGCCCTGCCTCCGGAGGGTGGGGCGGCTCAAATGAAGAAAGAGGCACTGTGGGTGTGGGTGTGGCTGTGACGAGGTGACCGAGCTCAGTTCTGAGCTGACAACTGCTGTCTTCTCGGTCGCAGGTCACAGCGGCTGGCCTTCCCTCTCCCTGAGACAGACTTTCCCCCAGTCTGACTAGGGGGCTACAGTGAGGGGCAGGTCCCTTTATGGCCTGACCGGGAGGCCTCAGTCCGCAGGCAAGCAAGTCCCCGAGAAGGACTCAGCTCCGGTAGCTCCGGAGCAGATGCCCAGCGATCACCAGTCTCTGGATTTCGCTGGTACCTTCGTAGATCTCGGTGATGCGGGCATCCCGGTAGTACCGCTCGGCGGGCATCTCTGTCACGTACCCCATGCCGCCCAGGATCTGGATGGCCTAAGAGGGAAAACAGGCGCTAGGAGGGAGAAGTCCCCCACCCTGGGGAAAGTCCTCCTCACCACGGGGGCTTGAGCTCACCTGGTGGCTGATGGCGGTTGCAGCCTCCGACGCGGCCAGCTTGGCCATGGCGGATTCCTACCCCCCCAAAAGTGACCAAGTCAACGCCTTCACTCTCAGCGGGACCCCCTGGCTCAGCACCCCCTGTAAGCTGCATGCACTGCATTCCCGGGTGGGCCTGCACCAGACTTCAAAGTCCTGCGGTGCCCACCACTCCCACCCCACCCCACCTCAGAGCATGCCCTGGGAGCCCGTCCCTCCCCACAGGCACCTTGGTGAAAGGTTTCTTATTGTCCTTCAGCATGGCGGCGCGCCAGGTCAGCAGGCGGGCACTCTCCAGGGCCAGGGCCATGTCTGCCAGCTTGAACTGCAACAAAGCCAGCCCCACCCATCAGCCGACGCCCTCCCTCCCAATGGTCAGGGATGGGGTACGAGTGGTGGGGGTGGGAGAGGTAGGGGTGAGACGAGCGAGTGAAAAGCAGGCTTCCCTTCCCCTAGCCCCGGTGCCCAGCTCCCAAACGCCACCCATCCTCCAACCCCCTACCTGGATGTTTTGGAGCTTGGTGAGGGGTGCCCCAAAGGCATTGCGGCTCTCGGCATAGTTCACAGCACAATCCAGGGAGGCCTGGGCAATGCCCAGGGCCTGGGAGGCGATGCCGATGCGGCCCATGTCCAGGGTTTGCTGTGGGGACCGCCCAGTCAGTAGCTGTAGGCTGGGCCCAGGGCCTGGCCCCGGGGTGCTGCCCTGTAGCCAGGCTCACCATGGCTATTTTGAAGCCCATCCCAGGCTCCCCGAGCAGGTTCTCCCTGGGGATGCGGCAGTCCTCAAAGATGAGGTTGGCTGTGGATGAGGCCCGGATGCCCAGCTTGTCTTCCTTCTTGCCCAGCGTAAGCCCGGGTGTTGGCATGGGAACCAGGAAGGCACTGATACCCTGGAAGGTCCCAAAAGCTAGAGTGAGTCCGCAGAGCCGCCCACGCTCAAGCCCCGCCCCCTCCACCCTCTGCTGGCCCGCCCCAGGGTTCTGCTGGCCCACCCCAGGGGTCTGCTGGCCCACCTTGTTCTGCCGGGACCTGTCTGTGCTGGCAAACACCACGGTGGCGGACGCCTCCCAGGAGTTGGTGATCCAGGCTTTGGTGCCGTTGAGGACCCACGAGTCACCCTCTTCCCGGGCGGTGGTGGAAGCGGCTCCGGCGTCACTGCCATTACCTGCCAGAAACACGGACACGGGGCCCATCCATCCCTCAAGGCACGGGGCATCTAGCTCAGAGCCCTGGCTGCCAAGCACCAAGTCCCTGCGACTTGGGCTCCAAAGCTGGGACCCTGGACCAAACCTTCAAAGCCTCGTCCACAAGGACGCGGGGATCATAACAGGCATGGGACATGGGGCGTCTTCAAGCCAAGCTTTCCTCCTCCCCCTCACCACCCCGCGGGCAGCCTCCTCCTGGTACATCCAGGCAGCTGCAGACCATCCCAGCAAGTCACCCCGAGGCCCGCTCCAACGGTTCAAGACTCCAGGACAACAGGCCCCAAGCCTGCTTCTCCCTCTGGGGGCTTGTGGCTTCTGCCTGTCACCCTGATTCTGAGGTAAGGTGACAGAGGACCCTGCACCGGGCAGTACCTGGCTCACTGAGGGCAAAACAGCCGATTTTGTCCCCGCTGGTAAACGGGGTGATCCACTGTTGCTTCTGTTGTGGGGATCCAAACTTCAGGATAGGTCCCAAGTACAGAGACTGACGGGACAGTAGAGAGTAGTTTGAGGCCACCCCAGGTCTTTCCTCTCTCCAGAGGTCCTCCCTGGGGACTATGGGCTCAGGAGACTCCAAGGAGACAAGTCCAGGAGCCTGGGCTGGCCATGTTTGACTGCAGAGATACCTAACCAAGGTCCACAAGGAGCCCCGCAGCTCCCCCCACCTGTGTCCCACGACCCAGAAAGACTCACGTTGTTGACGCTCATGATAACTCCGGTGGAGGCGCAGGCGCGGCTGATCTCCTCCAGGGCGATGGAGTAGGCCAGGTAATCCAGGCCCGCCCCACTCAGCTCCTCTGGTACATCCATGGCCAGCAGCCCGAGTTCACCCATCTTCTTTATCTGGATCCCAGGGGGAGAGGTCACATCAGGGACAGCTGCTTCAAGCCCACTCTCGCCAGCCCCTGTGGCAGACCCTGCGCGCTCAGGCCACGGACCCTAATCAACCATCCACACTGATCGTCCTCCCGCAGCCGAGACGTGCGCGGAGCGCCATCCGCTCCAGCCCCGCAGCCTCCAATCTTGACAATGCTTGCATCGGATGCAGAAGGCAGAGGCTGCCCGATGGGGAACTTGGAGGTAAGAAGCAGAAAGCTTTTTTTTTTTTTGAGACAGAGCCTAGCCTTGCTGTCCTGGAACTCGCTCTGTAGACCAGGCTGGCCTCGAACTCAGAAATCCGCCTGCCTCTGCCTCTGCCTCTGCCTCTGGGACTAAAGGCGTGCACCGCCACTGCCCAGGCTGCAGAAAGCTTTCTGCCACGCTGCCTTTCCTTCAGTCCCTTATGTGCATGTGCGCAGGAGCGCGTGCACACACACACACACACACACACACACACACACACACACACACCACGGGACATGTGCGTCTCGCTGTTTATTCTGTCTGACGTAATCTCAGTGGGCGGTTCTATCCTCCTTCTGACCTCCTCCTTATGTCTGCGGAACCCCGCCACACGTCACTCATCTATTAACATCCTGTTTGACATCTGTACAGCTACAAGTCTACTCATATACATAAAATAAATAAGTCATTTAAAAAATACGTTTAAAAAAAAAAGATCTTTTTAGTCACGCTTCAGAGTCCCTGGGGGCTGGTCCCATGATCTCCTGCAGCTACAGAACACACAGGACTTCCAGACAATGGCACCCAGTGGGTGCCTTCCATATACTTAATTTTTTTCCTTTATTTCAGGCTCTGAGTGTTTTGCCTGCACGTGTGTCTGTGCACCATGGGTGTGCAGTGCCCCCAGCGTCCAGAAGAGGTCATCAGATCCTCCGGGACGAGGGAGTTACAGACGGTTGTGAGCCATCAGGTATGTGCTGGGAACCGAACAGTGACTTTGTTGGGGGAAATATGAGGAGTCAGAGGGAGGAGACAAAGGAGAAATGATGTCAAGCACTCACATATTAAACTCAAAAATAAATTTTCTTTTGAGGCAGGGTCTCATGTAGCCCAGGCTGGCCTGGAGCTTGCTATGACCTTGAACTTCTGATCCTCCTGCCTGTACTTCCTGTGTGCTGGGATTGTAGGCAGACACTGCTTACCGAACTCAAAGCTAGGGGTGCATGCCAACACTACCAAGTGAGCTACAACCCACCCTGATTTCTTTTGAAATTCATTTATGTATTTTTTTTATAGTTCCATATATGAACCCTTGTACTCCATTTCTCCCCTGCCTCCCCTTCTAATCCTCTCACACACCCCAGTTCCCAAACTCATGGCCTCTTACTCTCTAGCCACCTGATTATTTATTTAGGAACAGCTGATCCTTCTGCCTCTACCAAGTCCTGGGATCATTCACATGGGCTACCATGCCCTGCACTGCCAAATAAATAAAGTAAAAGTCTATGAAAAGAGCTGGAGAGATGGCTCAGCGGTTAAGAGCACTGACTGCGCTGGGCAGTGGTGGCGCACGCCTTTAATCCCAGCACTTGGGAGGCAGAGGCAGGCAGATTTCTGAGTTCGAGGCCAGCCTGGTCTACAGAGTGAGTTCCAGGACAGCCAGGGCTATACAGAGAAACCCTGTCTCGAAAAACCAAAAAAAAATAAAAGAGCACTGACTGCTCTTCTGAAGGTCCTGAGTTCAAATCCCAGCAACCACATGGTGGCTCACAACCATCCGTAATGAGATCTGACGCCCTCTTCTGGGGTGTCTGAAGACAGCTACAGTGTACTCATATATAATAAATAAATCTTTAAAAAAAACCAAAAAACAAAAAAAACACCGGCTGCTCTCTTAGGTGATCCAGGTTCGCTTCCCAGCCCCCATATGGTGTCCCACAATCATCTGTAACCCAGTCCACAGGAGATCCAATGCCCTCTTCTGGTTCCTTGGACACCAGACACGCACACAGTATCCAGACATGTATACCCACGTAACACCCATACACACAAAAATATATTTAAGTTTATAAAAAAAACTATTTTAAAACATTTTTTATTCCTTCCCTGAGAAGCAGCTGAGAGTGTCAGGCCCCTGTAAGGCCCAGGACGGTAAACCTAGCACTACTGGCCACCCTAAAGAAAATTGCCATTTCAAGGTTAAGGGCTCTGAAGCTGGCTGTAAACTCATTTCTTTCTTCCCTTTGTTAGTTTAGGTGTAAAAAGACTGAAGTCCAGTTTGGTTGTGAAAGAGCCAAAAGGCAGACGCTGGCGCCAGCCTTCTCCCGAGTCTGGCCCATGCTCCTCGCAGTGGCCGCCCCTCAGCCCTTCTGTAGACCTGCTGTTACGATCCTGTGAGACTAAAATCCACTCCTCAGCGAGAGCCTGCCGAGGTGGCTCAGAAGTCTGTTCCTGAGAATTCTGTCTCACAGTGTCATGTCTGGCCTTGGTTTCTCAGCAGAAGCTTGAGATTATGATGAACTCCAGAGTGCTACCTCGAAGAGACATGGGTTCTGTTCCATTCGTGTAAGCACAAACATCAGCCACAAGGGTTGGGATGATGATGACGATGATGATGATGTCTTTGCTTTTTTTTTCTGGTTTTTCTTTTTTTAAAAAATTCATTTATTTATTATATGTAAGTACACTCACTGTAGCTATCTTCAGACACACCAGAAGAGGGCATCAGATCCCATTACAAATGGTTGTGAGCCACCATGTGGTTGCTGGGAATTGAACTCAGGACCTTTGGAAAAGCAGTCGGTGCTCTTAACCACTGAGCCATCTCTCCAGCCCTTTTTTTTTTGTTTCGTTTTGTTTTTGTTTTTCAAGACAGAGCTTCTCTGTGTAGCCCTGGCTGTCCTGGAACTCACTTTGTAGACCAGGCTGGTCTCCAGACAGGGTGTTTTCATGTAGCCCTGGCTGGCTCAGAACTTACTATGTAGACCAGGCTGGCCTCAAACTCCCAGAGCCCTGGAATCCAGGGCGCGCGCCACCACGCCCAGCTCTTGGCTTAGTTTGCAGTCCTTCTGCGAATACACCTCTGTCCCCACTTTCATTGTTTAAAAGGAAAGCTTATCGGAACGCTCCTTCCAAGTCTGTGGGGGAACGAGGGACCCAATCTTGTCAGACGTGTCCCCAGGATGGGATCGCTGGTCACTGGACTGAGTATGACTGTGCCTGCACTCGAGGCAGAAATGCAGCTAGCCGGAGGAAATCACTGTTGTGGATAGCCCTGGGCTTGTATTTTGAGGCTAATTCCACTCCTCCGAGGGGCTGCAGAAGAAGAGTTGCCTTGTGAACCTTCTCCCCACCTTAACTTTTCTAATAAAGTCTTGAGCCAATGATTGGGCAGGAGGAAGGAGGAGGAGCTGAGGGTTTGGGGGAGGAGAAAAGGATCTGGGGGAGGGGAAGGGGGAGGAGCTACGGGGGATCGACAGAGAGGCTAGGGAGAAGCTCGAGGACTGGAGAAACAGCAAGTTTATATGGGATAATATTGATGGGAATAGAGTAGTGTAGTGGGAGATCTGCCCAATCTAGGCTTATAGCTTGTATTGTTACTGATTGAGTTGTGATTTCTTTTACTGGGTAATTGGGTTGGAAAAATATAGCAACAAATCACGCAGCTCGGGGAGAGACATCAAGGCAGCATCTTGTGACAGTCAAATCTGCTGCCTGAGCTAAGGAGCTAGCTTGGTGGCTACGGAGTCTCCTGGTCAGTGTTTGCGTCTCTTAGCTGAGGATGTGGTTTGCTTGCTTCTCAGTTACTGTATAGCGCTCTACACCTCCAGGTTCAGAATGGAATTTAAGGGCAACGAAGACTCAAAATACTGGCCCATAGCATGTGTGCTGCTGTGTTCTTATCATCCTAGCACTCAGAAGGGAGGCTGGGGCAGAAAGGTCGTGCGTTTGAGGCCAGGGCTACCTAGCGAGACCCTCTCTCGAACAACAAAGCGCAAAACATTGGAGGGATTATAAAAGCAGGAAAACAGGGCTGGAGAGATGGCTCAGAGGTTAAGAGCACTGACTGCACTTCTGAAGGTCCTGAGTTCAAATCCCAGCAACCACATGGTGGCTCACAACCATCTATAATGAGATCCGATGCCCTCTTCTGCTGTCTCTGAAGACAGCTACAGTGTACTCACATATAACAATAAATAAATCTTTGGGCCAGAGCGAGCAGAGGTCCTGAGTTCAATTCCCACATGATGGCTCACAACCATCTGTATAAATACAGTGTACTCATATACATAAAATAAATAAATAAAATCTTAAATAAAAAAAATAAAAGAAAATAGGAGCGGGCAAGATGGCTCAGAGGTTAAGAGCACTTGGTGCTTGGCAGAGGACCAGGGTTCAATTCCCAGCACCCATAACTGCTTGTAACTCCTGGTTCAGGACATATGTTCTCTTCTGGCCCTGACAGGATAATACCCAGACAGACAAACAGGCACACATAGACGCACTAAATGAATAAATACATCTTTTTAAAGGGGCCGGATGCTTGAATAAAGCAAACGCTCAGAGTATGGTCTGAGCCTCCTACCCAAGGTCGTGGCGCCCATGGCTGGCGTCCGCCACTGGCCACTGTGAACCACCGAGGCTACAGCTCTCACCTGAGCTGTGGGGAAGAGATGCTCTTTGTCCAACTGGGCTGCAATGGGGACCAGCTCCTTCTCGGCAAAGTCACGGCATGTCTGACGCAGCATCTGGTGTGTCTCGGGCAGTTCCACAGTCTGGTAAACAGTATGCAGCCTTCGCCAGTCCCGAACGCGGAGAGCTATCGGAGAATGGTCCGAGTTAGGGAAGGACATTGCGAAAAGATCTTAAGACTCGTTTCTCTTTATGTGTCTGAATCTGTGTTTAGTTATGCACACATGCATGCAGGTACCCACAGAGGCCAGAAGAGGGCGTCAGATCCCCTGGACCTGGAGTTACAGGGGATTATGTGCTGCCCAACACGGATGCCGGGGTCTGAACTCAGTTCTTCTGCAGGAAGAGCAAACGCTGATGTACTCTGGAGTTCAGGCTAGCCTACGCAATATGCCAAGATTTCATTCATCCCAGGGTCGGGAGTGATGGCTCAGCAGTCAAGAGCTCTCGCCCTCTTTCAAAGGAACTAGGCAGTTCTCACCCCCTAGAGGGTGGCTTACAATTGTCTGTAACTCAAGTTCCAGGGGATCCAAAACACTCTTCTGGCCTCTGTGGGACATGGCACACTTATGCAGGCAAAACACTCATACAAATAAAATAAAAACAAAATTTTAAGAAAAAACAAAACAAAACAGAGCACTACTCCCCACCCCCAACCCCGGTCTCAAAGGGGGGAAAATTTATTGATACAATGTCAACAGAGCTGTTAAAGAAAAATCCAGGCTAACCGAATGCTTAACTGCTCGTTAAACACTTCAATCCTCAATATAATCCCATTTACAACACCTCGGAAACGGGTTTTAAGTTTCACTGGAGTTCTATAAAATGTGGACAAGAACAGAACTCAGCTCCCGGGAGAGGAAGGATTAAAGAAGTCCTAATGGCTGCTTTAACACGGGTCTAACTGTTAATGTGGATCGGGATTAGCCAAAGGAAGCGGTGGCCACAGTGTCAGGGCTGCCACAGATGAAACAAAACACTATTAAAAATAACTGAATGCTAACGTTATGGAAACACGCGTTAGATGTCAACCACGATGTCACGTCCAAGGTCATAGGTCGGAGTTCAATGCCAGCCCCCCCCCCCCGCCATGGAGGACCAACTCACCCAGAACCTCATCTGGGGCTGAAATGAGGGTAGGGGTGTGGATAGGGCCGCGGAAAGGGGAGCTGGCGATGAGGGACCCACAGGAACGGGGCCGAGCAGGAGCCCGGATCCCTGCAGAGCCTGGGCCTTGCACTGTCCAGAGGCTACCGAACAAGGACAAAGGCCGCGCGCACCCGCGGGGCTGCTGCCCTCTCGTCCGCCCGGGGCCACCGCAGGACCGGGCGCCAAGATCTCCGCCCGATGAGCGGCCACGGGGCTCCGCGGACGCACTCACCTCTGCGGAGAGGGCCACGGGCCCGGGCGAGCAACGCGGCGGCCATGGGCACCGACCTCCGGGACCTCCTGCAGCCGCTCTGGAGTTCCGGACGCTAGGGGCACGGCCTGGGCCACGCCCATTTGGCTGCCGGGGCGGGGCCGACGGAGAGCCCGGGCCACGCCCACCGGGCCGGAGGGGAGGGGCCTGAGACAAGCTAGCGAGCTAGGGTACGGGCTGCATGAGTTTGCGCGAAGTTAACTCGCGCCAATCCTGAAACTACAAAATTTGTCAGCTCCTTCTCCTGCCCTCATCTCTAGTAAGGCTGCTGACATCGCAGAGACATAAAAGTCAAAGTAAACCCAAAAAAACCAAAAAACAAAAAAACAAACCACCAAACCCCTTGCCGTGCAGTGGTGGCGCATGTCTTTAATCCCAGCACTTGGGAGGTAGAGGCAGGAGGATTTCTGAGTTCGAGGCCAGCCTGGTCTACAAAGTGAGTTTCAGGACAGCCAGGGCTACACAGAGAAACCCTGTCTCGAAAAACAACAACAATAATAATAGTAAACAAGCAATCATCTTTGGTTTAAAACCCTCGGTCCGGGAACGCATCCCCTAAAACACACACACACTCCAAACCTGTAATTCTAGCGACTTCCAGAGCCTGAGGCAGGAGGATTGCAGGTTCAAAGTCTCCCTGTATTACAGAGTAAATTCAAGGCCAGCTTGGGCAACTTTGCGGTATCTTCAAAATAAAAGTTTAAAGAGGACGTAAGGAACATAGCTCGCACTGGGTTCAGTTTTAGGGAGAGAAGAAATGAGGTAGTACCTACCCCTGCCCACCCACCCATTTCTGCATCCCGGCTCCCTGACCATCTATGCTCGGCCACACAAGGCAGGCAGCTTTTGCCCCCTGGCCTGAATGTCCTGCTACGGTTCCTAGTTTTACATCCAGCCTTTTATCTACACTTCTCCCTGGGATTTTTTTTTTTCACTATTCATCTCTCCTACTAGTCTGTGGGATTCAAAAAAGGCTGGGGGTGGTGGGCTCAGTATTTAGCGAAGATCCCCCCTAGCCCTAAGATGTGAATGTGAAACAGCTACTGTCTTCTGCACCTCCTAGTTGGGGAGCAGAGCTCTGCTGAGAGTAGGGCTACTGCCCATTAATGCCAAGGGTTGAGTCCTGGCCCCCTCAGAACAACTTCGCTCTGTCCCAGAGACTGTCAGTGTGATTTAGCTCACAGGGTCTGCCCTCCATGCCCTCCTGGTTTACATGTGTTCCACAGACCTGCGCACTGAAAGTCTCGTAGCCCGCCACTACCTAGGAAACAATAAACTGAGGTAAAGGTGTTATAGTTTATATTGCAAATGTTCCCATTCGTTCTTTCCTCCCCCACCTCCAAAGTCTGGAACTACCTTTAAAAAAATAAAATAAAAAGGCTTTCAAATAATGTGTTAAGGGCTGGAGAGATGGCTCAGCAACTAAGAGCACTGACTGCTCTTCCAAAGATCCTGAGTTCAAATCCCAGCAACCACATGGTGGCTCACAACCATCCATAATTTGATCTGACACCCTCTTCTAGTGTGTCTGAAGACAGCTACAGTGTTCTTGCATATAATAAATCTTTGGACCGGAGCAAGAAGGGTGGAGCAAACAGAGGTCCTGAGTTCAATTCCCAGCAACCCCATGATGGCTCACAACCATCTGAATAGCTACAGTGTTCTCATATACATAAAATGAATCTTTAAAAATAATAATGTGTTAAATGGTTCATTGGCCAATACTCCGTGGTCATCCAGTCATCTTGCCTAAAGCACTTTACATGCATGCGTGACCTGAGTTTGGAACCCCAGCATCCATTTGTCCTGGGTGCAGTCATCTATCCGATGGGGAGGGCAAAGACAGGAGGATTCTGGGAGCTCACTGGCACCAGGTCTAAAGGAGTCCGTGAGCTCCTGGTCAGTGCTGCAGCTCGGACTGACTGGTAGTCAGGTTGCCTCTTTATTTTTACAGGTTTCCCAGAACAAAGACCAAAGACCAACTAATAATTACCCAAGAAGTACAGATTATGTGTTTTGATTTTTTTTTTTATTACATGTCCAGGGTTCCAAGTGCAGTCACAATTAGAAAATACAAATAGAAGGAGCTGGAGAGATGGCTCATCGGTTAAGAGCACCGACTGCTCTTCCAGAGGTTCTGAGTTCAATCCCAGCAACCACATGGTGGCTCACAGCCATCTGTAATGGGATCTGACGCCCTCTTCTGGTGTGTCTGAAGACAGCTACAGTGTACTTATATAAATTAAATCTTTAAAAAAAAAAAAGATATCTGCCTAGCTCAGGCTTGCAGCTTGTTAGTGAAAAAGCCAGGTCTCTGTGCCTTCATTCAGGAGCTAACATGGGCTAGAGTGAGCATAGGAACGCACTGCAGTTATTTGGGAGCAATTGGGTAAAAGAACACCCTCCTCCCCCCTCCCCCGCCAAGAATTACAAGCCACCGCTGCCTGGCTTATTTTTGATTTTTGAGACAGGGTCTCACTATGTGACCTTGGCTGTCCTGGAATAGTAAACCAGGCTGGCCTCAGAGACTGGCCTGCCTCTGCCTCCCAAGTCCTAATTAAAGGTGTGTTGATACCATGCTCAGCTCAGAAATGTGCAGATAATCGATGTCATCGTGTTATCACATATACACACATATGCACACACTGGTAAGCCTGTCTTAAGGGATGGAACAGTGGGGCGTATGCTACTAGGAACAGAGCCCAGGTCTTCTGGAAGAGAAACCAGTGCTCTTACAGAGCCATCCTTCTCCATCCCATAAATGTTTAACTCTTAATGCCTGAGTAAAACCTACAACAGAAAAACTTAAAAAAGAAACTGGTGGCTGGGCAGTGGTGGCGCATGCCTTTAATCCCAGCACTCAGGAGGCAGAGGCAGGCGGATTTCTGAGTTCAAGGCCAGCCTGGTCTACAGAGAGTTCCAGGACAGCCAGGGCTATACAGAGAAACACTGTCTCGAAAAAAAAACAAAAAACTAGTGACTCTCAGTTCTACTCTCCAGTTATAAACCAGTGACAACCACATCAACAGAAATGTGACAGCCAAGCAAAGGGACTTGGACCCCGCCCACCTCCCAAGCCCCCAAAGGCCCAATCAGGAGGCAAGACAGAGTGAACATATTGTGAAAAATCTTTATTACTGTCTCTTGTGGTAAAATAATATCTTATACAAATAGAATCATCTGATTTGTTTTGGAATGAGGATTTTAAGGACAGAGATGTTTCTTATTTCTGTGAAAAATGGATTTACAGGGAAAACGGACTTTCACAACTTGAGGGACATAACCACAAGATCCTTTATGAAAGAGTGAGCCTGTCTCTCTTCCAGACTGCCTGTGGCTATGATGCTCCAGGCACGGAATGTGGAGGTTTTCAGAAGCTGAGTCTATGGCCCATCCCAGACACGACAAAGTGCTGTCCCTAGGAACTGAGCCTGGGGAAGCTTCAGAAGGCTCGAATGAGACAGCGCTGAGCTAATCTGAGACAACAGGGATGTCAGCCCGAGTACTGGCCGGCCGCCATCTTTACTCCTATAGTTATGTTTGGAGGGCAGCCTGGCCCCAAGGTATGGGGCAAGGATGCAGACCAAGCTGAGCCCTGCCTCCCTGGGGCCGCCATCTTCTCAGATCGCTGCCCTGGGCTCCGCGGCATCAGGTGGCCACTGGAGCCACTGGGTCCTGGACAGTTTGACTTGGGACTCAGCTTCTGCTCGTTCAGTTACTTACAAAATATGAATCCAGTTTACTCAAGTCAGGCACAAAAGCTGGAATTTCAAACCCTCTAGCAAACAGCAAGATGCTTCCCTAAGCAGCCAGACGCGGACCACTGACCCTTCAGAAGCTAAAGAAGCCTCCGCTCCATCCGACCCGCATGACTGAGCCCCGGGCAGCCTCAGTGTGCTCTGAAACAAACAGGCTGATGGGAAAGAGGACGTAGCCCTTCTCAAGCCAGTAGCATGCCCCGCTCCTCCATCCGGGCTCCCCAGGCAAAGCCAGCATGACAGGCAGGGGACAGCGTGCCAGAAAACAGGGGCAGCCCGGCTGCGCTCTACTGAGCGAAGGCACAGCTCCAGGAAGCACATCCTGGGCCGTATTTACTCATATACTGGGTACCAAATCCCTCCCCAGACTGTGATAGAGCGAAGACTCTGAAGCTTGTCAAGAACATGGAATCTCACCAGAGAAGCCACATGAGAAAAGGCAGAGACGCTCACGTCCGTGTGCAGGCGAGGGAGCATGGGGCCCGCAGCTCCCAGCAGCACACGGGGCAGAGCCTCGCTTAAGGCACCTAGATTTGGAGTGGACTGCAGTTCTGAGATCCACTGGAATGGTCAGGACCTGGGCCCCCATCTCAGTGGGTGAATCCAGTGCAGCATGAAGGATAATGTAGGCTTCCTCGCTCCCAAAGCGTCCCGAGCACGGCGGCGTCGGGTCCAGGCCGGCGGAGCGGCACTGGCCGAAGCGCAACCTTTCTCTCAAGTACTGTGGGGCCCTGGTCTCATCACAGGTGACATCAGGGGTGACGTGGTGCCTCAGAGATACTTTATGCACACCGGCCCTTCCTGCACCTCGTTCAATGCCAAATGGACCCCAGCCAGAGTCCTACAGCCGACCACAGAGACAACCCAGGGAGTCAGTCAGGGGGTCTGAGGACACCTGAGGCCATCTAGGACAGCTCGGACAGGCGGCCCCAGCCTATGCTGCCCTTCTCAAACACCCAAACATGCACCAGTCTGAGGCAGGATCAGAATATGGACCCCTCAGGACCATGTGACCAACTGATAGTTCTAAGAATGACTTCAGCAGAAAGGCAGACGGGAATGCATTCCTCAACATGAGACTGCTAGAACCAACCCCACCCGGAGCCTCTCCTCCAGGCTGTATACAGTCAGCTCTCTAAAGCCCCCACTGGGCCCCTCCCGCCAGGAGCCACATTAGCCTGGGAGCCGACCAGTCCTATCGGCGATCTATCGGCACGCTGGGCACTAAACACTGACAGTGTAGAAATCCCCGCAAAGAAGTCTGAGAATAAGGAGGGCAAAGCGCAACTGAACTCGAGAGACACCATGTTCTGTGAACAAAACTGCCAAGGGCCAGGGCAGGACGTTAGAAAGTCACGCCAGGGGAGCAGAGGAAGCCCATGGCCCCTAGAGCAGAAACAGAAGGCGCCGCCAGCCTGAGGCTGTGGTCTCCCCGGGCCTTGCTGTAGCTTCTCAAAGGCAGATAAGAAGCCGCCTCCAAAACCTCTCTTTGAGTCTGCCACTTCCCACCCCGGTGCCTTAGCCGCGCTCGGCCCTGCCCAGTCTCTCTTCAAGTTTCTTGCAGTCGGCTAACTGCACAGGCGAGGACAGATGTGCCAATGGCACGGATGAGGGAGAGGCGAGAGGCTCTCAGCCGCCCACAGCACCCAGGAGCCTGCAGAGGGCTGGTAACCTGCAGGCCAGCCCAGTCCAAGCCTCCTGCCTGACACAGCTATGCCTGGACGGTCAGGCTTGTCGGGGTAAGCAGTGCACAGCTAAGACTACACAGAAAAAAGCTTTTATCTGGGTCCCGGGAGCCTTACCCTAATCGTTTACTTCACTATAATACCTCTGTGAACTAGGGGGCAGGGAACAAACACTGGGAAGAGGAACTGCGGGCTGGCACCTCCTCGGTGCACAAACACCGCCGCCTGGCCTGGCAGCAGCTTCCTGGACCAGGTTCAAGACGGTGCTGACCGGCCGGAGCTGCAATTCCAGCCGTGCGCCTCGTGGTGGCGCCAGAGGACCTCCCTGTGCGCTCAGCCGCGGTCACTGGCCTCCGTTATAGGCATAGTCGGCCTTGTTGTGCATTATCAGCTTGTTGTCGACAAAGTAGAAGCTGTCGGAGCGCGTCTCATAGGGGTTTTCGATCATCAGACGGACTGCAAGGGAAGAGCACACCCTGTGAGTCGCCCACAGCGAGGCATAAGAAACCCAGCATCCCACCAAACACGGACCAGCGCTTGCAAAGTTTGACTTTGCTCTGCCCGGACGACGAGGGCAGAACAAAAGAAGCCAGGGAGACTGGAGGGCTCCGGATGGACCGTGACGTCCAGTTCTACACCAGGATGCAATCAACTCTTACGTCATCCCTAGCCTGATCTGTCTTGCCTGTATCCTAGGAAACAAGCTTCTCCCTCAGTCACGCCCACCTCTCTCCTCCATGCTCCTGGCGAGGGAGCGCCGGCTGCCACCTCTGGGCATTCCAGTCAAAGCCCAGAGCAGCACGCCCCTCTGAACCACGCCCCTCTGAACCTGCTCCCTGGGACTGTCTTGTTTGTGGAGGAAGGATCACTGTGCCACTCTGGCTGGCTTTGAACTCAGATCTGCCTGCCTCGCTTCCCAGGGGCCGGGCCACCACCATAACCAACTCACTTGTTTGGTTTTTTAATTCTTAAAAAATTTCTTATTTTATGCGTACAGGGTTTTCTGCCTGCTGTAGACATCTGTGCACCACATGTGTGAGACACTCTCAGAGGCCAGAAGAGGGCTCGGATGCAGGCTAGTGGAGTTCAAGCCCTGTGAGCAGACCCGGGGTTGGCACTGGGGGCAGAACCACACTCCTACTCTCACCTCCACACTCCTGCTGCGTACAGACCGCAAGCCAAAAGAACCCTAGGTGCCCAGTGCAAGGAGCAGAGGGGAACCACTCCCTAGAGAGGGCTCTGGGGTTCACCTGCAAGTTCCACGCAGAGAGGCCCATTTGCTAGGGAACTTCTATCTGTCTGTCTGTCTAAACCCTGGTCTTCACCTCCTTCCACCCTGGAAGAAGGTAAATACAATTACAGTGGCCTCCTCTTGGCTCGGATGAGGAGTTAAAGCGTCAGGAATGTTAAGATCTCTGAGCTCATCCAGGCCACAGCGGTTTGGTTTACACTCAGGCTCAACTCCACACCCTTTGGACGGTTTGGTTTCACCAGCTGATCTAATCTTGCAAGTATCTGCAAATTCAGGTCAGCTCAAGCCAGAAGGAGATACTGTCGGGAAGCCCTGCCCAGCTCAGAGGCTTCCCACCTGGGTCCTGTTGTCATGAGAGTATGCAGTCATCAGGGACCTGAGACTTAGAGAACACACGTCACAATGCATCCGCTCGGAAGCAAGCAGGACGCAGTGAGCTGTGAGCGACGACGGTGAGAGGGAGGCCCTCGTGCCTCAGCCTGGGGCACCTGTTTCACTAACTCCTCCTTAGTCCACAGAGGCAGAAGACAGGAGTCTGAGGTCACATGGCCTGACACGCAGCAAGCCATACTTCCCTCTTGTGCAGAATGAGGCCACTGGACCAGGAGGGTGGTCAGAGTCGAGCTCAGGGGGGAGGGGGATACGTACTGACGTCCTCGGAGAGCTGTGGGAACTCGTAGATGTGCTCACACGTGTTTCTGCTGCTAGGGATGCAGAAGCCGAAATCGAAGTCGAAGGTCTTCAGCAGCCGCTCCCGGAAATAGTGCCGCTCAATCATCCGGAAACCTGTCACGGGCCTGTCACCCACAGTGAACTCTACCCTGTAAGAGAATGTCCGTGAGACTTACTTCATCTCCTCCACAGCCAGTCTCAGCCCCACAGAGCACACTCGTCTCCACGAGTAAGCGGGATGAGTGCTCTGCCCTCAGAAAAATGACGGCACTCACGTGGCGCCCACGGTCCGGAGGCGGAGAAAGGCTGGCGTGAACTGATACCGAACGAAGCGGCCCACGCTGATATCCAGGTCGACGCTCTCCTCCTCTGCATCCTGGTCTTGGTCTGAAAGCACAGAGCCGAGCCGTGAGCACACGCGAACCACACACCACACCGCTGACTGACAGATCTGCATACAACAGACCTGGGTACAACCCTACAGCCCTCCTTCCTGAGCACAGGCTGCGTGCGCAACAGCCTGGACCAGGCTTCAAGCGACCCTGTAGGGAGGAGCTGCTTGTTCTGATTTCACAGATGATTTCACAGATGTTCACTTAGGTTAAAAAATGCTAAGTCATACCCAAGCCCAAAGTTCCCAGTTAATGAACTGAGCAAAGTTCTGGACGCAGATCTAGTTGACCAAAGTCAGTTCTTAAAACATTATGCGGTTTGCCTTACATAATCTGGGGGAATGGGCATGTCCTGGGTGAAATACTGAGACACATCTGGATACACGCTCTGACGCCACTCCGCTCATCTAGGCTAGGCCTGCACTGACTGGATCAGAGCCCTCAACTCTAAACAGGATGCTGAGGTCACAGAGGTCCCAATGTGAAAGGTACATCCTGGGAGCACTGTCTGATCTCAGATAAAGACACTGACTACAGACGCAAGGCACAAATGTCTACTGCAGGCCATTCCAGACCCAATCCTCTGACTACCTGGAAAGACAGGCAAGGAATGAGCATGTGGACTGGCATGTGGTCAGGTCCAGTCCCCTGTCTAGTCCACTGCTGATTCCACATAAAAGATCTATAATAGTTGTAATATGAACATGGAAGGAATCTTCTCCTAGTCTGAGCACGTGGCCAACCTTGAGCACCAAGCATCTCTGCCTGTCATGCCCAGGGGTACTGGGACACTACCCTGGCTTGGGGCTTCTACTTACAGGGTAAGGGCCTAGATCGCTGATGTGATTCAAGCCCATCAGAGCAAGCCTTGCAGGATGGCACTTTGGTGTGAGCGCACACGGAGTTGGACAGGAGCCTTGAAGGCAGAGCTAGGAAGGATGGAGACCTCACACCTACCGCACCTGCAGGTTTTTCTGAGGCTTCGATGCCTCGGATGAGCGGGGCCCTCAGCCGGCAATCAGGCTGGGCTAGCCTTTCCTAGCAGGTCGGCCCGTGTGTCTCAGTGTTGGAAACCAGGGAAGTGCTCCACTCACGGACCGTCTTTTACCTCTCTGAGATGCTACTACGTCCCGTCTCAAAAAGAACTGCAGGCTTATTCAGAGCAGCACGTCAAATGAGAAGAACTTTGCAAAATACGTTTCATTAGGGGCTGGAGAGATGGCTCAGTGGTTAAGAGCACTGGCTGTTCTTCCAGTGGACCTGGGTCCAATTTCCAGCACCCACATGGCAGCTCACAACTGTCTATAACTCCAGCTCCAGGAGATTCAACACACTCACTCAGACATACATGCAGGGAAAGCACCAATTCACATAAAATAAAAATAAATAATTTTTTTAAAAATTTGAATGTGGCCGGGCGGTGGTGGCGCACACCTTTAATCCCAGCACTTGGGAGGCAGAGGCAGGAGGATTTCTGAGTTCGAGGCCAGCCTGGTCTACAAAGTGAGTTCCAGGACAGCCAGGGCTACACAGAGAAACCCTGTCTCGAAAAAAAAACAAAAAAACAAAAAAACAAAAAATTTGAATGTGTCTGACAAAGGTTCTTTTTTTTTTAGTTAATTAATTTATTTTATTTATATGAGTACACTGTAGCTGTCTTCAGACACACCAGAAGAGGGCACCAGACCCCTATTACAGATGGTTGTGAGCCACCATGAGGTTGCTGGAAACTGAACTCAGGACCTCTGGAAGAGCAGACAGTGCTCTTAACCACTGAGCCATCTCTCCAGACCAAATAAATAAATAAATTATTTTTTAAAAAAATGTCTCATTAGAAATCACAATTGAAAGCCAGGCAGTGGTGGTGCACACCTTTAATCCCAGCACTTGGGAGGCAGAGGCAGGTGGATTTCTGAGTTCAAGGCCAGCCTGGTCTACAGAGTGAGTTCCAGGACAGCCAGGGCTATACAGAGAAACCCTGTCTCAAAAAACAAATAAACAAAAACAAACAAACAAAAAAACAAAAAAAGAAATCACAGTTGAGAGGCCGGCAAGATGGCTAAGCCTAGGATCCTTGGAGACCTGCGCTCCATTCCATGACCCACACGGTGGGAGGAGAGCTGACACCCACGAGCTATCTCCGCCTCATTTCTGCCCGAGCACACATGCACACATGCACACACCACATAAGCACACAATAACCACACAAATTAAAACCAGCACAGAAGCTCTGTGCGGGGAGTGCTTAAGGTCACTTCCTTTTAAACAGCAAATTCGAGGCTAGGCCTAGCTACGCATGATTGTCTCAAAACGAGAAAATAAAGCAAAAAGAGGGAAGTAAAAGAATCAGCTCTCCTTGCACCTCAGAGGGTGGACGGTCACTGAGTCCCAGGCTCACATTTTGTCACACATAGTCACAGAAAAGTTCTCATGGAGTCTGTTGTACACTGAAGAATGATCTTACTTAGAAAGAAGACAGACAGACAGGCAGGCAGGCAGGCAGGCAGACAGACATGCAGGCAGACCATAGGGCTGGAGAGCTGGCTCAGCAGTTAGAACACTTACTGTTCTTACAGAGGACTCAAGTTCAGTTCCCAGCACCCCTGTCAGGCAGCTGAGGGGACCCACTGCCCTCCTCTGGCCTCTAGAGGCAACTGTACTCTTGTGCACAAACCCCGGGTGGACACACACTTTTTTTTTTTAATATTTGGAAACAAATAAAACAAGAAAGTCAAAGAAAAACCATTAAAGCAGGGCTTGGAGGCCGGGGGAGGCCGCCTCACCGCTGCCGGGCTCAGGGCGGGGTCAGCGGACACGGCAGACAAGCACTGGGTCATAGGGAGGGTCTCGCGGGAACTCTGGGTCTCAGCTCCCTCTCAGTAAACAGTCGCTGAGCCACTCGCTCTGACAAGATTCCATAAGGTAACTCACTAAAGAGCCTGGACAGTGTCACAACAAGAGAATGTCAACTTTCTATGCTGGCTGTAGAGACTCTGCCTGTAACCCTAGCACAGCGGGGAAGGGTGCATGTCAGGAGCTCAAGGGCACCCTCGGCTACACAGCAAGCACATAAGAACCTGTCCTAAAAAATAAAACCCAGCCAGTGAGATAGCTCAGTACACAGAGGTACCTGCCACGCGCTCCTTGGACCCCCACAGATGTGCAATTGTCCTCTGGCCTCCACCCGTGCATTCTGGCATACACAGGCACACACAGACACACACAGACACACACACACACACCAGCCTTTTAACAAAGCTCGAAACTGGTGTGCAACTGACAGGCAAGCTGACAGGAAGTGAAGAAAGAAATAGTCAGGGAAATGGAACACAGTGGCGTCCCAGAAACAGATATGCTGGCCGGCAAACACCGAGCTTCCCAAAGACCTATCCTTCCTGAGCCGCGAGCACGATGCCCAGGCCTACCTGAGGTGCAAGGCTTGGCAATCTCAAAGAGCACTGTCCCGGTTTCCAGATCCCGAATTTTGAAGCGGGTAAAGTCAATACTGTAGACATTGTCTTCAGGTTTACATAAATAATCTGAAAAGGAGAGACCAATATTATTAAGTGATCTTCCAAAGTTACCCTCTATTTCATTCCTTGGTTTCAAAGCAAATGTGTCCTCCTCCTATGCAATTCACTGAAAATGTTCCCCAGACATCCTCTTGCTGTTTTTAAGGTCTATTTACTTCCTAAGTGTGGGTGTCTTGCCTGCATGTAGGCACTACACTTGTGCAGTGTCGGAAGAGGTCAGAAGGGCGTCAGATCTCTGTGTCGCAGTTACTGTTGGTTGTCAGATGCCATTTGGGTGCTGGAACTAAACCCAACCAGTAAGCCATCTCTCGAGGCCCAAATGTTTACTTTAAAATTTGTTTATCACTAATTTTTATTTTATGTATGTCTTAGTCACTGTTCTATTGCCGTGACCAAGGCATCTCTTAGGAAAGCATTGACTGGGGGATGGTTTACAGTTCAGGGGGCTGGTCTGCCATCACGGCTGAGAGAGCGAGCACGGCAGCACTCAGAGCCAGAGTGGTGGTCCTTCCTTTCTTCCTTCCCTTCCTAAGGATGCGACCTTTAGCACAGTCCTCATGGCCTGGTGACCCCAACGAAAACATTGCTTTTGCTACTCCATAACTGTATCTCTGCCACTGTTATATAAATCATAATGTAAATATCTATGTTTCTGATGGTCTTAGGTGACCTTGTGAAGGGGTCTTGACCCACACACAGGTTGAGAACTGCTGTGCTAGATCGATAGCTGAGAGTTACCTGCTGATCTGTAGGCAGCGGCTAGAGAAAGGCTGGGCCTCTGTGAACTGTTGGAAATCTCCAAGCCCAGTGACACATCCCTCCAACAAGGCCGCACCACCCAATCCTTTCAGACAGCTCCACCTCTGGTGACTAAACTTTCAAATCTACGAGCCAATGGGGGATTCTTATTCAAAGCACCACAATGTGAATGGTGTATGTTTTGCCTGTTTCACACGGATACACTGTCTGCAAGAAGGTCAGAAAGGATGCCACATCCCCTAAGACTGAGTTGTGAGCCACCATGTGACGCTGGGAATCAAGCCCAGGTCCTCTGGGAGAGCAGCCAGTGTTCTTAACCATTAAATCATCTCCCTAGGCTCAAACACCCTCTCGTATTATCAAAATTAGGAAATTCAAGGAAGATAACAGGAAAGGACGGAGAGAGAAGTTCAGAGATACATTATATATGCATCAAATTGCCAAATAATTTTTGTTGTTGTTGTTACCGAAGACAAGGCTTCTCTGTGTAGGCCTGACTGTCAGACCAGGCTGGCCTCGAACTCACAGAGCTCCGCCTGCCTCTGCCTCTTGAGTGCTGGGATTACAGGTGTGCACAATCACTGCCTAGCTCAGTTGTTTTTTGTTTTTTAAGTTTCTTTTCTTAAACTTGTTTATTTTTATTTCATGTGCAATGGTGTTCTGCCTACATGTGTGAGTATCTGAGGGTGTTGGGTACCCTGGAACTGGAGTTACAGACAGTTCTGAGCTGCTGTAGCTGCTGGTATAGGTTCTGGGTCCTCTGAAATTTTAAAAAATATTTAATGCATTCTGACTAAGAAATAATATAGGGGCTGTTTGCCAACTGTATCAAAAAACAGATCAAACTTTTCTGGCAAAGGCCAGGTTACAAGTAACTCAGACTCTGCAGCCGGACAGCGTATGACGTAAGTCCTCCACTCTCACTGACAGGTCTTCGCGACGGAACTGTCAGTGTGCGCGGAAGCCACGTTGGACAATCACACATAAGAAGAGTTTAACATCTACTTCAACCACTTCAGAGGTTAAACCCATTCTTAGTTTGTCGGCCGCACAAAAGCATGCATACATTAGCAAGGCCAGGGAGAACATTAGGCCAAAGCAGTGCCTACAACAACCCAAGGAACAGTCCACACCAAGTGCCAAAGACGCTGGTGCCTGCGCGCTGGCTCCCACTGCCTCTCTTCCAGCCCCTCTGCACGCCCTTAGGGCGCTCGCTCATGCTCGCTTGTGTTAGCTGTTTCGTACTCTACAAGCAGGTTGGTCTCCTGAGACGGCAAACTGGAGAGCTACCATAACTCCGAAGGTGTGTGGCAGAGGTTCTGTGTCTGTGGGAAGGGCTCAGTAAACAACTTATAGAACAGAATGAATGTTAGCCTTCTGTCTAACTCCGCCCCATAGGCCTGACCCACTATAAGAGGGGCTGCCTGCCCCTCCTCACTCTCTTGCTCTCCCTTCCCCCTCCCCTCCCCTCTCTCTCCCCGTGCCCACGCCCATAGCCGGCCTCTACTTCTCTCCTCTCTGCCTTTCTCTGCCTCTACTACCCTCTTAACTCCCCTCCCCATGTCCTGAATAAACTCTATACTGTACTGTTGTGTGGCTGGTCCCTCAGGGTGTGATGAGGGAGGCCTTGGCGTGGGCCTGCAGAGGCACCCCCTTCCCCCACACCTCACCACACCCCCATAGAACGTATTCTTGTTTTTGTTTTTTTTTTTTTTTTTTTTGGTTTTTCGAGACAGGGTTTCTCTGTGTAGCCCTGGCTGTCCTGGAACTCACTTTGTAGACCAGGCTGGCCTCGAACTCAGAAATCCTCCTGCCTTTGCCTCCCAAGTGCTGGGATTAAAGGCGTGCGCCACCACCGCCCGGCCATAGAACGTATTCTATACCTCTTTCTTTATCTTTTTATAAACATATCACAGAAGAACTTAAGAGAGATAAAATCCAAAGGCCAGTAAGCTCTGACTGTGGCTTTCTCTAAGGACTTGCAGAGGTGGGAAAGGGACATCACTCTGAGTGCTCAGGGGAGACCTGAGGGCCCTTAGCATGTCTGTAGCGCCAGGCATTTGACAGTCCTAACACACCCGTGAGGCTCACAGGATGTTAGTGGTCAGGGGCTAAGCATTTCTGTACTTTCAAATCCCCAATGAAAGCGGAGAACTGAAGCAGTTTTTCACTGTTCTGCGACCGCAGAGGGTGACTCTCTAAAGTTGCTTTCGGGCAGAGGAAAAGAGCGTCCCACCCCAAACAGGGTTGGGAAACTGGGTCACCAAACATCCAAAATCAAACTGAAACTATTTTAGGAGATGGAGGTTTCCTCTCGCACAGGCTGAATCAGTTAATAGCCACTTTCCCTCAAACTCCATTTCCGTGAACAACCTGAACTATATCTCACAGCCCCGGGGGCTGAGTGAAACAACCCCAGCGGACACTCAGGCATCCTTCAGGGAAGCAGGGTTAAGAAGTCTCCAGGGCAGGGAGGTGAGGAGGACAAGCCACCGCTAACCAGGTGACTGCAAACTCCTGGGAAAGGGTGTCAGGTCAGGGCTGCCCTGGGCAGCTTCCAAAAGGCAGAGATCATCAGGGAACAGACACGTATCTCTTCCCACCATTCCTTAACACCGCAAAAAAAAAGACAGGAAGGTGACTTCTCGTGTAAAAAAAAAAAATCATACTTCTGAAACCCTGACCAATTGGAAATTCACTAGAAAAAAGAATTTCAAGAGCCAAGATCCCCTTGCCAGTTCATACGAACGCTCAAACTTTTAAACTTTTCTTTTTCTTCTTGCTTTTCGTGGTACAGTTTCAGTCTGCAAGAAATGCCAGCTACCTGTACACAAAGGGGGTCCCCGGACCCCAGAGGGGACCAAAGCAAGGTCGAGTGGGGGAGGGACTGCCAGGAGCCTGAGCCCAGGGAAAGGCGGAGTCGGCAGGTAGGGGCTCCGGCCCAGAGGGCTGCGGCAAGCTGGGGGCGGGGGTTCATCAGCAGGATGGGCAGCAGCCTGGCTAAGGGCTGGGGTCCCAGGGAGAGGGGCGCCAGGCGGGCAGGGTCGGATCAGGCCCAGATGCGCTCGGACTTTCTAGAAGCCTCGCCCGCCGGGTCCGGGACCCGGGGCCGTCAGAAGCACGGCCTGAGCAGACCCCCGGCGCGCCACCCCACGGCCCCAGCCCGCCAAGGGCTCCCAGCCCCGGTGCCCAGGGAGCGCGCAGCCCGCCCGCCACTCACTCTCGGTGACCCGGTTGAGGCGTAGGACGTGCTCAGGGCGGATCGTGTCCAGTGCCAGCAGCTCCTGCTCCGTGACCGCGGCCCCGGGGCCGTCGTCGGACGTGTGGGGTGGCCCCTGCCGCCGCGCCTTGAGCCGGTTCAGGACGCCGCCGCCCGCCTTCTTCTTCTCCTCCTTGCCAGCCACCAGCCCGCCGGGCCCGGCCTGCGCACCCGCAGTCGCAGCCTTGGGGTTCAACCCGCTCATCGCTCCACCGCCAAGATGGCCGCCACCTCAGGCCGCCGTAACTATGGAGAGCGGGGGCGGGGCCCGGGCGCCTGGGGGCGGGGCCTGAGCGCTTCGAGGCGGGGCCCGGGCGCCTTGAGGGCGGGACCGGCGGGGGCTCCTCCCAGGCCAATTTTGAGCCTATTAGGAGAGATAGGGCTGGTCTGAGACCTGAGCATCTTCACACTCCAGGCACTCTTAATATTTAAAATACATTCTTAAAAAGTAAAATAAAAATAAAGTGAGCCGGGCGGTGGTGGCGCACGCCTTTAATCCCAGCACTCGGGAGTCAGAGGCAGGTGGATTTCTGAGTTCGAGGCCAGCCTGGTCTACAGAGTGAGTTCCAGGACAGCCAGGGTTACACAGAAACCCTATTTCGAAAATACCACGGTGGTTGTGAGCCACCGTGTGGTTGCTGGGGTTTGAACTCAGGACCTCTGGAAGAGCACTACTGAGCCATCTCTCCAGCCTACAGTTTCATTTTTTAAGAGAGTTAGGAAACTGGAGTATGACTTCCAGTTTGACTTTCCTCACTACTATCTAAGGTTTATGAAAGGCTCTCTTTGAAAGAAAAAAAAATATTATGACATATTCTAGCAGTTTGAGGGAAGGAAAATAGAGAATTGCTGCATTAAACAGTAACTGGCCTCCCCGTGACCCCCAGCAGTGCTCTGAGTCTCTTCAGCCACTGTAAGAGATGACTGTGGCTGTTTTCCAAGGCAGCCCCAGAGTAGGCTTAAATCAGACCAGGCAGGTCGAATCTAGAGCTGGTGTAGCCAAGGTAAGCTTGACATCACAGAGATTCTCTGTGGACAGAGAGGGCAGCATCTGCTACTTCCCTAAAGATGACTTGCCTCAAATCAGTAAGCTGCGGCTGGACGGCAGGCACACCTTGTGTTCTGGGACCAAAACCTAATAATTTCCCCAGTATCTAAGTCACTTTACTCCTACACTTAAGCCTTTTTTTTTAAATATTATTTATTCATTTATTTATTTATTTTATGTGAGAACATTGTAACTATCTTCAGACACACCAGAAGAGGGCATCTGATCCCATTATAGATGGTTGTGAGCCACCATGTGGGTGCTGGGAATTGAACTCAGGACCTCTGGGAGAGCCAGTCGGTGTTCTTAACCACTGAGTCATCTCTCCAGTCCAGGACGTTTTTTTTTTTTAAAGCATCAATTCATTATTTGAACATCCTACCTGCTCCTCAAAAAGAGATTTCTGATTTATTCCAAAACTACATGGTACATGGTTAGTGGATACAGTCTTCATAGTTTTGTGTAGGGGTAGCATGTGATGGTCGAGTAATTCCTGAAAGCATTGTGTAGGGCTTGGAGTGATAATGTCATATATATGAACAATAAGGCTCATACATGTGACTTGCTTCCCAGTTGATAGAACTGTTTGGAAAGCCCTAGGAGGTGTGGCCTCAGAGGAGGTGTGTCACTGGGCATGGGTTCTGAGGTTGTAAAAGTCCACACCAGATCCTGTTGACCCTCTCTGCATCTGGTTGTATGTCAAGATGTGAGCTCTCAGCTATTGCTCCAGTGCCTGCCCACCTGCCTGCCTGCTGCCACATTCCCAGTCATGATGGTCATCAACTCCAACCCTCTAAAATTGTAAGCCCCGTTTTAACCCCTGCTTCTGTAAGTTACCTTGGTCGTGGGGTCTTGTAACAGCAAGAGAAAGGTAAGAGAGTTCTCAAAAAAATACTTGCACATGTGGGTGTTGTCTTACTTATGGTTTCTATTCCTGCACAAACATCATGACCAAGAAGCAAGTAGGGGAGGAAAGGGTTTATTCAGCTTACACTTCTACACTGCTGTTCATCACCAAAGGAAGTCAGGACTGGAACTCATGCAGGTCAGGAAGCAGGAGCTGATGCAGAGGCCATGGAAGGGTGTTACTTCCCCTGGCTTGTTTCCCCTGGCTTACTCAGTTTGCTCTCTTATAGAACCCAAGACCACCAGCCCAGGGATGGCTCCACCCACAATGGGCTGGGCCCTCCTCACTTGATCACTAATTGAGAAAATGCCCACAGCTGGATCTCGTGGAGGCATTTCCTCACCTGAAGCTCCTTTCTCTGTGACAACTCCAGCCTGTGTCAAGTTGACACACAAAACCAGGCAGTACAGGTGTGTACTCTAGCAATGTGTACTGGCAAAAAAATGGGCTCTCAAGGTCCATTGTTCAGTGGGGGATTGGTAAACACACCACAATCTGATTATAGCTACCGTGCAGCCCTTCAAATGGAAGGCCTATCTGCGTCCATCTATCTCTACATACAGACTCTCTAAGACATGTTTAAAGGAAAAAAAACCCAAGATGCAGAATGGTGTGCACAGAATATCTACATTTATTTATGAATATATTATGTTAGTCTTGCAAGATGGCTCAGTGGGTAAAGCCACTTGCCAAATCTGAGGACCTGAGTATAATACCTAGAACCAACATGGTAGGAAGAAGAAGCCATCTCCCGTACACTGTCCTCATGCATACCATGGCTGGTGTGTATGCACAGGCACTCATGTCTGTGCATGTGAGTGCACACACATGTACACACACACTAAATGTAATTAAAAATACTATCTGTATACCATTGCAAATACATAGCAGATAAAAGATGCAAATGAAGCTGTCACCTGCACCATCCTGTAGACGTTAAGAGGGATGGAAGTAAACAGTATTTGCTGGGGGTCAAGTGTTGAAGATATAGCAGTGGTAAATGCATCGTCTCATACGTGTGAGGCCCTGGGTCTAATCACTAGTACCAGTAAATAAATAAAACAATATATATATATATTCCTATTTTGTTCCAATGTTGTTTTAAAATGGTTATCTGCATTTCTGTCTGTGGGGCTTGATGTCATCAGGTATGTGAATTGGAAACTTAAGAGCTCTTTGGAAAGTGTTGGCTGGTGTTTTCCTGAAGTGCACACAAGTGAATGCATGTTTCTCTAAAGCAGACACATGAAAAGACATGTGATGAAGGGGTCTTCACTAATATCACACATGTATTGGTCTGCCTTGAGAGTCCCACTTCCTTGGACTCTAGCTGATTGGCAAAGTGACGTCAGCTGAGATAGACTCACTGGCGTTTTGCTAAGTTAGATTCGGGTGCTGAGGCGAGACCCGTGGAGGACGTGTGATGTTTGGAGGAAGTATAAGTAGGACCGACGGGCCCTGGTGGAGCTGAGCATGGCTTGCTTACATCGCTAAACACTTCTTGGTCTCACATCTTCACTAATCTTCGCCTGCTTCTCTGAGAGAGGCATGGCTGAGAACTTCTAGAGTTCCTCAGGTCCCTCCTGCTGACTCACGCTGAGGGCCAGGCCTGGCTGTCTCCACTAGGTAGTGCCACCCTCTGCTGATTTGTGTGTGCTATCCCGACACTACCGAACTGGCCTGCTGGTGTATCTGTGAAGTATGTGCGAGTGGACCGAGCTGCCGCTGCTGACCTGTGAACTGAACGGCTAATTTCCAGACAACACAGACAGGAGTTGCTCATAAGAACCTTTCTAAACAGGTCCACTTTCCCTGTATCCTTTCTTTTCCACTACCTTGGGTGGATGGTGGTCTAGAAGGGAGATTAAAGCGTTTAAGAACCATCATTAAAAGTAGGCTTTGACAAAAATTAGAGTTACAGGTATCTTCTTCAATCTTGTTCCATTTTTTCTGAGACGGGTCTTCCACTGAATCTAGCCGTTTCAGCTAGACTGGCTGCCCCGCTCCTCCGGGGCCACCTGCCCGCAGCACCAGCGGGCAGATGTGCGGTTCCAGATGTGCGCCATCATCACCTTTGGCTTTCACGGGGTTCTGGGGAATCCAAATTCAGGTCCCTGTGTTCTCACAGGAAACACACTGCCCACTGAGCCTTCCTCCCAGCCCCATATTCCATAGTCTTATATCACTATGTCGTAAAAGGTTACGTTCTTTCAAGTTTTTTAAATTTGGTTCACGTATGTGGGTGTTTGCCTACGTGTATGTCTGTGTCTGGGCCCACAGAGGCCGGAGGGAGGAACCGGATCCCACGGATTTGGAGTTATATATGGCTGTGAGCTGCCAAATAGGTGCTGGGAACCAGGCTTGTGCCCTCCTGAAGAGCAGCAGGGGCTTTTCACCTCTGAACCACCTCCTGGCCCAGCTTACTTTTTAATGGTGTCTTAGCTAGGGTTCCCACTGCTGTGAAGGGACATGGCCAAGGCTACTCTTATAAAGGACAACATTGAATTGGGGCTGGCTTACAGGGTTAGAGGTTCCGATCATTTTGAGTTCTACGTCTTGAGCCACAGACAGTAGAAAGGAAACTACTCCACCCTGGGTGGAGCTTAAGCATAGCACCTCAAAGCCCACCCCACAGCGACACACCTCCTCCAACAAGGCCACGCCTCCTCACAGTGCCACACCCCTTAGACCAAGCATATTCACATTAGGTGAGAAAGAATATATTTCCCTATACTTAGGAGGCTGAGGCAGGATTGCTGAGAATTTGAGGCTAGTTATGAGTTCCAGGCTATACTGGACTACAAAGTATAACTCTCAATAAAACACACATACACAGACATGTAAACACGCATCCAGTTTGTTTTAAAATTTGCCTGTGTATGTGTGAACCTCTCACAGCAAGCACATAGAGATCAAAACAAAACTAAGGAAAATTGTTTCTCTCCTCTCATGTGGGTCCCAGGGAAGGTTGACTTGAAGACAGGCACTTACTTCATCATGGCATTAAAAGTACGAGTTTGGGCTGGGCAGTGGTGGCGCACACCTTTGATCCCAGCACTGGGGAAGCTGAGGCAGGTGGATTTCTGAGTTCAAGGCCAGCCTGGTCTACGGAGTGAGTTCCAGGACAGCCAGGGCTACACAGAGAAACCTTGTCTCGAAAAACCAAAAAGAAAAAAAAAAAAAAGGTGTGAGTTTGGGGTGGGTGTGGTGTTACAAACCTAAATAACCTAGCACTTGGGAGGTGAAGGCAGGACTATCAAAGCCAGTCTGGGCTACACAGTTAAATTTCTGTCTCAAAAAATTAAAAAGGTCATATCCTAGGTTCACTTGGTCAGTTAGCAGCAGTGGGAATTTGGGGTAGGCCATTTCTCCTCTTCCAGAATCCGAGTCAGCCAACACCCCAAACTGTCAGAAAGACAAAACAGAAGCAGCAACAGATCAGTGCATCAGTGCTGTGAGGATTCCAAGGAGGATCCGGGGACTGGTCCTATGTCAGCATTCATGAGTGGCCTTCCCCAGGGACCTCTGCTAAGGTAGAAGGAGGACGTGGAGCTGTGTGGGAGAACACAGGTACCTCCATCAGACACAGGCAGAGGCCAGGTGGGGCCAGGCTTTGAAAATACAGCAGGTTTGAGTGGAAGCAAGAATAAGGTCACTCAGGAATGCAGTGATTTTTGAATTATTTTCTTGGTTTCTTTTTTTTTTTTTAACAATCATAAATTAATTTTATTTATTTATTAGGATCTTATCACATAGCCCTAGCTGGCCTGGAACTTGCTATGTAGACCAGGCTGGCCTCGAATGTGGAACTTGCGGAGATCCATCCGTTTGCCTCAACCTCCCAGGTGCTGGAATCAAAGTCGCCATACAGCCTCAAACATCTTTTTTTAGTACAAGGTCTGAGCCAAAGAGGTTTGTTTTTTTACTACTATAGGTGGCTCAGAACAAACACCACCGAGACTCTTGGGACTGTCAACTCCAGAGCCTCCACGCTCCGCCCCTTTTGCCTTGACCTCCTCACCTTTGCTCCAAGAAGGTTTCCAGTAAGTGTTAGAATATCACCTCTCCCCCTCTATGGAGGATGGGGCGGGGTGGAGGGGGGAGTTAAGTATGGAGGAAAGTCTGGCACACAGGCTCCAGCCAACCGGGAGCCTGATTTCCTAAGTAAGATTAATATCTGGACCCACAGAGTGGTCCAGCCCAACAGCTGTGCTTGGCCCATGCTCTCCTGTCAGACAATGTCCCTCCCTAGGGCAGTGTTTTTTCAGGTTCCGTCCCCCATTTGGCAGGTCACCGATGCTCTGCTAAACAGAGCATCCCCTACCTCTAAATTAGTAAAGAATTTTACCTTTGAGAGGGCTCAGCCAGGGTCTCCATGGGCCCTGAGAACTGGCTTTCTTCTTGGAGCTAATAGGCGCTGAATTCTGCCATTGAAAAGGGTAACCCAGCAGGCAGGGCAAACTCATCCTTCATCACACAAAGTCAGAAACTTCCACTCCTGTTTGGAGAAACAGTGGGCATGTTCTGGAGACATATCACAACATTCTGGGAAATGGAAGGCAACGGAGAACAATCACCAGAGCTGAAGACTAAGAACGGTGGCCATTTAATCCCAGCATTCAGGAGGCAGAGACAGGCTCCGTGGGTTAGAAGACCAGCTTGATCTACATAGTGAGTTCTAGGCCAACCAGGTTACTTAGTGAGACCCTGATACAAAAGTAAATAAATAGGGGCTAGAGAGATGGCTCAGTGGTTAAGGGCACTGACTGCTCTTCCGAAAGTCCTGAGTTCAAATCCCAGCAACCACACGGTGGTTCACAAGCATTCGTAATGAGATCTGACACCCTCTTCTGGTGTGTCTGAAGACAGACAGCTACAGTGTACTTAGATATAATAAATCTTTAAAAAAATAAATCTTTTTTTAAAACAGTAAATAAATAAACCAAGAATCCAGTTTGTTGGTTTTTTTCTTGCTACGTGGCCATGGGAATACAGAGTAACATCTGTAAAGTGCTTGGCATTGTGGCCAGCCCATTTCAAAGGCTCACGTGAGAGTTGCTAGAGTTAGTATAGCTGGAGGAAGTGTTTGGGTACCAATGGCAGAAAAGACTGACTCTAAGTCATGGCTTGACCATTTACTAACCAGCCTGAGGCAAATAACTGAAATCTTGAGCTACTGGTAACACAGCTTTAAAACAGGGCTGATAAATTTTAGGGAGGAAAAAAAATAATCCTTCGTGCATTCTGGCCTTCCGCCTGCCAGGGAAGGGGAAGGCAAGAGAAATAGTCTATGGCTTCCCTTGCAGGTCACCTCTCAATAAGGACACAAAGACACAGCTTGAAGCCTGGTGTGCTTTTGAACAGAAGGCAAGGCTGGGCATTCCAGTAAGATTCGAACAACACACACCGACTTAATTTCTCCTGGCTGAAGTGGTCAGGCCAAGATTTGTGAGGAAGTGTGCATCCATCTGTGTCTGGAGGTCAGATGGCGACCTGAGGGAATACTGGCTCTCTCCTTCCCCGAGTGCACTCTAGGGTCTAAGCCAAGCCACTAGGCTTGGAAGCAAGGACTTTTACTGGCTGAGCCCTCTTGCCAGCCCCAAGCAAGGCAAGAATGTCATTTCATTAGTCCTCTGTGACCTTCCCTGCCCTTCTCCTGTATTAGCTCCTACTATTATTTGGGGTGGTGGTACATTTACTTATCTACTGGGGAGGTACCAAAGCATGTGTCAGCCCTCTTTCCACACTCTGGGGATCAAGCTCAGGTTATCAGTTTCAGCAGCAGTTGAGCTGTCTCACTGGTCTTCCTTAGCAGTGGGGGTGGGGCGTCCAGACTGACAATTTAACTGAGTACTTAATTGAATGTGGTCTTCAATCCCTGATCCTCCCAGGCGTTGGGATGACAAGTGTGTGCCACCGCAGCCAGGTTACCATCACTCTTTGTGAGTTAAATTCAATCTCAACACGGAGTATCACTGCAAATTGTTTATTAAAACACAAAGCAATGGACAGTGAAAAACATCCTGATTTTTTACTTTTTGGTGGGAGTGGGGTGGGGCGTGGAAGGGGTAGAGAGGGATGGAGACAGCCCAGAAGGAACAACAGCCCTACCTACGCCTGCTGCTTCCCTGGCCAGCCAGGTTCAAGGCCCCTCAATACACCTTGCCACACTGCTGTAAATGCACGGTGTGGCCTCGAAGGGAAAGATGGAAAGACGAGAGCCACAGAGGCTAAGAACTTGATGCCTGTTCTTCAGCACTGGATTCCAAAAGCAGCAGCCGAGTTCAATACTGAGGCGCGGGGTTGGCTTCCTCACAAGCCAGGCTGGGTCAGCGGTGGTTGAAGAAGCTCCCACCGCTTCTGGTGAGCTGAGAATGGATAGCCAACCAACCCGGGGGACTCTGTGAAAGGGTAAGGTTCCTTAACTCCAACGAAGGAACTAATCCAGGGTCAAATTTCTTCTCATTCCCTGGATCATGGCACACCAGGAAAGGGAAGAGCCAAGGATGCCTCTTTTCCGCGTTTTGCCACGACATCCCTTCTTGCCAAGTCTCCCCTCCCACCTGGCACCTCAACTGTTCCCTGACAGTTATCCTTTGAAAGGACGGAAAGCACACTTCAGTTTGTTGTTGTTCTCCTCATACTGAAATAAAGCACGAAGCTCAAAATAGAGGTGAGGGATGGAGCTCTGCTTTTCCCGACGTTCCGCGCTCCCATCACACAAGACTGCCTGGATGCGAGCGTGCTGAGGCCTTCTCTGCCAACTTCCGCAGGCACTACTGTTTCCCTGGCTGCCAGCACAATCCTGGCCCCTTGTTTTTACACTCCTGAGAGAAGCCCATCCCAAGAGATGCACTCTGTTCTTTTCCTGCCAATCCAACCATCCCCAGATCTATCTGCTCTTATCAAGATGATCTGGCCACCCAGAGAGATGAGGCAAAAGCAGCCTGAGAAAGGCAGGGCAGATCGGCGGCAAGCCATCCGCGTCCAGAGAAAGCGGCCTCCCTGGGCAGCTGACCTCCAGCACCGTGCTGGTCGTCTACCACCATGAAGAAATCTACGCCCGCCCCTCCCCTGTGCCGGGGAAGTCCAACACAGATAGTTGTGTCCACCTGGAAGATAAAGCTGCCCTGAGCTCTCTGGTATAAGCAGTAAGGCTTCTTTGCAATTTCCTTGGCGCTCTCTGATCCCTAATCACATCTTCCCTATAAGAGAGGCCGCGCTCTTCTGCCACCTCTGATCGGATCCTGGGTGTCTGCGGTTTGTCTGTGTAGCCTCGGTCAGTCACCTCTTCAGAGGCACAGCAGGAGGCCTAAAGTCACCTCCCTAGCTCTGTCTTTTAACAGCAGGAGCATGTGTTAGTCTCTCATTTGAGAATGCTTACGTGCTCTCCTAGGTTTTTTAGAGTCACAGAGAAGAGTCACATGTGGTAGCCACAATTCCATTAAGGTTCCTCAAGGCAAGAAGACACTTGAATTATGTCAGAGTAGGCCAGCAAGGAGGGGGAGAGATAGGGAAACAGCCCACAGCTGGGACTATCGGACCGCTGCTCAGACCTGGATCTAGAGGGGACGCCCACCTAACTCAGAGCAGGAGAGGAAAAGGCACTGTGCTGACCGGGGCGGGTCCCTCCCCAGTTCCCAGGGAGGAGAGAGAACCTACTGACTCCTCCCTGGACTCTGAAAGGTGAGCCAGTTCCTAAGGAGAGGGCTCTGCGCACTAAGAGAAGGGGATACTGCGGCTGTTTCTCAGATCCTTAGCTAAGACTCTAGACCAGGGCCAGGCCTTCCCAGGAGAGGCAGGAACGAGACAAGGAGGAGAAATTCCTTAAAACAGAAGCTTCTCAACAAAATTAAAAAGTCAAACCACAATTCTAAAACTGCTCCCAGGCACACAACGCAGGAGTCAAACACGGCTTAACTCTACTCATCTCATCGAGGCGCACGTGACCCTGGGATCTCCTACTCAGCAGGAGCAGGAAAAAAGGTCACATACTTCATCACCAGGCAGTGCCTCTCACTGGACGGGCATCTGAAGGCTGCCTTTTAAACTGCCAGATCTGTGGGTGTCTCGTGAGCAGCTCCTTCTCAGGACTGCAGACTTTCCAAACAATAGATTTCATGGTTTTGGGACATGAATCCCACAAATCATTTCTTGGCACGATGTTTAAGGTCATGTGAATAAGACCTAAAGCGACCCAGTCAGAGGCCAGCTGCCCCTGACTGCCCAGACCACACTGAGCCTGCAGACTCACCCAGTTCTTCTTGCCCCTCCCAAAGCATGGCCAGAACCACACTGCTCCTTTATCTTCCTCTCTACCGGCTGGACCTTGGGCTCTAAAATCGTGGGTCAGAGGATAGCTCAAACAGAAAACCCGGGCCTCTCCTGCCCACTCCCTGACTGGCACCACTCACGGCTCCCAACCCCAGGCAACTCCTTGTTCTAGCTCAAAATACAGAGGGGAACAAACAGTGCAAAAAGCAACACGAACAATGGAGTAATTCTTGACACACACAATACAAAAATAAAAATAAAGCGTGCCCCACCCAACCCCTTTAACCCAAACCCCATGTACCTACATCATGTTGGAGGAAGGGAAAAAGCTTTCAAGTTCGACACGAAGCAGCTCTTATTAGCTGAGCAGGCTTGGCCTAGGGGAATCTACCCCAGCCCCCCCCCCCCCCCCCCCCACCCCGCCACACTCCTTCCCTTCTGTTTCCTCGCTTCCCTTTTAGTTTTTGTTAGCTACAGAAAGATGTTCCTTCCGTTCAGACACAACTAGAGAGGAAAGCACCCGTCCCTATCCCTCTGGGAAGGGGTGGGCTTGGAAACAGAGGCAGAAGCCGAGCTGCTTGGCTTACAGTACCGTTAGGAAATGGCCCCAGGAGTCAGGGTTTCCTTCTGAGACTCTGAGTCACCAAAGGGATGAGTTGGGGTGAGAAAGCAGGACCCCTCCTTCCTCAGAGACCCAGGCAAACAAGGCAACGTGGAGGCAGCTGTTCTCCTCTTTAATGTGCTGACAGTGGCCCACAGGTTTGTAAACAGTGATGGACCAGGAAGCAAAGCCTGTGTCAGAAGCCCCATCAGTCAGGACATCTGTTGCCCTAGGCTGGCAGTTCCCAAGAGACCATGGCAGTACCTAACCCGGTAGAAGTAGGACCTTTGCAAGCAAGCACTCCAGGAAGTGCTCCTGACAGCAACTGCAGGCCACAGCCACGCAGCTGCCAACGCAGTACCCTAGGGCTAGCCTAAGTCACAGAGCAAATAGAAGACAGTTCTCAAATGACTAAGTGCTGGCCTGGAGTCATCATTAGGAGCCAAAGTCAAGATGTGGCCCAAGAGCTACTTACTGTGTCACACAGCTCAAATATCCGATAAGGCAAACTTAAAATTTAACCACATTCAGAAATATGGGCCTGGCCTGAGACTCACACTGCTCCACCTCAAGCTGAAGCAGACCCTGCCGCTTCTGACCTAGCAGGTCCCTTTTACCGCAGCGGGGCTGTCTGTTCCTCACCTTGTCTTAACTGACAAACAGTTGAAGGTGACCGAAAGAAAGATGGGGAACACGGAAACTTCATCCCCTACAGAGGCGTTTACTGGGAATTTGAAACAGACACTTTGATGCTAAAGTTAGACATTCAGAGCCTCCAGAACTACGGCTGACTACGAGTCTCTGAGCCCATCGCACTTGGATGGAACGCACCTGCTACTTGGAGAGGGAGGAGAGGGCAGGCGAGCGCACTATGACCAATGAGAGACTCAGCTGGGCTGCTGCAGCCAGTCTCAGTTCTTTGGGGTGACTCTAGGCATAGGCCTAGACTAGCTGACAGAGGACACGGGGACAGATGGACATCAGATTCTGGACATTCTAAACAGTGGTCAGTCACTTAGCAGGGCTCAAGTCTCTGAGGTTGCTAACATAAGCCTTTTCCAATCCAAAGACCAGAAGAGACTTTTAAGGTCAAGTGTTCTGTTGCTGTAGGCTGGAAAGCATCCCTGTCCCCTGGCAGCAAGACCCTATGGAGGGCCAGTAAGAGCTGCTGGCCCCGGAATTCAGGGAGGAGGTGCCAACAAGGTGAGGTGGTGGAGGGTCAGACACCCCAGCAGAGAGAACTCCAATCTCCTGTCTCCTGCCCAGTTTTGACAATAACTTATCTCTATGGTTAAGAAGTGAGGAATTTCAAATGAACCAGATTAAGAGAAAAATCAAGAAGAAATCAAGTCCTCAACAGGCACTAAAATCAAAACGATTTGTTGTAGTAACAAGCTGTAGGCGATTTGAGGACCTGACATAAACACTAGTCGTCTTGGATACCAGACAGTCCTCTAACTGGCACACATCAAGATGAGAGATGACAGAGAAGATACGTGAGGGGGGAACATCAACAGATTAACCCAGAAAGGCTTCCAAGGAAGGAAGCACTGACTTTCTTTTCCAAGCCTTTGTCTTTACCATCCAACTTATTTACCTCCCCACACATGCTTGGAATACCATGATTTCTGAAATCACATCTGGACATAAACTCAGAACGCGCCCAACCCCAGTGCGGTCTTTCCAGGTTATGTGACATTTTCCTGCTGTTTATTAATGTCTAACCTAAAAGACCCAGAAACTGACTGCTCTGAGTTCAGAGTCCTTTCTACTAGGTATATAATGAGGGTCCTTGGAGAAAAAGGATCCACTCACCTACGTACCCCAGAGAAAAGAGAGAGCTGGGGGCCAGCTAGGCCGAGTAGAACTGAGCAGCTCTGCGACCAGTGTGGGTGGGGTAACCCCACTCACACTGCTTTCTTATCTCTGTGTGTGTGTGTGTGTGTGTGTGTGTGTGTGTGTGTGCGTGTGCGCGCGCGCTGTTTGATTTGTTTTCTCTTTTGCTAAACACTGTGAAGAATACAGAAACCAACATGTCTGGTTTCTTTCCCACTCCCCTCCACCCTGCTGAGGATGGTCAGTTCTCACAAGCGGCAGAGGCAGAAGAGGGTTGGAATGAACACTCCGAAGGCCACCAGGATAGGAAACATGAGGCTGCTGTTGTCCGAGGCATAGGGGTTAGGTGTGCGGGGGCCTGACTGCACCCTGTTCTTGTTGGTCTGTCTTTTGAGATTAGACCCCTCATCATATTCTTCCTCCTCCTCCTCCTCTTCTTTCTTCTCCAGTCCTGGGTGAGGCTGCAGCTTTGGTACATCTAATAGAAAAAAGAAAATGCCCTTTAAGCACACTAGGTCCCAGAGCATTTACATGAGACCATTCAGAGCCACCAGTGAGCCACACTAGAGTCACCTCTGTGGATCTAGTCAGGCTCCACAGAGAGGGGTAGAAATTATCTCTAACCTAAACAGCAGAACACAGGAACAGTAGTCATATTCAGGTCTTACTAAAAGAGTAATTAATACAGGGTCTTCCCCACAGGGAGGTTATCGCCCCTTCCACCTCACTTCTTCAAAGCTCCAAGAGCCCCACAATAGCCAGGGACAGTGATCTGACAGTTAAAACTTATTTCAAAGTCCTCCTCTTCCTTCTCTATGTCCACATTCCTTCTAATACGGATACTGAAGGGTTAACTGTAGGGCTGTCTGTCCTGAATCCTAGGGAACTCAAGTAGAGCCTGGTGTAAAGTATCACCTTCCTAGAAGATACGTGTCAGCACTGGGTGGGGAGGGAAGTTATCAGGACAAGAGGACCGGGGCTAAAGGACGGCTCCATGCTTGAGAGCACTGGCTGCTCTTGCAGAAGACCTAGGTTCGGTTTCCAGCACCAACATGGTGGCTCATGGTCACCATGGCATAACCACAGTGCCAGGTTCTCTTCTGAGCTCTGACAACACTATACACGTGGTACGGACACAACATACATCTAACACAATTGAATAAGCACATGCACACAGACAATAATGCTTATACACATAAAATAAGTCTAAAAAAATTAAGGATATGACTTTCCATGCATTCAAGACAAGACAGGAAATAGCACAGAGAAAAGGTGGAGGAGAAAACACAGTAAGATACCAAGTTTCCCATGCAAAAATAAGCTGGGAGGTTGGCAGCCAGAGTAACCTAAACCCTGAACAGGAGATATACCAAGGCTGAACTGCAAGGTCAAAGGAGACACTGACAATGAACGTTATCTCAGGGCACTGCAGCGGTGCCCACCAAAACCCACAGGGACTCTTTCTTCTATCTTTTTCTCCAAAGGACTAGAGCCCAAACCACAATTGGAACTCAGACACAGTGCAGGTTAGTCTAGTACATTTACTATGCATGCATATGTGTGTGTGCGTGTGCGAACGCATACGTATGCACACAAGCCCTGGTGGAGGTCAGAGGACAAATTGTGGGACCAGCTCTCTCTGTCTGTCATGTGGGTCCTAGGGATCATACTCAGTCATCGGTCTTAGCAGCAGGTGACTTTCCTGATGAGTCCTCTTGTCATTCCTCAGGTAATTCTGAGTGAAATAATGAGCAGGGATCCCAAAAGGTACCATCACTTATCCCAGCTCACAGAGGCAGGGTGTGGGGATGCAAACTTCTATTCCCAGCACTAGGGAGACTGAGGCAGGAGAATCTCTCAGGTTCTCTGTGTAGCCCTGGAACTCACTCTGTAGACCAGACTGGCCTCGAACTCAGAAATCTACCAGCCTCTGCCTCCCAAATGCTGGGATTAAAGGCGTGTGCCACCACTGCCCGGCGGCAGGAGAATCTCTTGTGAGTCAAGGACAACAGCTTGGTCTATATAGTGAGTTCCAGGACAGCTAGGACTAGAGAGACTCTATCTCAAGAGGAGAAAAAAGAAGATTTTATCAAAGACCGACAGCTGATTACACAGAAACAGGCAGGGATGAACACAGACCTGACTTTAACCCTTTGTGGCCAGCACCATGTGATACTTTGTCCCCATTCGTCTGACTCGGAATTCCCCATAATTTCGCTTTACATATTTCCAAAGTAATGACCAGCTAAATTATCCCAAGCACTCCTCAACCATATACTTCAGCACTAGTCAAGAAGCAGAAGGTAAAAATCCTAACTTACCATCTACTGTCCCAGCCATGATGTAGAGTGCACAGACTTTGGGATTGTCATAGTACCCCTAGGAAATGGAAAGGCACAGTCAGGCCATGGGGCAGCAAACACCTTCCCTCCCTTGGATGTGAGGCGCAGCGAAGTTACCTTGACAAACTCGATGTAGAGCTTCCCTGTGAAGGTCGACACCTCCCCCTGCACACTCAGCTTCCCCTTCCGTATGCTCAGAGGGATGATTTCGTCGTGAGCCGTGCTGTGCCCAACTCGATCAAAGATGTCCAAGTCCTTCACCACAACATGGCCATTTAATCGGACATCAAATACCTTCCAGGATTAAAAGAAAAGACAATGTTAACACCACCAGCTTCAAATCCCTTCAAGAAATTAGACGCTATGTACCTGCCTGGGCCTCATAGCTTAAGTTACGACTCTGGACACACTCCAAGGTGGCTGCAGTCCTTCACCAGAGCCAACACAACCACGACCCTTTACTGCCAAGGTTTCATGCTGGCCTTACAGGGGAGGAAGGAGACAGAGAGCACCAGGGAAACTGATGCACGGGATAAGCTGCTGAGAGTCAAGGAAGGAAGTGAGCGGGACAACCCTTAAAGTACCAGTTCTGTCACCAACCCCAAGACAGGAACAGTCAATGGGCAAGGGGACACAGCTTCTCTGGGGGCAGAGGATCCAGTTTCCCTCAGAGCTCACTGTTCCTCCCTCATGAGGAGGCTCACAGGTTTCTATTCTGGCCTCAGAGCACTGAACTGTTCAAAAGCAGCAGTGTGCCACTGGCCAAGTGGGAGCCTGAACACCCCTCACCTTCTGCTGAGACTGTGCAAAGTAGACCTCAGCAAACTTCAGCACCAGCACGTAGTCCCCCTCCTCCTTGACAGGCACTTCATAGCCAAAGGTCTCCTCGTTGTACCGCTCGGTCTGATACAGGATCTGGTCCTCTGGGGTGGAGCGCAGGATTGGCAGTTTCATGCCATAGTCTGAGGCTAAGGAAAACACAAAGAGAAAGCACATCTGAGGCAAGACAGAGAGCAGAGAGACCCACCAGAGGCATTTCCAGGACAACACTCTAGTAACTCTCCCAGTAGAAGGAGCCACTCCCTCTGCATCTGGTTCCAAAGAGAGTTCACACAGAGACAAGAATCAGATAGCTGCGGACAAGGAGGAGAAACATCAAAGAAAGCAAACAGTAATCACTTCAACAGGACTTTAAATGTAGTTCCTGGGCATGCTGGGGAAGGGTGGGAGCGAGTGGGTCGTTCTTGACATAAGGGAATGAGATGCTGCAGAGCTCTTCAAGGAGAGTCTGCGAGAAAACCTCCTGAGACCAGTGAACCACCAGCAACTCTAATTAGTTCAACTGGATTTTCTGTCTGAACCAACCTGGGTTATCTGTCAGGGAAGCAACTCTTACTTTCACATTTACTAAATTACTTACTACAAATAATATACTAGCTGTCCTTTTTTTGTTACTTTTTCAAATTTTTTATTCAAAAAAAGTCCCCAAGCTGGCAAAGAAAAAAGCTCGCAAACAAGAGAGGAAGGCGTTCTGCAACTTCCCCCTGCTGCAGCTATCTTACGTGCCACAGACTGAGAACTCACCTCCGCTGCCCTCTTCATCACTGGCTCGGTTAAACCAGCAGGAGAAACGTTCTACCCAGGCTCAGCTCAGTAGCCACTTGGTGTGGGGCACGACCCCTGCACAAGAGTCTGCCTAAGACATCCGTCTCCAGAGCCATCTAGGACTAACATCAAGGGCAGAGGAAATCCTCTACAGCCCTCAGTCTTCTTGGTAACAAGCTGTAAATGTGCTCTCCTACCCCCAAAACAAACTAAACTAGGGTCTTTCCAAAGATTTACCACCCTCGGGTCCAAAGGGATGAATACTCATGCATCCTGATGAGAACAATTGGGCTCTTTTAGCATGCACACAACGAGGCTTAGCAACAGTCCTTAAATCTCCTCCCCAAACTACTTCTGGAGTGCACTGGCTGGTTTGTGTGTCAACTTGACACAGGCTGGAGTTATCACAGAGAAAGGAGCTCAGTTGGGAAGTGCCTCCATAAGATCCAACTGTAAGGCATTTTCTCAATTAGTGATCAAGGGGAGGCCCCGCCCATTGTGGGTGGAGCCAGCCCCATTGTGGGCGGGGCCATCCCTGGGCTGGTGGTCCTGGGTTCTATAAGAAAGCAGGCTGAGCAAGCCAGGGGAAGCAAGCCAGTAAGGAACATCCCTCCATGGCCTCTGCATCAGCTTCTGCTTCCTGACCTGCTTGAGTTCCAGTCCTGACTTCCTTTGGTGATGAACAACAGTGTGGAACTGTAAGCTGAATAAACCCTTTCCTCCCCAACTTGCTTTTTGGTCATGTTTGTGCAGGAATAGGAACCCTGACTAAGACAATGAGTGTGCCTTCTCTGAGCAAGAACTGAAGATTTTTTAAACCCGCCTTCCACCTGAAGATAACTGACACGTAGATCCTTTGACAGCTGGGCAGATCAGCCATGACACCACCCTGAACATGCCTGAGCTCATCTGACTCACTCCTAAGAGCATATCCCTAGAGCTCTAGCCTCCAGATCACCATCATTTAAAGGAAAGGACCTGACAAAAGGTGAAAGATGAACTAAAAGTCCCAATGGCTAAGGTCAAGCCCTCAAAAAAATAAACATAACTGTTAACAGTTCCTGTAAGTGACATTAGCCTTGTGATCAGTTGCACATAGGAGACAATGGGACAGGAAACTCACTGTAGTTTTGTCTTCAGACTCTTCTCCTAGTATCTCCTCAGGAAATCAAAGACAAAGGATGTGGGGCTACCACGCCTAGCTCCTTCCCAAGCTCAAAAGCCTCAGGACACATACCTATGCATCCTAAAAGGCTATTTCTCTTCCAACTGAGTACTAAGAATTCCCTTCTCCCGGGAGGGCCGGGACTCTTGCAAACCTGAAACGCTAGCTGGATTTCGTTCATCAATCCACAGAAATGTTGTGCACGTGTGGACCCCACCCCGCCCCCTCACTGAGTGGAAAACTTGAGAAACCGGCAGCAGTGTTTGTTGTCTGCAGCAGCCTCAGTCCCACAGCTCAGAAAACTGCCAAGTGAGCGAGACTTAAACAATCTGGGACTGACTTTAACTGGCTTCCCTTTAAGCCCTGGTGGCTATCCTAAGAGAGCTGCCACGAAGTCCCAAGAGACAGAGTAGCAAGAAAAAAAAAAGGATTTTTCTTCCCTCATTGGCCTTTATATACCAAAAGCTAAACAGGTTTCTTTAACATAGAACAAGTGTACAGTCAGCACACTGCTGAAGTTGGCACAACACAGCTCAGTTAACCAGAAAGGAAGGAGGCCAAAGAGCCTACATTATACCTGCTCCTACGGCAGCCAGGCTCTCTGGAAAATTCAACCCAGCTTCTGAGTAAGACAGGCCTAGATTCAAATCCTGACCCCGCCACCACTAAGTGATGGTGAACTAGTTGTTTCTTTTAGGTCCATTTCCTCAACTATAGTATGGGGTTACCACCCATCCACAGAACTGCAGAGACCCTGAGACACCTGGAAAAATCTTAGCAGATTGTCCCATATGGAGACAGACAAAAGATAAACATGAAGAAATGCCCGCTGGGCAGAGATACAGGCAGTAAGCACTAAAGAAAATACCTCTGCTCTTGGAGTTTAGAAAACAGGGCAGCAGCAACCCCAGCACTAGCAGGCAGGGCAGACAGTGCTGTGAGCTGCAAGTCAGCCTCGTCTACAGAGCTAGTTTCAGGCAAGCAGGGCCACACAATGAGTTCCTGACTTAATAAGTAAATATGAAAACAGAGGAGAAGGAGGTAAGGAAATGAATTAGAAAGCTACAGCTGGAAGGAAAGTCTGGAAGAACAGGAACACGTAGGTAGGACCCACCGTGCAGTGCCGAGTGCTGTGACCCCAGCACTCAGGGGGCTGAGCTAGGAGGGTGCCACAAATTCAGGGCTAGTCTGGACCAATATGAGAGAGACTCTGCTTAAAAACAAATAAATGAATTGCTTTCTCTAGGCCCCCTAACCACTAGATTTTTTTTCTCAATTATTTCTTTTTCAAGTGAGGTTAGTTTCTAATAAATTATAATGAATGATAGAGGCAAGGAACCTATGACCTAAATCATCTACTTGTACACTTGCAGTACTTGGGAGGCCCACAGAAGAAACGTTCCCACTAATAGGAAACATAGGAACAGACTCTACACAGACCTCCGGGCCATAAGCAAACTGGCTCTCCCACCTCCCTTCTCCTCACACTGTCTACCAAGTTCTTACCTCTTCAAGGCTAAATCCTTCCTTAGCCAAAAGGCAGTCCCCCAAAGGGTCCACTTTAGGGTTACAGAGGAAGTCACCTGACCGGCTCAGGTCTCCAGATAACATTTCTCCCCTCTGGACACATGTTCTGACCCACTTTTTATTTCATGTAAAAGGTCAGCAAGCAGGGAATTAAAAAAAAAAAAAAAAAAAGACAGTAGCTCTTTACCCTCCTCTGGAGGGCAGTCCTGTTGGAGGCTCCTAACATATGACAGTGTGACTGTCAGGAAAACAAAAAGTTCAGGGCAGTAAGCAGGGTCCTCAAGCCATGAATTCTAGAGGGAATCTCCTTAGGAAAGGAAGGAATGTCCCCTAAACCAAGCCAAGCCCTCTGTGACCTTGATATATAATATATAAAATGGGAAGGTCTAGTCACCACGGGTAACCAAACCAAGAATCTGGAAAGCCAGACCTGGTACAAGCCTGTAATCCCAGCACTTGGGAGGTAAAGGCAGGATAATCAAGACTTCAAGGTTATCCTAAAGCTACATGGTAAGTTTGGGGCTAACCTAGGCAACCTGAAACCTTGCCTCAAAACAAACCAACAGCAAAGCCACACCCCCAGAACACACAGTATGCTGGAACGCACGGGATGCCCACAGCACTTTCTACGGTAGTGCTTCCGTCTGCTGACCCGAGGCACACAGATATAAAATGCCTTTTCCAGGCTGGGAACACTAGCTGTCCCAAGGCAGAAATGAGAGTCAATAAACATGCTATCAAGTGCCGTTAGAAGCATAAGCCACTGGGCACGCCAGGCCACTCAGTTACAAGAATGCTGAACGACAAAAAATGTAGGGAAACAAGCAAGTTCAAAATCAGGCCAAACCCTTATCTGGACTAAGCTGGCAACAAATACCTGAATTCACTCAGCAGAAAATGAACTTTCCTCAGCGAGCTGCAAACGTGTCACAAGCAATGGCAATGAAGCACAGTGCTCCTGCCATCGGCATGAACAGCTGCCTGAGACAAGGGTCTCCCAATAAGGGGCATCCCTGACCCAGAGGTGGAAAGGCGGCGTGAACAGCTGCCCTTGACAAGGGTCTCCCGATAAGGGGCATCCCTGACCCAGAGGTGGAAAGGCAGCGTGAACAGCTCCTCTGCCCTTGGCACAGAAGAAACTAGAAAGCTGACTGCTAAGGGAACGCTTCAATGTATCTGGGGCCCAGACCTGATGCCAGGACACACGACTCTCAGGCACCTAGTAAGTACTAATACTCGCTGGTCCACGCCACAGTAGCATGCCACACCCAGACAGGCAGACAGTCTGGGGCAGGGGACCTTCATTTCTATGTCGCCCCAAATGCTAGTGTCCAAAATGGGATTCCATGATGAAGGAGTCTCATAGGCCTCACACACTTTGTATTTGCTACAATTACCCAGTTCAACCCCACCCCACCTGCCACACACACACACACACACACACACACACTTACGTTCTGGCGCCCCAGGGAACTACATTCCAAGGACAAGAGAGCCTGGCTGGCTACCGACCAGGCCAAAACTACACGTGCACCAGCAACTTACGAGCCGAGTTTCTGAGTGAGAACAGCACCAGAGGGCTAAAGATGGCAGTCTTAACCTTACCCTCTGTACTGGGGACCTAACAGCAGGACAATGGAGCCAGTGTATAGCTGGGTATATGAATGAAGAAACCGGCTGTGCACTGCCCTCACCGCCATTATCTCAGGAGGCAAAGTCTGCCAACTGTCTGGTTTCCTCAGGAGCTTCTTCCTCTCTGCCCACGAGCATGAAGAAAGAGGAACACCAGTAACAGAGGCAGGAACGACCTGCTGTCACAAAGTCTGGCTTTGGCTGCCACAACCTGGAGCCCTGACTCAGCGGAAACCAGGTTCCTGGGACCTGCATGGTAGGTCTAAACGAATTCCAGGACACAGAACTTCAGAAAACAGCCACATGTGCCAAGACCCTTACATATCTAGAAGCAAAAAATTCTGGTTTCTTTTGTGAAAGAAGCTCTCACAATGTAGCCCTGGATTTCTGACTGACCTGGAACTCCCTATGTAAACCAGACGGGGTCTTCAACAATCAAGGATCTGCCTGCCTCTGCCTCCCAAGTGCTGAGATTATAGGTGTGTACTACCACATCTAGATAAGACACACACAATGTAACCATCACCACACAGAAATCGGAAGAAACTAAGTTGAACCCTTCAATAAAAAGAGCCACACACGAACACTGAAAAAAGATTTGTTGTCTAGAAAGGCAGCCTCTGCACCCAGCACCAATCTCCCAGAACATAAAACAAGAAATACCCTTTTTAAAGAACTTTTTAAACAGTTTTATGTGTATGGTGTTCTGCCTGCGGGTATGTCGGTCTGTGCACATGTGTGCCTGGTGACTATGGAGGTCACAAAGCAGCACGGGATCCCTGGGAAATGGAGAGTTATAGACAGTCCTGTTCTAACATCTGGGTGCTGGGAATCAAACTTGGGCCCTCTGGGAAAACAATCGTCACTCTTAACCGCTGAGTCAGTTCTTCAATCCCCAATTTTCCTTCTAAACCTGTTTTTCAATCCTACTTATAGAAGAAGAATCTGGAGCAGTTTTCCAGCTGGTTAAGTAAAAGAAAAAAAGTTTGTCTAAAGGGGGGGCAGGAACCTGCGTTTTTAACCATCTGCTCTCAAAATTCTCATTTGGCCATTGTGAACTGTGAAACTCTGTAAAAAAAACAAAAAAACAAAAAAACACTTTCCCCCCTCAGCTGGAATCATACTGGAATACTCAAACTTTACATAGGTCCACCTCAGGGGCCGGATGGGTTTCAATGTACCCGACACCCGTCGGGTGGCCTTTACTTTTAAGTATACAGATTCCAAAGGAAGGTAGGGGAGGGTGCCACGGACAAACTTTCCCCGGGCTATCCCCCTTCGAAGATTGCTCTGGCTAAGAACCAAGCCCCACTCCCGGAGGAAGGGGCACGGAAAGCGGGTGATCTGTGGGTGGGCGACCATCTACTTCGGGGCGGGGGGGGGATCGTCGCGATAGCAGAGCGGTGGAGTCGATGACCTCCAACCTGCGAGGCCTCTCCAGGCGCCAGGCAAGAGGCCACCCTCGTCTGTACATTCCCAGCTTGGGTGGGATGAGGGAGCTGGGGAAAAAAAAAAAAACAAAATGCAAGATGAGAGGGATCTAAATATAACTTCTCGCCAACTCTGTCTGCCTCGATGGCTCTTGGTAGCTTCGAGCCAGGGCTGGGCCCCGGGCTCTGGCCGGGGTCCCCCCCCGGGGGGTGGGGGGTACTGCAGACAGAAACTTCGTTCCGAGGATGTGGTCTCGCGCCCGAGGCCCGCAGGCTGCGCCCTGCTCACAGGCCGCGGGTCCCAAGGCTCGGCCGACCGGCTCTCACCTCGGCCCACCCGGCCTTCCAGAGGGTCCTTGCGGAAGTGGATCCCGTGCACGTCCACATGCGCCTCGCCGCCCGCGTTCACTGCCCAGATGACGCTCTCGGGCAGTCCGGCCCCGGCGGCGCCGACCACGCCGAGCCCGGGATTCCGGAGCCCCGGTAACGGCAGCGGCAGCAGCAGCAGCAGCAGCAGCAGCAGCAGCCGGAGAAGCGCCACGGCGGCTCCCTCGGCTGCCCGGGGCCTCAGCATGGCGGCCGCCACTGCGGGGGCAGCCCCTGCCGACCCTCGTCCTCGGCCGGCCCCCAGCCGCCCCCCGACTCAGTAAAACAGCGCCGCGGACCGTTCTGCCTCAGCAACCCGGGACATGTCGCTCTCGGGCCTCCTCCTCAGCCTTGGGGTGCCGCCTCCCACCTCAGGAACAACCTACCCCGCCGCCCAGCCCTCCGCCTGGACGCTTCAGCCAATCAGAGTGCCGCCCTCATTAATTACCCACCATCCCGCCGAGAGCGGCCGCGCTATTGGCTGCTGTGTTCGGAAAGGGGCGTGGCCGCACCCAGGCTCCGGCCCAACCACCGGGCACGAGAAGGAGCGCGCGCAGAGGGAGGGAGTTCGGTTGAAGCAGCGGTTCCATGCGGAAGTGGCGGGTGCAGCGCCCAGGGCCGCCCCGGAATCCCACAATCAGACTAGGAAAGGTGGCCTGGGCGGGGAAGGTTTAGAGAAGGGCGCATTGACACGTCGCCGACACTTCCGGTGCTCTAGATCTGGGGACCGAGTCAGCTCAGAAGGGGGCGTTGCCGTCTTTTCCATTTCCCCCCCCCTCTTTTTTGCTTCCGATAGAAAGCAAGAGCGCAGGCTCTAGGGGGCGAAGCGGTGGTTTGTCCCCGTGTGGGGCAATAGGAGCCATTCTCTCCCTGAGATGCCATTTGTACAGGTGGCAGGACACGAGTCCCACGAGGATCAGGTCCCGCCCTCACCCCTTAGCAGGCGCGTGGTGTGTGGTAGCGTCCAGGAGGCCGTCCAATCAGATTGCTCCAACGCAGCGGAAACGCGTGGCCGTTAGGGGAGGGGGCTCCAGGATGCCAGCGTCTCCATGGCGACGGTCTCCGGCGGGTCTGAGAACCTGAGTGCAGCCAGGGCTTCCTCCTCCCCCTGGTGACCACTGGCACGACCCGGGCTCCCACCTGGGGCATTTCGCCCAGCGCTCTTCTGCACTATCGTCCATGCCCTTGGGTATCTGCCTAAACTCCCATATTTTTTTTTTCTGACCCATCCAAGCGGGGGAAGTGAAATCATTTGTTCCATAAGTACTTATCCTGCCCGTACAGATTGTGCCGACAAAACATAGGAAGCCCGGTTAAATTTGAGTTTTGAGGTTCAGAAAAAAGAAAAAAAAAGGGACATAAGACAACTCTGGGCACGGTGACACCAGGTGACACGCTCCTGTATTCTCGGGACCCGCACTTGGGAGGTTGAAGCAGGAGGATTACCAGGAGTTTTAAAGGGCCAACTTGAGCTCCAAGAGTGCGATCCTGTCTCAAAAACAAGCAGGAGGCTGGAGAGATGGCTCAGCGGTCGAGAGCGCTAGCTGCTCGGGTGGGGAACGTGCCTGCAAAGGATGGGGTCGCGCGGTCTTCTGACCTTCACTGTGTGTCCGTGACGCATAGACGTACGTGTGTATTAAAGCCCCTGCTTGGGATTGCCAAGACCCAGGTCAAAGTTTTAAGTCCGCAGCACTCCCTCAGGACAGGTGACCTTCAGAGCGTGACCGGAGCTACCGTTTGGGGCTGAGCCCGAGGGGAGCTCAGTTCCTTTCTCGGTGGCTTCCCAGTTCTATCATCCTTTGAGCTTTGAGCCGTTGCTCACCCAAAAGGGAAATGACCACCCACTCAGTAAAGTGCCCACTTCTCTCCTTTGGGAAACTAGGGGTGAGCTGAGAGCACTGTGTGTGTGCTACACAACTATTCCTTCTACCCCTTGAGGTGCATCCCCAGACTTCAATTATTTTCTTTGAGTCTGACTCTTGCTAAGTTGTCTAGGCTGGCCCCAAATTCGTGATCCTCCTGCCTCAGCCTTCCTAGTAACTAAAATAACAGGCCTGTTCTACCTTGCCCAGCTTTAAAAAAAAAAATATGCTTCTCGTGGGAAAATGCAGGCAACCCGGAAGGGAACTGGAAAAAAGATCATACCCCCATCTAAAGCCAAGTTTAGGACTGCAGCCAAGACGGGCCCCCGACAGCAGGTTCTCCACAGCCATCCGTTCCCACACATTTGAATCTCATAACCACCTGAGAAAACCAAAAAAAACAGGAAATGTCCCCCGTTTTATGGATGAGAAACTTAAAAAGTTGAAGAAGGTTAAGTGATTTGTATAAAACCACACAACATTCAGCTTCTAACCCACTTATGCTGTGAGGCTGGCTATTTATGAGGCCATATTTGATGCAAATGAACAGCTCTAGCAGGAGTCTCATGTTACCTGGGAAAGGGAATTCACCTCTCTGTGCCTCAATTTCCTCCTCTCTGATACAGAATATTTGTACATATGCCCTGAGACTGTGAGACATAAAAGAGATATATTTTAAGTGAAGAGAATTAAAAAAATAGCTTTTTTGAAAAGTTATTTGTAAGGGGGGGTGGTTTGGGGGAGGTACACAGGTACACGACACAGCCTGGGTGTGGATGTCAGAGGACAACATTCAGGGAGTCAATGAATTTCATCAATTTGGGTTGTCAGGCTTGGCGGAAAGCGCCTGTACACCCTAAGCTGTCTTACTGCATCTTCTTTTCGTTTTATTTTTAAATGCAGCCAGGCCAGCCTCGAACTCAGGAGATAGCTGTCTATAGCTGAGGACAGCAGCTAGTCCCTGTACCTGCCAACCCAAGAGCATTGTGGGACCATGGAGCACCTGGCTAGGTGTCAATAAGTCTTACTTTTTTTGGGGGGGGGGGCACCGAGCCTTGGATTCAAAGCCTGCTTCACTTGTTAGAGCTGTGTGGATCTTGGGGAGTCCTTTCTCCCCTCGGAGCCCCAGCTTCCTCATCTGATAGATGTAATTAGAGTACCCACACTTTCAGAAACCCTTAGCAGAGGGCCTGGCTCATAGATGGTGTTTAGTGCACAGTAGCTATTAATCATACGGGAAGAAATAATTACAACTTGCTACGCTGGCAGTCTAACAGTAGAAAAGGCCCCGGTGAACACCCCAGGCTAACAAGTTGGGGAAAACCCCTTCTACCCTAGGGAGGGAAAAGCCAAAAGGAACCAGAGTTCAAAAGTGGCAAACCAGAGAGCAGCTGCTCCAGAGTCCCCAGAGGCGACTTCACCTTGACCCACAAACCTGGAAAGAGGCGAGTCTTCCGGTAGAGATAAGAATCGGGAGAATAAAGCACGCTATTAATGAAGCGTAGTCTATTTTAAGTTAGTGGGATAATTTCCCCCTGAAGGATAGATGAGCTCACAATAAAAGCAGGAGGGAAAAATACGGGGGGGGGGGCACTTTGCCTCCTGCTTGGAGTCCTCCCGTGCAGAGGTGGGTGGTCTGCTCCCAAAGCCAAGTTTCTTCACCTCGGTTCTCTGGAGACCACATCGCAGAGGGATCAGAGCCACCCAGAGAAGCAGAGAACCTGTCCATGGTACCTCAACTTCCAGTCAGTGGGAGAAAGGAGGCTGGGCTGGGCTGGTCGGCCTTCCTTGCAGGGAAGCAACTCACAGAAGAAGCTGATAGTGTGACTGGGGGACAGAAAAGGCTAGCATCAGCCTGGCCTAGGGCAAGTAACTTCCCACTGTGCCTGGTTTTCCTCATCTGAGAAGTTAATTATCTCTAATCCCACCACAAACTTTGACACGGCGGTTAAGAGCACTGACTGCTCTTCTGAAGGTCATGAGTTCAAATCCCAGCAACCACAAGGTGGCTCACAACCATCCGTAAAGAGATCTGACACCCTCTTCTGGTGCATCTGAAGACAGCTACAGTGTACTTGCTTATAATAATAAATCTTTAGGCCGAAGCGAGCAGGGCTGGAGTGAGCAGAGATCCTGAGTTCAATTCCCAGCAACCACATGATGGCTCACAACCATCTGTACAGCTACAGTGTACTCATATACATAAAATAAATAAATAAATCTTAAAAAAAAATCGGGCTGCAGAGAGAGGTTAAGAGCTCTTGCAAGGTCTTTGGATTTGATTCCCAGCATCCACATGGTGGCTCACAACCCTCTATAACTCCAATCCTAGGGGCTCCAACACCCTCTTCTGGCACCTGATGGTACCAAACATGCACGTGCTAAACATTTATGCATACATGCAGGCAAAGACTCATATGCATAAAATTAAATATTTTTAAAAAGAATAACAAATCTTTGAAAGTGAATTTTAGGACCGTCTTTCCCATCCTTTTTCCGCAACAGGAAATGACACCGAGGGAAGAGGACCCTCGGAGGCGAACATAACTGAAGGTTATTAACGGTAAAGCTGTGATGGGGGCCACCAGGTGTACTTACAGGCACAATCCCAAGGGCTTCGTGTGTACGTCTTCCCCCGATACCCACAAGGGATGAGCTTCAGAACCTGCCGCTCCCATCGTAGAATTCATGAAACCTCAAGTTCCTCGTGTAAAATGACACTGGTTTCCCATATAACCTACAGACTTTTCCTAAGAGTTTTAAGGTTTTTTTATTTTTCAGTTTCGTGTATGTGTGCCTCCGTGTTGGTTTGTGCTCATGCGTTCAGTGCCTGTAGAGGCCAGCAGAGGGCAGCAGATCTCCCAGAGCTGGAGTTATAGGCAGTGGCGAGCCACTGAGTTAAAAGACAGTTGCGAGCCATTTGTGGGATCTGTTTGTTTGTTTATTTTGTTTTTTGTTTTTCGAGACAGGGTTTCTCTGTGTAGACCAGGCTGGCCTCGAACTCAGGAATCTGCCTGCCTCTGCCTCCCAAATGGGATTAAAGGCGTGCGCCACCACTGCCCGGCCATCTGTGGGATCTGAACTCAGATCTTTTGTAAGGACGGTACCAACTCTTAATTGCTAAGCAAGCCATCTCTCCCGCTCCTACATCTTTGTTTTAATTATACATTTAACCTGTGCACTTCATAGTTTTTGTTTTTTGTTGTTTTTAGAGAGTATTGTGACAGACACGGTGGGGTGGGGGGTGGGGGGTGGGGGTTCGGGGGCGGGGGAGAGGCAGTAGAGAACAACTTTCAAGAGTCAGCTCTTTCCTAGGGATTGAACTCAGGTCACCGGGCTCTGTGGCAAGTGACTTTGCCAGCTGAGCCATCTCACCGGCCCCTTTTGTTTTGTTTTGTTTTGTTTTAAAGAACTGGGGGTGGCAAGCAATTTATGAGCCTGTGGCCTCTGTGAATGTTAAGTAAGCACTCTAACCACTAAGCTGCACACTAGCGGTTTTCTTTTAATTTTGAAATTACATTTTATTTATTTATTTAATTGGAGCATGTGTGGTGGTGGTGGTGGTGGTGGTGGTGGTGTGTGTGTGTGTGATTATATAGCTTAGGCTGCCCTTCAATTCACAATCCTCCCTCCCTCCTCCATTTCCTGAGTGATGGGATTATAGGCTTGGGACTCTAGGCCCAGCTCTAAGGTCACACTTGGAGCTGCCCCCAGGAGGGGCAGGAGTGCTAGGAGTGCTATGGGTAGCAGAAGGAGCCTTTGCCTAGGGAAATGCATCTTGGTTCTAGAAGTCATGCAATTCTAATCCTTAAATATCCAGGTGGGTGGGAGGAGCTAAAGCGCAAGGGCGGAGCTAAGATGTAAGGGAGGAGCCAAAATGCATGGGAGGAGCTAAAATGCAAAGGAGGAGCTAAGATCCAAAGGAGGAGCCAAAATGCATGGGAGGAGCTAAGATCCAAAGGAGGAGCCAAAATGCATGGGAGGAGCTAAGATGCAAAGGCGGAGCTGAAATGCAAGGGCGGAGCTAAGGTGCAAGGGAGGAGCCCCAGGCTTTAGAGGAGACCTAGCCCTGGCTTCCTGCCTAAGTACTCAAAGTCCTTTCAGCGGTACCTATTTTCTCAAGTCCCTTTATCACAGCTGCTGTGTTTATGGTTTTAAGAGGCCACACACGAGGCACGGAGTTGTCCTGTGTGCTCCGCTTGCTCTCTCCTTGGCCGATTTCTGGAGGGCTCCCCTTGCCTGCTGACGGAGCTGTCTACAGAGGCCCTTTCTCTTCAAATCGCTCTACGAGAGCCATTACATTTCTGAAGTGCACTGATCTGGAGTCCCTGAGTAGAGCTAAGCCAGTACAGGAGAACTGTCGGCCTGCCGAGTGGGGCACAGAGCCAAGGGCTTAGTCTCAGAATTGGATTATTTAGAATTTGGAGCTCCCAGCCCTGCTGGCCTCTGGGACATGGAGATTACCCAGGCGTCTGGCTGGGGCCCACAGGCCTTCCCACATTTCCTGCCAGGTCTAAGAACAAGTGTCCTCCCTCCGCTGTGACACCTGGGGACACAGAGTGCCCTCTCCCCACTCTCCCCTTCAGCCCTCGAGCCTGCCTCATGTACCTGGAAGCACACCTGCATGTACGTGGCTGGAACGTACCGTGGAGTTCTGTGGTTCACAGACTGTCGGCATCAGAATCTTCTGAGATCTGGTTAAGGATGGAAAGTCATCACCCCTTACCCCAAGCACGGTATCAGAATCCGGGGTGGATTCCAATTGCGTGACTTAGGGAATGCTCAGGTAGGCTGGTGAGATGGCTCAGTGGGCGAAGGCTCTCGCTGCCAACCCTAACAACCTGGGTTTGAGGGCCAGGAACCACATGGTAGGAAAAAAGAGCTGATTCCGAGAGGGCACACACAGTGGCACACGACTACCCAGAGGCACACAGTAAACAAACCCAAGACCTAACTGCCACGGAGCAGCGGCCCATCGCAGTTCAACCTACACCGTGGGGTCTCCTCCAGAGCAAAGCCCTTGACACAGCTTCCTCTCACCTCTCTAGGGCGGGCCAGACCTCCTCGTGCCCTGCTTCCGGTCTGTGCAGGGTCTGCTTCCGGTCTGCTTCCCTCCGTGCGAGGTCACGCTCCGTGATCATATCTGGATGTGTTGCCAGCGTGTCTGTCTCCCTGACCAGTGTGCTTCCTTCCCCGGTCTCTGAGTTTGAAATCAGCCTGGTCTGCAGAGCAAATTCCAGGATAGCCAAGGCTACGCAGAGAACCCCTGTCTTGAAAACCCAAAACCCACCCCCGCCTCCACTCCTCAAAGATGCCACATTTCTGGCCGATGTAATATCCGAGGATGGAAGTTGCTAGGTATAGACTACTCAGTCAATGTATGGGGAGAGACAGAAAACCCACCCAGTTCTGGGAGTGCAGGAGGTTCGGTGGTGGTGGAGGGGAGTGAATATTCTCTACCAGGCACAAAGCAAAGACCACCCTCTCTGTCATTCTCAGGTTTTTTTTTATTGGTTCTGAGATCAAAGGGCTAGGCGAGCTGGGACGGGCATCAGGAGGGCGCTGAAAGGCTCTGCCCCGGGGCAGACATGCTTGCTGTGTGGGGTCTGCTGGCGGGCTCCCTGGCCCACCCAGCCAGCAGCGGCTGGGCACGTGGCACGTGGCGCCTTGCATGTCCTCTTACGGCTTGGCACTGTGGCCTCCTCGCCGGCGGGCGCCCCCTTTTCCAGTTGCAGGAGTTGTGAGTCTTTCACAGTGCGGAGGGGTGGGGGTCCGGGGTGGGCACCTCCCCGGGGTGCAGGCAGGCCCCATCCGCCAGTACATCCTGGGCTCTCGGCAGCTACTGCGGGGTGAGGCGAGCTCAGCTCTTCTCCCCGCCTGTGGGAGTTGGCAAACCTGGAGGAGCCCCTCGGTGGCCTCAGCGAGACATCATCCGGACAAACTCTGGGAAGGGACAGGAGCGGGTGGAGACAGAGACAATCAGAGTCAGCAAAGGACACTGTGGCCAGGGGCCCTGCTTGCAGACTGCGCTGTCCCCCACCTCCACGCTCCATCATTGTAAGGCAGCTCTCTGGGAGCCTCTGTTCTGCAAGTCTGACCCCTGCAGACATCCCCACGGCTCCTCCCCAGTGGGGTGGCCTCACAATGCTCCCAACGTCTGATCCAGCCTGATATTTCCAGCGCAGTTAGTTCCCTGGGTATATCACAGTTTTATATTTAGTTAAGTCTTTTTTTGTTTGTTTGTTTTGTTTTTTAATCCATTCGCTTACAGAGGAGCATCTTGGCTGTGTCCAGGCTTTGGCAACTGTTAATAAAGCAGCCACGGGGCTGGAGAGATGGCTCGGCGGTTAAGAGCACCGACTGCTCTTCCATAGGTCCTGAGTTCAAATCCCAGCAACCACATGGTGGCTCACAACCATCTGTAATGAAATCTGACTGCCTCTTCCAGAGTGTCTGAAGACAGGTACAGTGTACTTACATATAATAACAATAAACAAATCTTAAAAAAAAATAAAGCAGTCACAAACATCTATATTCGGGACTCTACATTGACATATACCTTCAAGTCACTGGGATATTTTCTTAAAAAAGAATTTATCTTTTTTTTATCTTTTTTGTTTGTTTGTTTTTAAATGTATGTGAGTACACTGTAGCTGTCTTGAGACGCACCGGAAGAGGGTGACAGACCCCATTACAGATGGTTATGAGCCACCATGTGGTTGCTGGGAATTGAACTCAGGACCTCTGGAAGAGTAGTCAGTGCTCTTAACCACTGAGACATCCCTCCAGCCCTTATCTTTAATTGTGAGTGAGTGTGGGGGTGGGGTGGGGGGGATGCTTGCACGTTGTGAGGGCAAAGAAGGCCACGAGGTGCCCTGAAGTTGGAGTTCCAGGCACCTGTGGGGCACGGAATGAACGTGCTGGCAGCCCGGACCCTCTGCCAGGGCAGCAGGTGCTGTTAATCCCGGAGCATCTCCTTTAGCCAAGTTTCTAGATCTGACCATTAGAGGCCCCTGTCCACCCAATGTCACTCTCTCTTCCTTTGAAGGCAGGCTGTTCCCAGAGAACACCTCCTGACCCCTGTGTTCCAGGTATAGGCCAGCACACATTCAATCTTGGCTCTCCACCCAGAAGGCAAGTTCCAAGAGTATAAGATGAGTGTTACGTTTCCCTTCCGTCTCCCACAGAGCCGAGAGTGGGGCCGTGCACAGCTGACTCCCCCGGGTCTGCGGCCAACTTTGCTTTCCAACAGCTGAGCAACCGTGTTTGTTCTGACACAGGGTCTCTCGATGTACCTACCCCTCGGCATCCTGGGACTCTCTCTGTGTAGATCAGGTTGGCTTTGAGCTCACAGAGATCCACAGCCCTCCGCCTCCCTGGTGTTGGGATCAAAGGTGTGTACCGCTATGCCTGGGTTTTAGGCAATTTTGAGCCTTATTCCTAAGCGAGCCTCGGTTTTCTCATGTTTAATATGAGGTGATGGAAGTACAAGTCATAGCATCGTGAGAACAAATTGGTATACATGCAAGGCTACTTACAACAAGCACACAGTGCACATAGAACAAAGGATTGCCAGGAGTTTTATGGATTCCTTTCATTGATTAAATTAAAGGACTTGATTAGGCAGGTGTGTCGGCTCACCTATTTAATCCCAGCACTCGGGAGGCAGAGGCAGGTAGATCTCCGAGTCTGAGGCCCAGCACTCGGGAGGCAGAGGCAGGTAGATCTCCGAGTCTGAGGCCCAGCACTCGGGAGGCAGAGGCAGGTAGATCTCCGAGTCTGAGGCCCAGCACTCGGGAGGCAGAGGCAGGTAGATCTCCGAGTCTGAGGCCCAGCACTTGGGAGGCAGAGGCAGGTAGATCTCCGAGTCTGAGGCCCAGCACTAGGGAGGCAGAGGCAGGTAGATCTCCGAGTCTGAGGCCAGCCTGCTCTACACCAGGGGTTCTCAAACTTCCTAACGCTGAGACCCTTTAATACGGCTCCTCACGTTCTGATAATCCCCAACCCTAAAATCATTTTGTTGCTACTTCATAAGTAATTTTGCTACTGTGATGAATCGGAATGTAAATATCTGATATGCAGGATTTCTGATGTTCAACCCCTTTGAAAGGATCGGTCCACCCTCCAGGCTGAGACCCTCTCTGGTTTACATGACGAGTTCCAGGCCATTTGGGGCTACAGAGTGAAACCCTGTCTCAGAAAGAAAGAAAGAAAGAAAGAAAGAAAGAAAGAGAGAGAGAGAGAAAGTGTCTAGTGAATCTTATCTATGTGTGAGGTGTTTATTGTGTAGGAAATGTTGAGATAAAGAACACAGAGTTACTCTTCTCTCAAATGTCAATGTCAATCAGGGCAGCCCTCGTTGAACAGGGTGAGGAACCGGAATGGACCTGAATTGATATGGAGGTCAGAAAAGAGGAGGCCCAGTCTGCAGAAGGGGGTTGGGGGGGGGGAGTCTACTACTGGGTCTTGGAAAATAAGTAGAATTTCACTCAAAGGTGGTTGAGATGGCTCAGGAGGTAAAGGTGATTGCTGCAAGGACTGAAGACCTGAGTTTGATCCCCTGGACCCATTTGACGGAAGAAAAGAACCACGTCCAGCAAGTTGTCCTCCACACTCATGCCATGGGAATATGTGTGTATGCAAGCACACACACTGGATAAATAATTAGATAGATGGATAGATAGATGGATGGATGGATGGACGGACGGATGGACAGACAGACAGACAATGAAATTTAAATGATTCATGCCAAGTGGAAAAGGGCTCCTGGCACGAAGGACAGCATATTCACCAGAAGGCCTCACGGGGTCACAAGTCAGTTCAGAGTGAAGGAACGATAGATGCTGTGGCTGGGACAGTGAGCTGTGGTCAGATGTCAGAGGCCTAAGCTCATCACGGCTGAGGAGCCGTGATGTTCAGAGAACAGCATGAGAGGGTGAAGAGAGACAGTTGGGGCAGACAGACACAAGGGTGGACCAATATATGAATGGCTGGATACAGACCCACTGGGGGAAATGATGGGACAGAGAGATCAATGGCTGCAAGGAAGTGTTTGAACAAAACAGGGGAGAGAAGTGGCTGGGAGCCCGGGTACCGAGAAGTACACATGGGTGGAGGTACAGCCGAATGAATGGATGCAGAATAAACCAATCAATGCGCGGATCAATGCTGTACCGATGGCTTTTAGAGATGGTGACAGACTGAACAGACACCTGGACAGATGAAGAAATGAACGGGTGAAAAGCATGAACGACGGATGAAGTTGAGCTTGGATCGGCATATACACAGATAAGATGGAAGAAATGCAAGGGGTTGGGGGGCAAGCAAGGCACCCAAACTTTAGTGGGACGGGTGATTTCCTAGTGCGCCTGCGCCTAGAGGGCTCCGTGGCTAGCCCGCTTCACACTCATTTTCAAGCCCCGCCTACCTTCAAAGTCCACGCGTCCATCTCCATTGAGGTCCACGTCTCGGATAATTTCCTCTATGTCCCGGTGTCCCACCTGATGACCCAGGAGCTTCCTCATGGCCTCTCGCAGCTCGCTCGTACTTATCTCCCCGTCACCGTTGGTGTCAAACTAGAGAGCGTGAGAGGGAGAGCATGCTGCACGGATGGGCGACAGACCCCAAGACCGAGCAGGGCTCCTTTCCTATCCAGGACCCTCCCACGGTCTGGGACCAGGACCCAGGGTTCAGAATCCTCTACAGTCATCTGGAGGTTGGGACTCAGCCCACCCACCCCTGCCTATCGCCTCCTATCACTCACCTCCCGAAAGGCGTCTCTCAACTCTTTTACACCGATCATATCTGCCGTCTCCGCCAGGAGTTTAGGGCCCATCAGTTCCACAAAATCATCAAAATCCACGTGGCCACCCACTGGAGCAAAAAGAAGGGACTGAGCCACGCTCAACCCAACCGCCGCCCACCTCTCACTAAGCAGCCGCCGCCTCCTCCTCCTCCTCCTCCTCCTCCTCCCTCTCCAGGTCCTGAGTGTGGCCGAGGCCAATGAGGTCACAGCACAGACAAGGGGCTCGAACGACTGGAGGGGTGGCCAGGGAAAGGGAAGGGTCACAAAGGGGACAGGAGGAAACACAGGAGAAAGAAGCATCGACCCACCGGGCTGGGTGAGGAATGTCAAAGGTGAAGTCAAGACGCTCTCGGAGGAAGGAGAAGACAGAAGTCCCGCGGAGCTACCCCGAGCCTTAACTCTAAGGGACCCTCAACAGGTGGAAGGAGGTAGGGTAGGGCACCTTCCTGCCGGCTACAGCTTTCAATGAGGACTGACAGGAACAGGAGGAGATCCAGAAGGCGGTCTGTGGGGCTGGGGGGACTCCAGCATAGCTTGTGTGTGTGTGTGTGTGTGTGTGTGTACTGTGCCTATGTGTATGCAAGTGTATGTGCATCTATAAAGGCCACACACAGGTCAATGTCTGACACGTTCGTCCATTGCTCTCCACCTTACTGTTTGAAGCAGGGTCTCCCACTAGCCGGAAGCTCACTAACTCAGCTACAGTAGTAGGTCAGCAAGCCCTATCTTTCTCCACCTTCCCAGAGCTGGAATTACAGGCACATACTCTGACACTTGACTTTGTCCTAGCTGCCACCGCTGCTGCCGCCGCCACCACCACCACCCCCACCATCACCATCATCATCATCGTCGTCTTCACTGAGACAGAGTTTTATGCAGTCCAGGCTAGCCTCAAACTTGCTATGTAGCTGAGGATGACCTTGAACTTGTTTTGTTTTGTTTTGTTTTAAGATTTATTATTCTCTTTTACGTGTATGGGTTTTTTTTTGTTTTGTTTTGTTTTGTTTTACCTACATGTATGTCTGTGCATGCCTGGTGCCCACAAAACCAGAAGGAGGGATCAGACAGTCCTGGAGATATAAATCTCCATGTGGTTGCTGGGAATCAGATCTAAGTCCTCTGGACTAGCAGCCAGTGCCCTTAACTGGGGACCATTGCTCCAGCCCCATCTAGGACGTCTGCGCCTTCGTCTCCCAGGTGTGCTCTCAGCACAGGGGGTGTGGGGGTGTGGTGGAGATAGGGGGATCCCTGGGGCTTGCTGACCAACCTCTCTAGCCAAATCAGTGAGCCATGGACATGTGCCACCAAGCCTGGTCTATGCAGGCCTAGGGACGGAACATGGGCTCTGGGCATGCTAGACCAGCTTCTACCAACCAAGCCATAGCCCCATCTCCACACCAACTTCCTGAGTAGGCTTCTCTGCTCCAGCGCCCTCTGCAGCCACAGCTGGAGTGAGTCTATCTTGTGTGGGCCCCCTTTCCCTTCCCTTCCCTTCCCCTTCCCTTCCCTTCCTTTCCCACTTCCGTCCCCCCCCCCACACTTTCCATCCTTTATCTAACAGATACCTCAAACCCAAACCCAGATCCCTGTCTCTGTAGAACCCAGATAAAGTCACAGGACCTTGGAATACCAACAGCACCCTCTCTCACTTCTTACGGAGAGACCAGTTTTAGGCTATTGCCCACCTAACACACTAACTTGTTTTCTATTGTCTTGTCACAACCCTGACTCGCACGGCACGGGAGGAAACCGAGACTCAGGAAAGACGGGGCGGGTTTGTGTTGGGGGCCACACGGAACGAGATACAAGAGTCGATCCCAGGTCCTCGTGACCGGGAGGGCGGCGACTCACGGTTCATGTTGATCTGCTGGGACAGCTCGATGAGTTCCATTTCAGTGGGCATGTAGCCCATGGTGCGCATGCAGTTCCCCAGGTCCCGGCAGTTGATATAACCATCCTTGTCCTTGTCAAATTCTCGGAAGGCCTCTCGGAGCTCTGGGGAAGTGAGCAGGAGCAGACGTGGTCGGAGATGGGACCCAAAGAACGGTTAAAGCGAAGGCTGTCCAGGGCCAGCTCAGAGAGGTAGACCCTAGTGGAGTCCCCCTAGGCCTCTGGCTTTGTCCAAGGCTCTCGGCAAAATGACCCCTGCTTTGTGCTTTAGGACTGTTCCAAACTGAATCTGCCTTTCCTCCCACCAACACATATAGGCAGGTGGATCTTTTAAAGTTCAAGGCTGAACTATTCTACCTAGTGAATTTAAAAAAAAAAAGCCAATCAGTAGCCCCAGCACACGGGAGGCCAGAGGCAGGTGGATGTCTGAGTTTAAAGCCAGCCTGGTCTACAGCGTGAGCTCCAGGATAGCCAAGGCTATGTAGAGAAACCCTGTCTGGAAAAACAAAACAAACAAACGAACAAAAAACCAAAACCCACCCCCACACAAAGGGAGTTGAGTCTCCCTTTTCCCTAACCCTGACTTTACCTTCGATCTCCTCTGGTCGTAATGATCTGTCCTGAAACAAGAGAACACGTCACATTAGCAGCAGCAAGGGACCTAGAACTTGCACTTTGCCCATCCAATGGGACCATCCAAATGGTAGCAGGCAGCAGAGGAGGGGGGAGGTGATGGGAGGTGAGCAGAAGTCTGTCTGGACCTTGAGGGAAAAAAAAAAATACAAAGTCCCCAAGTCTTAGAACCAGAAGGGCATTGACAGAGATGTCCCACACCCAACAGTCCCTGCAAAGACTGGGCCCCCGAAGAGCTGCTCCCTTCTCCAGACACAGGAATGAGTTGGGAACAGAGCTGGTCCAGAGGCAGAAACCTATAAATGAAATAGGGCCCCGGGGAAGTCACCACACAGGGAAGAGACCACCCAGCGACACCAGGAGGAGCCTGTCAGCACAGGCCTGCATGCCATGCGACATGGGGCTTGCTACAGGAAGAGGGCAGGCAGAGGCCACTCAGGTAACCCCAAGAGAGGAAAAGGGGCTCAGGGTATGTGAGGAAGGGCTGGAGCTGTGCCCTTCCCTCCAGCGTGCCCCCATGCCCGTCCCCGGCCCATTATAAGACTCAGCATAGGACCTGTCCAAAAGCTGCTAATCTGCAGCTTCCAGCAGGGCCCGTATCTCCATAGGGAGGCAAGAAACCCTGCAGACATTAAAACTGCTACTAGAGAAGTTTCCAGAGAACAGGAAGCGTGGGGCAGGCCCCTGATGATGACAGCCCTCACCCAGGCTTGCCTGGTAGGCCTCTGATCATGACGGCCATCACCCCAGGCCTGCCCAGGAACTCCTGGTTCAGAATAGGTATGGGTGTCATGTTCCTGCTCTCTGTCTTAGGGTGGAGAAAGTATGGAGCAGGTCTGGCTACCCCAAGGAGTCTCACAGCAGGCGTTGGCTCCCATATCATTAACACAGGCACGGAGGGATGCCATACTGAGTGTGTGGGGTATCTCAGCTGTGCACAAAGGTTTCTTCAGTCACGGAGCCTGGAGACAAAGGCACCCGAATACCGGCACCTAGTCTGACGATCGTGTCCGAAGGGAGGGGTTATGTTGATGTTCAGAGTGTATGCGAGTTTGGAATGAGCAGGCTACAGACTTCTCAGCTCCTCCCAGGAGGCATTTCCAGCTGAGAGGAAAGAGTTGCTCGAAGGGAGTTTGTCTCTGTGATGAGAAATGTCTTCAAAGATTTTTCCTTTCAAACGCTAGCCCAGTGTACGTAGTACCAGGGTCACACCTATTCCCAGACCGAAATACAGGTTCCCGGACATTCCTGTATTTCCATGTATTATATCACCAGTAAGTGATAATAATTGTACAGTCATCCTTCACTACCAGTGAGGGATTGATTCCAGAAACCCCAGGCATGCCAGCATCCGAAGATGTTCAAGTCCTTTACACGCAAAATGGCATGCTAATTTGCATATAATTTACATACCTCCTCCGGTATACTTCAAATCACCTCGAGATGACTTGTTCTATTTATACGATGCAGATACTATGCAAACAGTTGCTATGTTGCATTATTTAGGAAATGAGGACAAAAAAGCAATTAATAATTCTGCGTTTTCAGGGCAGATGCAAGGTTTTATTTTTTTCCCACTTCAACATTTTCAAAGGCTTGTTTTTATTTGATGTGTGTGAATGTCTCCCCCCTCCTCCACCCCGCTCCTGTGTATGTGTCCCATGCCTGATGCTCTAAGAAGTCAGAAGAGAACATCAGAGTCCCCGAGAACTGGAGTTACACACGGTTGTGAACTCCAGGTGAGTTTGTGGGACTGAACACATGTCATCTGTAAGAACAGCAAGCCCTCTTAACATCTGGGCGCTCTCTCCAGCCCCAGATGCAAGGTTTTAAAAAATTTATTGTGTAGTGTCGTGTGTGTGTGTGTGTGTGTGTGTGTGTGTGTGTGTGTGTAGATCAGAAGACAACTTGCAGGAATCAGTTCTCGACTTCCACCATGTGAGTCCCAGGGATCGAACTCAGGTCATCAGACTTGGCAGCAAGCTCCTTCACCTGCTGAGCCCTCTCGGCCGATTCAGATGCCAGTTTTTTAAAATATTACTTTGTGATCCACTGTTGCTTGGATCCCCAAAGGTGGGGATGCAAGGAAAAGGGGAACAGACTGCGCGCATGTGCCCAAAGTGTGCAAAGCATACTCGGTGGGGTCAGCTACGTAACTAGAGTTAATCCTTTCCTGTCCCCTGACCCTGAGTAGCTTCCCACTCCTCCAGGGCTGAGCTCTGCAGGTCCGGGAAGAATGTGCACACCGCAGACCCACACTGCAGACCCCCACCACAGCCCTGTCCATTTGCGTTCCCAGATTCCAAGGAGAGGCAAAGCAAGGGACTACTTCACGGTGTGAGCCTGCAACAGCAGTTCTGGTGGCTGTTCCCAGGGTCACCCTCTGACCCCAAGTCCCATGCAGGGCAGCAGGGGGACCATGTGCTGTGTTGCGGAGTAGTTAGGGTTATACACTGGTATAGGTACCACTCCTGGGGTGGGGGTTGGGTGAGCACGCAGCCTTGGGAACATGCATGTTTTCTTCCCAATTTGTGCAGCTAGGAGAAGCCCTCAAAGCCTAGAGTCTGGCAGATGCAGGTTTAAAGCTTGTAGCTGCTCCTGAAGTCAGCCTCCTCAGCTGAGACGTGGGTGAATGCCAGTGTGTACCTCAGAGGGACTTTGCGCGCAGTCCTCAAAACATGGATTTAGCATGTGAAGTTAAATCAATCTGATCCACAAATATTCGTATCCATAACAGTCTCACTGCCCGCTTCCCTGGGACAACTCAAGACACCCACAGGAGGCTGTTCAATCCGATAGCCACTAACCACCCGTGGCTATGTATATTTGAATTGGAGGGCTGGGGTATATAGTTCAGGATAGAACCCATGCTTAGCATATTAAAGACCCCCCGAGCTCAACCCTCAGCCAAATTAGAGCTTATAATCAAAATAAAGTAAAATAAATATTCCGTTCATTAGCCACACCCCTAGAGGCCAACAGCCACGCGTGATAGGTGCACTTACACTGGACATCACAGCGCAGGGTACCAGGAGACCGTCTGAGTACACAGGGTTGCTCAGAGACTGCAGAATTAGGCTGTGTGAGTCTGAATCCTGCCCCTGACACTTGCTAGTGTGACCTCAAATGTGTTACTGTGTTAGACTTAGTCTCCCATCAGGGAAATAAGGACGACAAAAGCCCCTGCCTCATACTGTCGGCATGTTGTAGTAAGGTTCTCAAGAAGTCGCGGATGCTTGCTTATCTACGCATGTGCAGGCGTGTGCACACATGCGTGTGTGATTGCATTTGTAAGAGTTAAATGTGGAGGATGGGGGTCAGCCTTAGATGTCGTTCCTTAGGAGACCTTCCACCTTATTTTTTTTTAATAATTTTTTAAATTATGGGTTGTGTGTGTATGAGCACATGAGTGAAGGTCCTCTTGTGGCCAGAAGATGGCAGTAGATCTCCACGGTGCTGGTAGTTAGGGTCAAATGTGAGCTACCTGATATGGGTATTGGGAACCGAACCCAGGTCCCCCCCCCCCGAAAGAGCAGTACCACTGAGCCACCTGGCCAGCATATCCCTTGACCCATTCACCTATGTTTTAAGACAAGGCCTCTCTCCCTGGGACCTGAGGTTCGCTGGTTCTGGGCCAGCCAGTGAGCCTCAGAGAGCTTCCTGATCTTCCTGACTCCTCAACACTAGAATTACAGGCACCCATCCCCATCTCCAGCTTCTTAGTGTGCTGGGAGCTAAACTCAGACCCTTTATCAAATACTATCTCTCCAGTCTCTGATCTTATTATCTGATTTTTAAAATTTTAAAAGGTTTACTTTATTCTGTATGTGTATGACATGCATGCCTGGTGCCCATGGAGGTCAAAAGAGGGCATCGTACCCCCCCTTCCCTCTGGGACTGGAGTCACAGATGGTTGTTAAACACCAAGTGTGTGCTAGGAGACAAACAAAGGTCCTTTACAAGAACAGTCAGCGCTCTTAACCAGTAAGCCGTCTCACCAGTCCCCTGCTTTTATCATTTCTTGCTGGTTGATACAGACTCACTTTGGAGCCACAAGTGAGAAACTTCAAGAATCAGATTTAAAAAAAAAAAAAACAAAAACCAAAAACAAAGAAAACAAATCAGATTCACAAGTTGGGGCGTTGAGAATAGGGGGGTTGTTGCTCTGTTACAAAAACCTCTTTTCGCCGGGCGGTGGTGGCGCACGCCTTTAATCCCAGCACTTGGGAGGCAGAGGCAGGAGGATTTCTGAGTTCGAGGCCAGCCTGGTCTACAAAGTGAGTTCCAGGACAGCCAAGGCTACACAGAGAAACCCTGTCTCGAAAAACCAAAAAACAAAAAAACAAAAAACAAAAACCCCTTTTCTTCCCAGCACCTCCTCATGCCACGTGAAACCAGGTTCGACTGGCTGCATCCGGTCAACTTACGTACAGGTTGTCTGTTCTCAGCAAAACCCTTTCGGAGAAAAATGCAGGCGGGACCCAGCAGGTTGTGCATGACCGCACAGTTCTGGGCTAGCATCATGAGTGGTCCAGGGAGCTCGCCGCCATCCGCCAGCCCGTCCTCACTTGTCTGCACCGCCATGTAGCTGGTCTTCTCCTCCTGGTGCATCTTCAGCCGGCACCAAGCAAATAAAAAGAGAGCTGAGGTGTCACTTCCCTGCCCACGTGGGCCCTCCCAGCCCCGGCCTGGTTGTTGATTCTAGAAGAGCCTCCAGAGTCACGTGATGACGTTCTGAGCGCTTTAACGCATACAAGGGTGAATATCTAATTACTCCACGGATGGAGACTCCAATCCTTGGCTGAAATGTCCCACGGAGAGCTTGAAGAAGGGTGTGGGCGCACGCACGCATGCACGCACGCACACACGCATGCATATGCACACACACTGACACGTGTATACACGGAGAATCACATGCTCGTGTGCATGTCATTCAGAGTGAAGCAAAGGGAGAGGCATCCTAACTCAGGAGCGTCACACGGAACCATGTCCTTTTCCTAAATATCCCCAGTATCCCCAACTCAACCCTGGGACCTACATCCTATCTCCTAGCCTTCTTCTGAGAGACTCAGGCCTTGCCCTAGCTGGATACCCCCGCCCCCACCCCCACCGGAAGAGAGGTGCAGAGCTGGGGTGACACGGAGAACAAACAGCTGATGACATTCCGATAACTGGAGGTCACAAACTGATGACATTGTGACCAATAAGGTAGGTGAGTGGGGGGGGGGTCGGGGAAGGGGGGGGCAAAATGGACACTGTGTGCTCAGTCTAAATGGGCAGCACTACTCAGTACACGCCAGCCCACGGGTGCCAAATCTGGTTCAAAAAGCGTCAGTGGGTCAGACAAGACCCACCTGTGCCCAGGCTCCACCTGTCCGTGATGGCCGCCATTGGGCAGCCTTCCAGCAATTTTCCTTTCCTACCCGCCCTCTTTCCCTGGCTCCATGCCCAGGCTGACCTCCTTGAGCTCTAGAGGCTGAGGGGCAGGGGCCTTGCCATCTGACCAAATATAGCTGTGCTCTCAGGCCCCAGCCAGCCTGCAGATTCCCACACAGTTATAAAAAGTCTGCATCGCCCCCGCAGACCTTCCCCTTAGGAGAGTAGCAGTGTCCAGACACAACATGTGGGGCTGGACCCAGGCCTCCCAGAATTCCCAGTACTTCTCCACGTCCAGCACCGAATCCTGTAAGGGACAGCCTCTCTTCAGTGTGGGAGCCTGTAGCAGAACTTTCCCAAGGACAGCAGGGACAGCTGGACTCTGGGGACAGCTGGACTCCCAAGAGAGCAGTCTGTCTGAGACACACAGAACTATCTACTCACCATCCCAACTAGCCCTCTTCCAACCAACTGCCTCTAGCTAAGCTCATACACAGGTATAGAGAGGGGCACCCTGTTCTGTTGGAACCTCCCTCGTCCAGTCCTCTCATGATTCTCCTCCAAGCCTTTCGGGGGTTTGGGGTGGGGTGGGATCTGTTGATGGAGACTCTATTCCAACACCCTAAGCCCCTTCCAGATCTAGAGAAGGAGAAACAGTATTTGAGTTCCTCAAAGGTGGTGACTCAGACCAAGGCTCGAGGGTCCGTTGTAAGAAACCTCTGAACACGAGGGGTGCCCACGGGCCAAGGTTCATTCTAGTTTGGATCTCTGCTCTGCTTCTCATGCCTCTGAACCTATGTTGGAAATGGGCAAAGACCAGAGTTCCTTTCCCTCTGAGAAGGAATGAGAGAAGCCCGGGACTGGATGGAGGACTAGCTCCAGGATGTAATCTTACTGGAGATGTTTGTGGTAAAGCAGACTTTCCTTTCCTGGCTGAATCTCACACGTGTTGGCTCAGGAGATGCACAAACCAAGGAGGAGGAGGAGGCAGCAGGGGGCACAGAATCCTCAGAGCACTTAGCGTGGCCTGCTGACTCCGGACACTGTCACGGGAAAGCTCTAGTTCTGCCACTGGTTCCCTGTGTGACCTTGTACGGCTCCCTTCGCCCCTCCCCCCACCCCACCCCACCCCCGTGCCCTAGCATCCTCCACATTCTTGGGGGGGGGGGTGATCACCTGTATCCACAAGGCTCTTGTGAGCCAACGAATAAACTACAGCCTATAGATCGCTTTTGCGTAGCGTTTAAAACACTACGGTAAGAGCCAAATAAACGAAGTTGCCGTAGTTACGGTAACGCTGCAGACTATGATGTTGGTGGAGCAAGTTAAGAGCCGTTGGGAGCCAGAAGGCATTTACTTCTGGCTCCAGGGGAAGTGGAGGAACAATCTGCCAATCAGCAAAGGAATGAGAAGAAGGATGGAGAGGGATTTGCTCCCAATGAAGAAATAAGCCAGTGGTGGCTGGGAATTTCCACTGCATCTCTTGAGTATAACTCAGCCTGGCACCACATTGCCCCAGGAGACAGCCGTTCTTCCCCAGCCAGCAAGGATGGCACCTGACAGCCTGGTCCTGCCCAGCTCAGGGCCGGAAGCAGCTACCTACCTATCACCCTGTCCCTTTTCCCAGCCTCCGTCAAAGGAGCTGAGCCAGGGGCCAGGAATGCCTGGCCTGGAACCAGGAGAGGTCAGAGTATTAAAGAATCTCGTGACCTCCGGCTCTCTAACAATACAAGCTGCCCGAGGACACGCCGGCCAAAACTCCCGGTCTGCTTACGATCAAGGGGACCGTGAAGGATGTGTGCTTATTGAGATGGGAGAGGGCATGCTGCCCTACAGGGTAGGGAGTTGAACTAGACAGTCCCAAAGGTCATATTTTGGGATTTATGAATAACATTTCTGGCAGTGGGAGAAAGAAAAGGCACACACAGAGAACACCAGCCCAGAGTTTACACAGTGCGGGCTCCAAATCCCCAGCTCTGCTCGTTAGCAACCGAATGACCTCGGAAATCCTTATCTCCGGGCCCAACTCGCTTCTCCACAAACTAGCCCGGGGGGGGGGGGTATTCAGAAGAAATGAGGGAGTGAGATGGCAGATGTCTGATATGCCGTAAATAATCCAAAAGAAGAACTAATTCCTAAAAGGTATGATCGCTGCTTCAGGGGACTCAGAACCTTGCCAGCTGCACCGTGGCTCAGTGGGCGGGGCACAGGGCTCAACATGGATGAGGCTCTGGGTAATAAAGTCTCCCTGGGGGTCTGGTGGCTCTGGTCTGGTCTATACTATAATTCTAATATGCAGCTGCTAAGGCAGAAGGATCTTGAGTTCCAGGCCAGCCTGGGCTACAAACAGAAGCCTCACCTCAAAAGCAGCGGTAACGACCGCCGATCCCTTCCGGTTTTCTACCTCCATCTTTTACCTCGGATGATAGTGAACATCCTAACACGCGTCTAGTACTATCCGTCTGGCGCTGTGCACAGCACACAGTCATTTTGAGAGTTAAATACTAGGGGCCGGGCATGGTGATGCACACTCCTTTGATCCCAGTACTTTGGAGGCAGAGGCAAGAAATCTGAGTTTGAGCCTGATCTGGTCTACACTGTGAATTCCAGGCCAGTCACGGCTATCCCGTAAAACCTTGTCTCAAAACAAACAAAAACCAAACCAGAGAGAGAAAAGAAAAGGAAAAAAAAAAGCTTAACTATGAACCAGCTGCACTAGCTAATACCTGTAATCCCAATACTCAAGATGCGGAGGCCCAGGTTTCGGAGAAAACCCTAGTTTCTAGTAAGCAGAACAGAACCAATAGACAAGCGAACAAGGGCTACATATCAGGCCAGGGCCGTGGGTAAGGCTCTGAGTTTGATCCCCATTGATACGCAATGTACGTAGGCATTAGCACTCTCAACTGATGGGCATAGGAACTAAGTCTCGGAAAGTTAAGTAATGTGTCCGAGATTTGCATGGCCCAAAATAGGGGCCCTGCGTGGTCTGACTTAAGCACTCTGCGGTGCGAGGGGAAAAGGGTGAGAGGCAGAGGAAAGGACTCCGGCTTAAACTCATATCCCTCTCGGGCTTAAACTCATATCTCCTCTAATTCAGATCAGCGTCTGTCTCCCCGAATCACCTCCCAGGCAGAAGCCTTCCCTAAGAGAATGGCCGACTCCGAGGCACAATGGAAACATCAGCCCCCCGAGCCGCCCAAGGAACGGCCGAAGATTAAATGGAATTTGATGTGAGCGGCTTAGCCGAACGAGGAAGGCGACAGGCTAAAAAGCCTCAAGTGTCCTAAATTGAGAGGTCAGAAACCTAATGGGGAAGATGAGGCGGGATCTGAGTGAAGGCTCCATCAGCCAATCCGAGACCTTCGGCGAGTCACCTGACCCTCCCATCCCTACCCCTTCCCCCTCGATTGCCAATCACATTTCTTATTTGGAAAATGTAAACACTGATAGAGGCAAAAATCTCTATCAGTCTAAGACCTGACTCCAGCCAGCCAGCAAGCAATGTAGGCAGAGTCCAAGCAGAAGACACTGTAGACACAACCCTGACCTTCCCGGAGACGCCTGAGGAACACTCGCTTTCTCAAAGGAGTTCTTGCAAATGAAGTCCTAGCGTACAAGCAGTAAATCCACCCTGAAGTGACTTGTACAGTCCTGACCCACATATCTCTTGGGTGCCATGTTTCTCAAAAGAAGCTATCCTGGGCTCTAAGATTTATGGTCCTGACTCCCACACCTGACTCAAGAGTTATTGTAAATATAATCAAATGGGGGAAATTTTCCTTGGTTAATATGATTCCTTCAAAAGTTAGATCAAAGCCAGGCAGTGGTGGTGCATGCCTCCCAGCACTTGGGAGGCCGAGGCAGGTGGATTTCTGATTTCAAGGCCAACCTGGTCTACAGAGTGAGTTCCAGAGTTCCAGGACAGCCAGGGGTACACAGAGGAACTCTGTCTCGAAAAAAAACAACTTAGATCAGTGGTTCTCAACCTGTAGGTCACGACCCCTTTGGCAAAAGTCTATCTCCGTGAATATTTACATCATAATTCATAACAGTAGCAATATTACAATTAAAGAGTAGCAACAAAAAATAATGTTATGGTTGGGGGTCACCACAACAGGAGGAACTGTATTAAAGGGGTGCAGTATTAGGAAGGTTGAGAACCACTGGCTTAGAGATTACCAGTGAGGAGCACAGACCCTTGCAGCCTGGGGCCTGCTCCTGAAGGGTTTCTGATTCTTTAGACTCTAGGGTAGCTATATGTACACTGACATCCTAAGAATCCACACTTTCCATGTTACAGCCCTGAAGCCCCAAAATCATATGATTTCTCTCTTACCTCTTTCATGAATCCCAAATATGGCCTTCCGGGATCCCTTGACCTCCCACCCCCAACCCCAGGTAGCTCTAAGCCCTAACTTTAGCTCAGAGCCCGCCTAGAACCTAAGAATCTGCTAATGGAGGGTGTCTTGAAGTCGGAACAGGGACACAGTTTTGGACAGAGACCCTGGTTAGGGTAGAGAGCATCAGACGCCCACCCACTTCATCCCCTCTGGGGTTGGCAGCAAGATGCCTCCAACCCCGGTACCAAGACCTGGGAGGTTCCAAAAACATACCTTTCTCGAGAGGTTTCTTAGTGGCGACTTGACGCAGTTGCCCATCCTACACTGACACAGCCCCTTTGGCCGTCTCTGGGTCCATGAAGGAGGCTCCTGGGGGGCCAGAAGACCTCAGTCTGGGTCACTGCCAACCCCAGCGATCTCTCTGCCCGCGACGCAGTTCCTCCAGGACAGAGCTGAGCCTGAGCGCGCAAGCTCGTCCGTCTGCCTGCTCCCGCTGATTTTTTTCTTTTCTTTCTTTCTTTTTTTTTTTTTCCTGATGGCTTGTATGTGCGTTTGTGTGTCTAGGTTTAACTTTCTGGTCAGTTTCTTACGGAGCCAAAGGCAGAAGGAAAAAAGTGCCTAGCACCAGGGGGGGAAAAAAATCCCCTGGAGAATAGATCACAGAGGGCATCGGCGCTGGGAAGCCTTTCGGATCACCAACATCAGATTAGAGCATTAGAGCTGAGTCCATTCTCTGTCTCTCCCCTTCCCTCAGCCCCTCCTTCCTATGCTACCAAATATGCGGGGGTGGGGTGGGGGTGGGGGAGATGGCCCTGGGGAGGGGGCCCCAAGGTGGCAGCTGCAGCTGGGGATTAGGCCAGCAGATCCAGAAGGGGAAAGCTGGCTAGTTTGGGCCCCCAAAGCCAGGGTGCCCCGCAGCCTGCAAGGCTTGCCACGCGCACGCGCGGGTGAGCACACACACACACACACACACACCACACACACACACCACACTAACCACACACATGCGTGCACACACAGGACCCCAGGGAGACGTCGTCTGCCTCTTCTGAAGAGCATTGAACCGGATGAGCCTCATCAGCCACTGGCAATTCCAGCTGGATGGACAGCAAGGCGCTTCTCAGTTGAGGGCCTGGGAGATCTTGTGACGTCTCTATTACGCTCCATTTTTCACACTTGCCTCGTCGTTGACATGGACTGAGTCTCCGGGGCTGGTAGCTCAGCTGAACCCACAGCTGCCATCTGCTTCTTCCTTATGCTCCCTCTGCCACGGAAAGATTCTTCCCTGACCCCTTGGGAAGCCAAGCGATGGCCTTGAGGGGAGCAGAGTGAAGGCGGCGCTGGCAGAGAGAACGTGGCCAAGGTCTCTCTGGTTCTTCCCATCCTCTGCCCAATCCTGACCGAGGGTCTTTCACTGCTTTCGTTGGAGTCCAGAACAGGGAGGCTGCCTTTTAAAAAAATGGTCCTCGAAGACCTACAGTTGGAACTTTACAGATGACTGGATGTTCCCTGTCCTTCCAAATTCTTGCTTTGGCAAGAGAATTCTTCTCATGCCTCAGATGTCCCGGTTTGAGCGCAGCAACGGTAGGCGGGTGGGTACCCAGAGAAGCATTCCTGTCTCTGTGCAGCCAGCTTTCCCCCAGCAGGGGGCGCCAGAGATAGACCAGGAGGTTGACCCACTCCCTGGCCCCTGATGCAATCGCAGACACCGGCCCAGACTCTCCCAGGGAGTTTGGTCCATTGGGGTGTCTGGCCAGAAATCTCATTAGGGAAGATGGTTGGGGGCCTTGCCCAGTGGTTGGCACAGGCTTCCTCCTACGAGGATAAAAAGGAGGTCGCAAGCTGGTCCACTCTAGCTGTGGTGCTGCGTGTCGCTGCAGACCAGAGAATGGTGTAGCCAAGGCAGTTTCTTGATGCCTTGTTTGGGCCATACTCCTGGAGGAGGGGAAAAGGGAAAGGCCACTCCCCGAGCACAAAAGGAGGAGCCTGGCTGGGGAACAACTAACGGGCAGGAAAGAGGGTAAAGATGCCAGAGAACTGGGGAGGGGCGGGCAGCTAACGGAAATGCAAAACAGCCAGGAGGAAGCACTCCGCTAGTCCAGGGGTCGGGGTCAGTGGCCTCTGATGAATGGAGAAGGATCTGGGGTCTAAGGTTGAGCCCCGGCTCTGCTTGTGACCGCTTTCCATTCCTGAGCTTCAGTTTCCTCCGTTAGAAAATGGGACTTTCCCTGGCTGGCTAATACGGCGCATACAGGAAAGCCTGTGGTACGGAATAGGCGCTGATAAGTAATTATTCAAGTGGAAGAAGGAAGTATCGTTTGCCCGGCGTTTAAGTGCCGGGTGCTGTGCTTGGCTCTGGGAACAAATAAGAGGAGCAACGACGACGACGGGAGTTTACATCCTCGCAGGTGGGCAAGAAGTGGTGAGGAACACAATTATTTAACTATATTTCGGATAAACGCTAAGCAAGAGAAACACAGAACCGGCTGGGACCTGCCCTGAAATCGCTGGTGCAGCGGGTGTAGGCGGCTGAGTGCTGACCTGTCTGCTCTCTGGGGAGGGCTAACCTAAAGCTGGCATTAAGACCCACGGAGAGAGGCTAGGGAGAGGCTTCAGGGGTTCTGTTAACTTGCTGTTCTTGCAGAGGACCGGGGTTTGGTTCCCAGCACCCGCAGGGCTGCTTACAACCCTTTGTAACTCCAGTTCCAGAGGATCTAACGTACCTCGTCTGAGCTCTGAAGGCACCAGGCACACATGTGGTACACGTACAAGAAGGAAAAAAAAACACTCTTACACATAAAATAAAAATAAGTAAGTCTTTTAAAAAATCTATGAAAGACGATATACCGAAGATAGATAGGATGCCGACCGAGTCAGACCAATTGCGATGGAGCTGATTCACTTTGAACTAATGGAGTTTGTCTCTTAGATACGCAGAACACCTCCTTTGGGTTTTTAATGGGTGGTTAATGAACCCCCACCCCCACCCCCAGTGTCTAGCACCTAAAACCTGTCCCCTTCCTCTGCCTCGCACTGGTCTTAAAGGGCTAGACGCAGCAGCCACTCATCCAGTTATTGAGCCCTGGTGACTCCTGCCCCCTGCAGGCCAGTCTCAGATACAACAGGTGCTTGTCGACCTTGGCTTTGTAGCCTCTGTCCTTGGAAACTGGAGACAGAAGCCAGCGAAACCAATCAAATGCTTAACGAAAGCCCATTCTGGGGGTCGGCAGGATTGTGCAGCGGGTCAAAGTGTTTCCTGGTGAGCCTCACATCCTGAGCGGGATTCCTGGGACCCACATGGTACAAGGAGAGAATCGACTGCTGAAAGCTATCTTCTGAGCTACACAAACACACGCACATACACAGCACACACACTTGCACATACATGCACACATGCACACACAGAGACACATTTGTGCACACGTACCCACACATATATACACACACACACAGCGCACATGCACCTTGCACATACATGTGCATATGCACACATATATACACTTGTGCACACATACACATATATACACATACACACATGCATGCACAAACACACACATACACACACGGGCACATGCACACACTAGTATGCCTGCCTCTGCCTCCCAAGGGCTGGGATTAAAGGTGTGCACTACCACACTTGACATACACACATTTTAAATAAATAAACTGTAGAAAAATTCAAGGTTCATTCTGCTTTTGGGTAAGAGTAGGGTTGCTACTATTGAGGCTTAAGGTCAGCTAGGGATCCAGCAGGACCAGATATGGGGTTTTAGAGCCTTCTTAAACTAGACTGGGCAGTGGGCGAGAGGTTTGACCTTCCCTTTAAAATACAGCAAGAGTGAAGTTTGGGAGTTTCCTCTAAGAAGCGAAGAACACTTTGCGACATACACCTTTTTTATCCTCTGAGAGTCCCTGGGCCTCTGGAGCCGTGCTTTGGCTTCTGAATGGATTAATAGGATCAGAGGGTGAGAAGGATGAACCCATCACTAGTTATTCCAGCTTAGGAGGGTGACTGGACTTAGGTCTTGACCAGATCGATTAGCAGCATATGAACTTGGGTGACAACCCAGTGCCGGGACACTCGGGGAGAGAGCTGGGGTACAGCATGAGGGGTGCCCTGTGGACACTTCTGACGACTTCTCTTCCTGGCCAGGCCAGTGCCACTTGGGTGACAGGTGTTACCGTTTATTTACTACATGACCTCTAGCAGGCACCGCCCTCTCCGGAGCCTGTATCCTCCCTCGTTTCGGAAAATGGGGGATGATGACACCAACCCTCCAAAGATAGACTCTGGTAATTTTGTCGCGGATTCTGGACGGAGGTTTTGAGTAGCCCTGCCGATCACCGGAAACAGCTGGCGGCAAACGCGGACATCCAGACATCCCAGACGATGCTCGCCCACTGACTCAGCCACTCCTAGCGCCATGATTGATGCAAACCACAGGCTGACCTTCTCTTCCCTCATCCCAGGCCACCAAGGAAAGGCAACGGGGAAAGGCAGGTGGAGCAGGAACGGATCGCCAACAATCCTGATCTTCAAGACACGGGCTGACGCGGTTGAACCCGTGGGACCCAAACCATCATGGCGCTGGCCCACCTCCTCTCTCTGTACCACAGGATCAAGGAAACCCATGAGGAAGCCACTCGCGAATACTATGAGGCTTTTGCATGTTGTGTGGACACTGGGCAGATCAAGAGACCAGATGAGACCAGAGCTGGAGGCGTTATTTGCACTAATCTCTTCTCAAGCTTTAGAGCAAGTGTTCATACCATAGTCTTCCAAGACCCAAATCCCCATACTGTACTTACTCAAGGTCATGTCTCACGCCCCACAGTCTGCCTGGGCATCTGGGTGACATGTCCTTAGCTGGTAGAGCTAGGGACAGTTCGCTGACATTGAGCTCTGAGCCCATTCTTTTAAAAGCCTTCCTTGCATGGAAGCAGCATCCCTTACCTCTTCTAATGACTATTAATGAGAGCAGTCGCACAAACTCAGGCTGCTCTGTAGTCGACCCAGGCCTCTGATATCCTGAATCTCATGTGAGCCTCATCACATCCCTGTAAGGCAGCTTCTCCTCAGTCTCATTTCTGGATAAAGAAGCCACCACCACAGAGAGAAAATGACGCCAAGGTCACAGAGATACAAAGTAACCAATTTGGAAGCTAGGTATCTGGTTGGTACCTTTCCCAGTCACCATCCCACATCTCGGCCTTGAAGTCCAGTGTCTCCCTACAGGCAGCAGAGAGGCTCCCGGTTGTCACTGGGGGAAGGGGGGTTATCTTACTTCCCATTTTCCCAAGTGTGGGGTGTTTGTCTGGATATCTCTAGTGTGCTCAACCCTGGCTCTTTTTTTATTATTATTTAGATTTATCTTACGTAAGATTTTATCATATGTAAGTACACTATAGCTGTCTTCAGACACACCAGAAGAGGGTGTCAGATCTCATTACAAATGGTTGTGAGCCACCATGTGGTTGCTGGGATTTGAACTCAGGTCCTTTGGAAGAGCAGTCAGTGCTCTTAACCGCTGAGCCATCTCACCAGCCCCCAACCCTGGGTCTTGCTGCTGCTATTACAAGCAGAAGAAATGCAGCCTTAGAGTTCATTGGCATCAGCAACACCAACACAGATACACCGCAGGCTTGGTGGCACCCAGTGGACCAAACTCTATTCCTAGGCCTGCAGAAATCATTTAACTTCCCAAATTCACTATAATTGATCTCTCTTTTTTTCTAAATAAATAAAAGCCCCGATGAGATAAAACAATTCACCTAAGTTTAAAAAAAAAAAAGAAAAAAATTGATAAATATGTTAGTGGCATGAACAAAATACATTTTGCCCTAAGAGGATCCACCTAGAACTTTCTGAATTCAGGACCCCATTTTGCTCTCTCTCTCTCTCTCTCTCTCTCTCTTTAAAAAAGATTTATTTACTATTATATCTAAGTACACTGTAGCTGTCTCCAGACAGCACTAAAAGGGCATTAGATCTCTTTACAAGATGGTTGTGAGCCACCATGTGGTTGCTGGGATGTGAACTCAGGACCTTTGGAAGAGCAGCCAGTGCTCTTAGCCACTGAGCCATCTCTCCAGCCCTCATTTTGCCTTCTCTTGGTCTTCACCCTGTCTCTAAGGACAGAGAGTTCAGTGCAGGAAAGACTACTTCCCCCTAGTCAAAGGAGACCCGGAGGCTCTGACACAAATCCCTTAGAGGAGTCACCAGGAAACTCAAACTAAATGTGCTGGGGGGATGGGGGGGGGAGGGGAGAAAGTCTGCGGCTCGGAGAGGTAAGAGCTTCCAGAGGGAGTTGTAAATATTTCATGGGACCTTCCAGCTCCTCGTGACTCAAGTGACCCTGTGACATTTCAGAACCTGGGGCTGGAGAACAGTCTCCACTTAATGGCTGAGAGGTGGGAGAGGCCGTTGAAAGGCTCTGAGCTCAGACGCGGGCCTCGGCAGGCGAATGCTGCAAGCTTGGAGAGCAGCGGCCCTTTTCCCAGATCACTGGCAATCAATCTGAATAATCAACCTGGTGACTGGGCACCTTCCAAACTGCTGGGTCAAGAGCTCCAAAACAGCCCAAATCTCAACCATCCCTCCACCAATGCCCGGGGAAAGTAGGTGTTCAAGAAATGCTTGGTAACTGAGAGAATGGCAGTTCCCCCACTCACAACACAGCCTTTGAGCAACAACCCAGGCCAGACCCACAGATCACTCCCAACATGCTTCGGCTCTTTGAGGCACACAAGCCACTGCAGTGAGCATCTCCCTTGGCACGTAGCCAGACTTTCTCTCTCTCTCTCTCTCTCTTTTGCAGGGCCCTGCGTCCAAACCTCTACTCCTGAGTACCGCTAACAGGGCTCCCTGCGGGAACAAAGCCGCGTGCCGCTGGCCCCGTCGCACCATCACAGCGGTCCCGTGCAACCGGAATCCACGTGCAGCCGCCTTCATGGCAGAGCCCCGCCTGCATCAGCCACTGCAGAGTAGTATTTTTTGAAAAGAAAGCGAGCAGATCTGAAGCAAACACACACGCGGCCTCCTGATCCCGCACAGCCAGCCGGGAGCGTGAGGTGGTTATCTTCGCGCTAGATCCTACCGCAGAAACGCGTAGACCCCTGAGTCTAAAACCATGTCAGCCTCCTGGATGGTGCCTCTGCAGAACTGACTCCCCGAGTTCGATTCAATTAAAGACTCGGAACTAGAGGGAATCCTGGCTTTGCTCAGAAGTTCACGGGTTCCTGTCTCCTCTGCGACACAACCCCACACTGTAGCCTTGAGCTGCTTGTAAATGCCCGGGTGACTGGAATCCTTGCGGGCAAAGGCGTGCGAGGAACAAAACGAGCCACCGGTGACCTCTTAGTGGCCTTCCTGACCCTAGAAGGCACACCAACTCCGGCTTGGATTTTCTGCGTCTTATCCCACAGTTGCCTAACTGCCATCCAGATGGCATCCCTGGAATACCATCTTCCTTAAAAACACTCTCAAGTTCCAGATGGAGCCTAGCACTGGACAGACCCGTCATGCCTGCCCAGACATCTCTTCTCCTCCCCATTTTCCAATCCCCTAACTTTCCCCAGACCTTTGAGGACACTCTAAGTCACGGCTAGTCGAAATCATCCGCAAGCAACTCGGTTGAACTCCCAGGCCCTCCCCTTTGCCGCTCAAGACTCCAAGCCCCTTCGCTCTTTTGGGTCGTCAGAGGCCAGAGGAGCGGGTTGGCGCCCCCTGCTCCAAGCGCTGCTCACGACCCCGGAACATCTCCCGGAGGACTGCGGAGGTCGCTCCTGCAGGTGCGAGGCAGGCTCGGCTGAGCGGCGCCCAGGAAGAGGCCCGGAGTGTGGACAGCGCACAGGGTGCTGAATCAGACACGGGGGTGGCGGAGCGCCAGGGCCGCGGGAGGACAGGATGAGCCGAGGTGCGCCCCGACTGGGCAGAGCGAGCAGGGCCGGGGACGCGCCGCCGCCGTAGGGTCCCGAGCGCCGGTGCCCAGAGCGCGGGCGAGGGGCGCGGCCCTTACCTGGCCGAAGGCGGAGCTGAGCATGGGGCGCAGCCGGTGGAGGAACGGGTCCGCCTCGGGGGTGCCAGCGGGAGCCGGGTCCCCGCGACCCCGCGATCGCAGGGAGCCCCGTAGACCGAGCGCCGGCGCCAGCCCCCGTTCCTCCCCATCGCGCCCGCGGGCCGGCGGTAGCGTCTCCCGGGGCCTGCAGTGCGCCTGGGGCAGCCCACGCCGGCTCCCGCGCGCGCCCTCGTCCCGCGGCACGGGCCGGCACAGGGGCCTCCGCGAGCTGGGGTCCCCGCACGGTGGAGGCGAGCCGGGGCAGGGACCGGGCAGTCGGCGGCTGCGCAGCCCGGGGTCCCGCGCAGAGCCGTGGCGGGGAGCCCGGCTGCCCCCGCTCGCCGCCGCCGCCTTGAGCAGCGACGTCTTGGACTCGCTCTTGGCGATGTGCGAGCTCATCGCGGCGGGGCCCGCGCTCGCATGGCCCGGCGGGGGTGGCGCGGGTCCCCCGGAGGGCAGGGAGCGGGGCGCCCGGCGGGAGCCGAGCCCGAGGACGCGCTGCAGGCGGGCGCCGTCCCCTGGCCGCTTAAATGCGGCCCCGTCGCCGCCGCCCATGTGACAGCGCAGCCTCTGCGCCCGGAGCCTCGAGCTCCCGGCGGCCGGCGCTGCAGATCTGGGGGGGCAGCTAGCTGTCCCCCGAGAGCCCACCCCCGGCTCTCCCGCGGCCCAGGTGCCGCCGCGCCCCGCCCCTCGCCCCGCCCCGCGCTCGGGGAGTCCCGCTTCCGGGCGCCTCTGGTGGCCAAGGGGGCGCTGCGGCACTGAACGTGAACACGAGGGAAGGGGCTGGCTAACCTCCCCCAAGGAGACTGGCGGAACCCCTTATCATCACGCCCGGAGGATCCCTAGGTGGCCGGGATCGGCCGGTCGCCCCCAAAGTCAAGCAAGGGTGCACTTTCCAGGGAGAACAACTTTGGCAATAGGACCAAAGGGGTGCAGGACGCTAGAGACTCAGCCAGGGTGCAGGCACTCTCTGACACCACCCAGACAAACGCAGGAGCCAGATGACCTGGAAGAATAAAGCTAGGAGCGTAGCTATGCATCGTTCATCCACCTTCCACAGAGTATACTGGGACCTGGATTGTCCCAGCAAGTCAGCCACAGAATTTACAGTTGATACAACAGAAGAGGAGCCAGGTGGCATCTGGCTGCAGCTACCTGTCCCGGAAGTGCCTGGAGGTGGTCAAGTTCCAGGTAGGACCCATTTGCAATGCTTGTTTCTCCATCCAACCCCCCCCCCCACCTCCCCCTCCCCTCGGCCCTTCTAGCTGTAGAGAGACTCCTTCCTGCCCTTGGTAGGCAGCCAGGAAGTCACACTGGGCTGGTTTCAATCTCAAATCCCAGCTCTGCAGCTTGCCATCTGGGAAGCTTGGGCAAGTGTCATCAACCTCCCTGAGCCTGTCTCCCCTCTTCTGTGAAATGCAAATGATTCTCCCAAACTAATTTCTTTCGTGGGATGTCAGAAGACCATGGTGCACCGCTGGAGCTGGGACTGGGCCCACATGCGGTTTGCAGCTTCTCTCCAGTCTGCACCTCCTGAGGCCCTTGTACCAAGGTGCTTAGTAGTAAGGGAGTTAAGATTTTGGAGGTGAGGACCTCCCCGTTCTCCGCCCATACTCCATCCCTACAACCTGCTCACTGCTCATTAGGATAGATGGGCGGACTCCCAATATCACTCGGGCTTGGAGGAGGACCCTCTTTTCTGCATGGTGTAGTTTTACTTACACACGTGCGAGAAAGAAAGGTGGATCTGACTGTGGTGGTGTGCGCCCGCAATCCCAGCACTTGGTAAGTTGAGGAAGCGGGATTGCTATGAACTTGAGGCCAGCTTAGGCTTCAGAGAAAGACCCTGTTTAACTACTCTAACCCTTGGGGGGGGGATCTAGGTGCAGTGACACTTGTACGTCATCCTTTGGGAGTTGCAAACAGGAGAATTAGAATAAAGAGTTCCAGGCCAGGCTGGGCTACAGGAGACCCTGTCGTAACAAAAATAAAATAAAGGGAACAGGCAAGGTGACACGCGTCTTTAATCCCAGCACTGAGAAGACAGAGGCAGACAGATCTCTAGGAGGTTGTCATAGTCTACAGAGTTATAGGCCAGTCAAGGCTACATAGCGAGACATGTCTCAAAGCAATCAGGCATGCACATCAACAAACAAACAAACAAAAAAACCCAGGATGGCCGGGGCAAGCAATTGCACAGAACGAAAATGAACAAGGAAATCAACCAGCATTTGGAGGATTAAAGACAATGTACACGCAACATAAACCTCCGGAGATGAACTGAGTGGAATCCCCCAGGAGCCGATAAGCAGCTAGGGCTGACTGTAAATCCCTGCCATGTCCGCACACCCCTCACTAACCTCCCCGAAGCCTACACGCCCCTGAGACGAACCTCTGCTGGCCGGCCGCTCATTTTGGAAACCCAAACAGGCTGGTTATCTCTCGCACAGTTATTAGCGCAAATGAAATAAATCAGAATTACGTTCATGGCTAAATGGATGAGAGAGACATCTGTATTCACATCCCAGATAACCCTGCATGTGGCTAGAATTCCTTTCCACTTGTAACATTTGTGAATCTGCTCAGTATCCGATACATATGTATGCAGCCAGGTGTTGTGCCTCTGAATCTGCTGTACAAAGACACCCCCATTCATTCAACAAATACTTGTCCATGCCTTTAAGCCGTGCGAGGGTTGGAACTTGGGCCTAGCAGATTCTGGGCAACCACTCTGCCAGTGCACTATGCCCCAGACCGGATGGTGCCACTGGGCAGCTATTAGAGGAGGCATCTCTGCATATGAAGGGAAAGGATGAGTTCTATCTCCATCTGGGAAAGGATGAATCTGACAGAGCAGAGAGACTCAAATATCTGGAGGGGAAAAGAGTGCGCACGCCTTCAGTCCCAGCACTTGGGAGGCAGAGGCAGGCGGGTTTCTGAGTTCGAGGCCAGCCTGGTCTACAGAGTGAGTTCCAGGACAGCCAGGGGTTACACACAGAAAAACCCTGTCTCAAAAATCAAAAAAAAGAAGCCACCAGACAAGGAGGGCTTCAGTGAGCATGAAGGTGGGGGAAGGGAAGGGAAGGCAGGGGACAGATACTTAAAGACCTTGGGTCATAGGATTGTTCATAACGATATAGCTGAATCCCTGTGGGCGTGAGTGTGGAAATCCTGAAGCAGGCAGGCGCTGCCCCTAAGTACAGGTGAGAGGCGATGAGGCTGGGGTGGGGGTGACAGTTGGTGGAGGTGTCAGGAAGGGGTGAGATTCATGAGATGTTTAAAGAATGGTAAGGTCCAGCCAGGCAGGGTGGCGGGTGCCCGAAATCCCAGCACTCTGGAGGGTGACACTGGAGGACCCGGGGTTCAAGATCATCCTTGGCCACATAGAGTTCAAGACCAGCCTGAGTTACGAGAAACCCTGACTCAAAAACAAGACAAACAAAATGTAAGATCCAGTTCTTCTTCTTTGTTCTTCAGGAAAAAAATTCATATACACATACATCATATACATATACATCATATACATATACATCATATACATACACATCATATACATATACATCTTATACATATACAAAGCAAATCGAGGAGAAAGACAACCATAATATAAGGGACCCAGGCAATTAGGGACTTACAGGCTGGGATCTGCCGAAACCCAAAACAAAACCTTCAGGGAGCCAGAGAAGGCTGCAGAAAGAAGTGACATTTGAGTTGCTTCTCTGAAGGGCAAGTGAATTCTATCGACTGACTGAAGAGGGTCAGGGGAAGGTCGTTGTTCCACATGAGGATGTCAGGATGTCATCTACATGGAAGGCTGAGTGTACTTGGGAAAGTGCCTGGTCCTTGAACAGGAGAAGGCTGTGATATAGGGCAGGGAAGGTGCTTGGAATGTGACCTTGGAGAGGGAGTACTTGCTCCCACAAGCAAGGGTGAATCCTTGAAGAAGCTGTGTGTGTGTGTGGGGGGGGTTGCTAACAGAACTGCATTTGTTGTTGTTGCTGTTTTGTTATGGTTTAGTTTGGTTTTTCAAGACAGGGTTTCTCTGTGTAGCCCTGGCACACTCACTCTGTAGACCAGGCTGGCCTCGAACTGCTGGCCTCGAACTCAAGAAATCTGCCTGCCTCTGCCTCCCAAGTGCTGGGAGTAAAGGCATGCACCACCACTGCCCGGCTGGTTTGTTTAAGAAGCCATTCTGGGGGAGTTGACTGGAAAGGCAGGAAGCCCAGATCAGATCCACTACCAGAACTATCAGCTGTTGGGACTACCAGAAGTTAATGAATAGAGATTTTGGTCCTCATCGGGGCTCACTGGGGTGAACGAGAGAAAGGAAAAATCGTGACAGAATTCCAAATCGGCAGCTCTGCCTCAATGTGTGTGTGTGGGGGGGGGGGGACAATGGAGACAGACAGACAGACCCTGGGAGCTCATGGGCCAGACACCCCCCACCCACTACGTCCCCCAAAGCTAGATAAACTGGCATCAGGAGAGACAAGCTGATTGCTGCTTACATCGTAACAGGGGTGAGGTGCAGGAGGAAGACATCCTAAAGGAGGGTCCAAAGGTTCGGAGTATGAGTTAGGAAAGAATAAGACACGGGAAGCCTTGATTTGGGAACCCGGGAAGAGGGTCATCTGAGCACCAAGTTTGACCCAAGCATCGGCAACTACGGCCTGGACTTCAGTGTGGAGCTCAGGGGGTGGGGTTCATTACCACATAGAAGGAACACAGGATAAGCTGTGCTGAGGGCAAACAGAATCCACAAAGAGACAGTGACACGCTGGTTCCAGCATGATAGGCCGGTTCACTCTTCCTGAGAGGAAAAAAAAAGTTGTATTCTAAAAGGCCAATAAAGGGCTGGAGAGGTACCTCGGCCATTAAAGGTCAGTTCACACTTCCAGATGTCAAGTGTTTGGTTCCCAAAGAGAGAGAGGGAAAAAAAAAAGTGTTTTCACTGAGATGTGCAAGACCCAACCCACAATAAAACATTCATGTATGCCCGCTGGACACCAAGCACGGGGGATTAATATCATGCATTTCCTCATAGATACTGTTTTATTGGATTCTTATATTTAAAAACATCTATTTACTCCGAGTGTGTGTGCCTGAATGTCTGTCTGTGCACCACATACATGCAGGAGTCTGGGGAGGGTGGTGTCGGTCAGAAGTGGTATCAGGTCCCCTTGAACTGGAGTTATAGGTGGTTGTTAGCCACCATGTGGGTGCTGGGAATCAAATCTGGGTCCCTCTGCAAGAACAAGTGTTCTTCACTGCTAAGTCATCTCTCCAGCCCCCACGTTTTACTTATTTATTTGAGGGGAGAGGACACAAGCCAGGATGCACACGTGGAGGTCAAGATGAAAGCATCCACCCTTTCTACTACATGAGTCCTGGCCATTGAACTCAGTCAGGATCAGGGAGGAGAGTGCCTATATCCACCTGGCCATTTCACCCAGGGCTCCATTTGTTTTGATACAGTATCTCATGCCATAGGCAAGTTGGCCTGTTAGTCTCTGAATCACAGCCCAGCCTGGTCTCCAATTCATAGCAATCCCCCTGCCTCAGCCTCCCGAGAGCCAGGATTATAGTCATAAGCCATACCTCAATTAGCTTCTCCGTGGATGTTTAAAAGTCTGACAGGCAAGTAAGGTTCAGATTGAGGGAAATTGCAGACATGCCATTAAGGTATAGGAAAGTGTGGTGTGTGGAAAGAGAAGACGGCTTGCCTCACCCACGCGGAGATGTAAGGAAAATGTAGTTACTATGAAGAACCCTGCCATGTAGAAATCATTTTCAAATAACCCTTTGGATCATACATACCCACTAGCTTTCAAAGTCCTTTCCTGTGAGGCCCTGTGTACACCTTTAGGTGTTACCATATTGTAATTGTTAAGTGACTGATTACACGTTGCTCCGCTATTTGACTGTGAGACCCACCCAGGTGAGAAGCATACAAGAGAAAAACTGCTTTTTGGAGTTCTGGAAAGAAACCTTCTTTCCATGAAAAGGGCACTGAGACAGGGCAGAGGGATAATTGCATTTGGCTGTCTGTCTTTTTTTTTTTTTTTTTTTTTTTGAGACAGGGTTTCTCTATGTAGCCCTGTTTCTCCTGGAACTCACTCACTCTGTAGACCAGGCTAGTCTCAAACTCAGAAATCTGCCTGCCTGCCTCTGCCTCCCGAGTGCTGGGATTAAAGGCGTGCACCACCACTGCCCTACACATTTGGCTGTCTTATAACTCAAGAAAACTCACAAAGGAGTTTGGCAGAGAGAAGGCCACATTCCCAATGTGTTCATGCGTCCACACCTCTCCTGTTTGAGGGCGTGCAGCTAGCCAGCTCCTTCAGAGCCGGCTTGAGCCTGCTACAGCCTTGCAAGGCTGCCCTGCGGTTACACAGTGGTGCCTGAATTAATTCTCTGGGACACCATCTCTGCTTGCTTCCTTCTGTTGTCAGAATCAAATTCTGGTCTTAATCTCCCCTTGTTTCCAGATCACACAAATCTCTCTGTTAGGTTTCAAAAAATCTGGGATTACAAACTGTTGTCAGGATTCTAAGTCCTCTGAGGTCATTGGTGAACACAGGACAATTTTCTCCTGAGAGGTGGAAGGGGACAGTCGGCGTATTAAATAGAGGATTCCTTCCAAAAATCTGCCTTTGGCCAGCAGTGTCCATTGCTTAAGAGGATTTCAAGATTTTCCAAGTAAAATGAAAAAAAAAAAAAAGAGAGTGTGAGGCTATAAGAATGCATATTTGGGTCAAAACCAAATGGCTCATTTAAGGCCGAGCACATCACCTTATGTAAATAATTCAATAGAAACCACAAAACAAGCGGGAGAGATTGAGCAAAAAGAATCAGTATTGACAAGAACAGACTACAGGAACAGCCTAAGGGTATAAACTAGGGTTTTCAAAATGACGGCATTAGAATTCATTTGTTATTTGGATGAAGGAGAGAGAAGCCTGTTTTTTGTTTGTTTGTTTGTTTTGTTTTTGTTTCCAGGCTTAAGCAAAAAAAGTCTTAAGGAAGAGAGAGACATTCTGTCCCATACTGATTATTGATTGCTTTTCTTTCATTACATTTATGTATTTGTTTTTGTGTTTATTTATTTATCATAGGGAGCATAGAGGTCTTTGTGCTTATACACGCGCACTAGGGGAACCCAGAATGTCATGCACACAGGGTCCTTCCTTCCGTTGTTCCTTCAAGGGATGAGGGAATGAAAAACCCATTTTCTGTCCAGACAGCTGGAGCAGATGTGCTTTCTAACCTGGTGATTTTTGATTTTTTTTTTTTAAAGATTTATTTATTTATTATATGTAAGTACACTGTAGCTGTCTTCAGACACACCAGAAGAGGGCGTCAGATCTCATTACAGATGGTTGTGAGCCACCATGTGGTTGGTGGGATTTGAACTCAGGACCTTTGGAAGAGCAGTCAGTGCTCTTAACCACTGAGCCATCTCTCCAGCCCCCGATTTTTGATTTTTGTTTGTTTGTTTTGGTGTTGTTTTTAAGATCTAATTATTTATGTAATGTATATGAGTACACTGTAGCTAACACTGTAGCTGCCTTCAGACACACCAGAAGAGGACGTCAGATCTCATGGTTGTGAGCCACCATGTGCATGCTGGGATTTGAACTCAGGACCTCTGGAAGAGCAGTCAGTGCTCTTAACCGCTGAGCCATCTCTCCAGCCCCCTGCTGACTTCTGTGCAACCTGTGTGGCCCAAGGCGTTCCATCCAGCCCGCTCTCATAAGCTTGTCTTCCTCAGTCTGTAGAGTCCATCTTTATGGAGCGCGTCCCATCAACTTTACTAAGAGTTTTGATGCCGTCGGGTCTGATCTGCATTTGGCTTACTTTGCTCCTCAGAGAGATTTAGGCAAGCTCTGCTGTCCACTCCGGACTGAGTTACTCATCCCCAGAGTGGTTTCCATCCGACTGCGCTGTGCTGGACTACACCTAAAATAACTCCCGGTCAACACTGGCTACAACACACCACGCATGCGCATAGAGGTCAGAGGTCAGTTGGCTAGAGTCCATTCTGTCTTTGTGCCACGTAGGCTCCAGGGACTGAACTCGGGCCATCGGGCTTGGCATGGAGCAACGGGCCGTTTTGCTGGCATTGGCTGGTCTTTGGAATAGCTCGAGGATAGAAAGCCCGTCTGGCATTCAAGGGGTCCGTGTCCCGTTCCCAGCATGGCTCGCTCAACTGATCTCTCCCTTCCCCTCCCCCAGTCCTTTTGTGACATTATATTATTACCCAGGCTGAACTCGAACTCACAACCCTTAGTTCTTGGCCTCTTAGGCTCTCAAGGGCAGGAATTACAGATTGCACCACTATGCCCGGCTCCTTAATTCTTCAATCCTGCTGTTGTGAGAACTAAGTCGCCCAGAGCCAAGCTGACTCCATGACAGGCTGCAAACTGGTAATTTGGGTGACTAGGCCTAAATTTCTTTTTTTCCCCACTCCCTTCCCCCCCCCCACCCCCACCCCCCACCCCCCCCCGCTCACTCCGGCCCATAGGTTCTTTCTTTGTTTCTCATTATGGATGGTTGTGAGCCACCATGTGCTTGCTGGGTTTTGAACTCTTGACCTTCCGGAAGACCAGTCGGTGGCTCTTAACCGCTGAGCCATCTCACCAGCCCAAGGCCTAAAGTTCTGTTTCCCAGAATCAAGAATCTAGATCTAGGAACTTGTGAGCCAACCACCACCTCGGGCAGCCAATCCAAGGACACCTTGTTATCTGACCTGAAGTAAGAATAGTTAGCTCGAATGAGTAAGGACCCCCCTGGGAAGTCCCCAGAGCCTAACAGATTATAGAATCAGTCAGGCCCCCGGAGATAGAGCTGACCAATCAAGGTAAAAATGCACAAACCCCATCCTGGAATTCCCCTAACAGACAATAAAAGGTGGGCCTGTGATTACACCACAGGTCTCCGTTCCCAGATGGGGAGACAGACCACAGCATGCAGGAAATTCGGCTGAAGAAACACTCTTTGCTTTCGCATACTATTTGAGTCTGGGGTATCATTCTTCAGCGACTCTTGGACCCTAACCACATCCTCCTCCACTCCAGTGCTTACGTGACACACACAACACATAAGTCACTGTCACATCGATCCAGTCTCCATTAGACAAAATGCAACCCAAGTTCAGATGACCTCCTCCAATCACAGTGGCTCCCCCCTTTACCCAACTCCTACCACAAAGATCCTAACGGCATCATAGACACTCACATAATATTTATTTTATTTTTTTATATAAATTATTTTCATTTCATGAGCATCAGTGTTCCACCTGTTTGTGAGCCTGTGTGAGGGTATCAGATGTCCTGGAGACCGTTGTGAGCTGCCATGCTCATGGGAATTGAACCTGGGTCCTCTGGAAGAGCAGCCAGTGTTCTCAACTGCTGAGCCATTCTCCATCCCTAATACTTACTTTTAAATCTACTATGTTTATTTAGTGTGCCTGTGTACACATGAGCATACAGAGGCTAACGTTCTTTTTTATTTTTTAAAAGATTTATTTATTATATGTGAGTACACTGTAGCTGTCTTCAGACACACCAGAAGGGGGTGTCAGGTCTCATTACCAGTGGTTGTGAGCCACCATGTGGTTGCTGGGATTTGAACTCAGGACCTTTGGAACCGCTGAGCCATTTTTCCAACCCCCAGAGGGCAACCGCCAAGGGACAGTTCTCTCCACTATGTGAGTCTTGTTGAACATCTCTGCCGGTATTGTTTACTCTCCGGGCTGCCTCACCAAGCTCTCACTTAGTGAGAGAATAACAAATAAAAAGAATCGAAATGAATGTGGGTGGGTGTGGTCGGGGACACCTGTAAGGCCAGCATTTGGGAGGTGGAGGGAGAATCGATACAGTCCAAGGTCGTTCTTGGCTATATAACAAGTTCAAAGCCAGCCTGAGCTACATGAGAGACCCTGGTTTGTTTTGTTTTGATTTGATTTGTTTTGGTTTTTTCAAGACAACAGGGTTTCTCTGTGTAGCCCTGGCTGTCCTGGAACTCACTCTGTAGACCAGGCTGCCCCCAAACTCAGAAATCTGCCTGCCTCTGCCTCCCAAGTGCTAGGATTAAAAGTGTGCACCACCACTGCCCGGCTTTTTTGTTTTGTTTTTTTAGGACGTTATAGAAAATTCTAATCGGTCTTAGGGGTTGCAGTGTAGCTCAGTAGGTAGAGTGACCGCCCAGCTTGCATACTAAAGCCGTGGGTTCAGCACCAGCCGCGCATGCGTGTAACCACGATATAATTAAGAGGAGGCAGCAGGATCAGGAGTTCAAGATCATCCTTGAACGGAAAAGAATTAATCTCCCATGCTTGGATTCAGTAGAGGATGATAATTCAAAGACTAGACTACATAGCTATATTTTCTCCCTCAGACGGGTCGTTTCCTTTGAATACACATCCAGGACCTGAGTGGCCTGGAACCGTGGATGTACAGATGACCTTCCAGGACCGGCTATGGGTTTTTTGCTCACGGTCTGGAGAAAGCTCTGTTTTAATTGCCGGAAGGTTCCACCCATGATCAGAGTCAGCCAACAGTGCGGTCTGGGAACGGGGCGGTTACATCTGTGGCGCTTGGAGCTGTGCCTGGCCCCGCATCAAACAGCCCTACTTAGTGAGTGGTTCTGCATGGCTTGCGAACGAAGTGGGTTTGGTAACAAAGAAGCCCACAGCACCACACGGGAAAGCAGAGAGGTTTTAAATTTCCTAGAACCGGAGCCTCTCAACGGACCGAAGTATCTAGCAGATGAGGCACCTGGAGTTCTCCAAGGTGTGTTTACCTCTGGCCAAGGACTGTTTCGTATTCAAACGCGCACAAAGCCGGACGCCTTTGCTTCTGAGAGCGGGCATATACCGCAGGGCCTTTGCAAGAACATCTAAATACTGTGCTTCCCTCTGCGGGCCTAGCCGGGAGGGAGGCTCTTCACTTTACAGAGTCATGACATCATTTCTCCTAAGCAAAGGTGACAGCACTGGTCTAAGGGAACCGCCCTAGCCAGGGAACAATCATCTTCTACGAGGAGGTGGCTTGCTCTGCGGTCCACTTTTGAGACGCCACGTCACTGGGCAGATCTCCCTACCCTCTCTGAGTTCAGGTAGCCCCGTCTCTACCCTCCTAATTTAACAATCCAGACTACACAGGGTCCAGGCTGATTGTAGACGTCTGTAGCTAAAACGGGAGAAGGGCTCTGGGGGAGCGGTGGGGGGTGGGGTGGGGAGGCTTCGACTTCACTTTCTGCTCTCTGTTATCGGCTTTGTGCATTTTCAATTAGTCTTGGAATGGTCGCTGGAGGCAAGAAGCCAGCGGCGCCTAAGGAATGAGAACGTGCAAACTGATCCAGGGAAACAAACGGGCAGGCAGCGAGGGACCCCACAGCCGAGGCGGACACCGAGAGCGGCTCTCGGGAGGCTGGCGAGGCGCGCACGCGGGTCTCTCTGCCTTGGCACCATCTGCCGATTCCTCGGGAGGACGGAACAGGACCAGCGAGCCATGAAGATCCGATTATGTAACGCGGGAGGGCTGCTTGTTTTCAAAAGCGAGACAAATGGAACGAATTGATTTGTTTGTCAAAGTCATGTCACCGAAGGAGGCCAGTCCCCTCCTCTTCCTGGAGGATCTCATCAGCGAGGGGAGTGACTTCACGTGCTCGGAAAACAGGAGCCCGGGACTCGAGAGTCAGCTCTGATGGTAACAGCAGCACTTGGGCCGGAGCCCGGTGAGCCACGTGGTAGAAGCCAAGCACCAACTTCAGCTAACAGTCCTCTGACCTCCACAAGTGCACAAAGCCACCCACCACGAAGTAAATAAATGCAAGACCATAATTCTGAACTCCATTCATAAAAAACAAGTCCATTTCCAAAGTTGTGCCGGCAAATCCTTTTCTGACTTCTCTGCTTGAGAAATAACCGTTCGGCTGGTACCTAAAAGGACGAGGAACATAATTGGCACCCCGCCCCCAGCTTCGGAACCTGCCGGCTTTGTCGTCTTGACCTCTCTTGCTTGCTTTCAGGGAACTAACATTTAATCTTGGAACCAATGGAGTCCTATTACTCTTCAGAATGCTAGAAAGTGCTTTAGAGGCTAGGGAAAGTGTGTGTGTGTGTGTGTGTGTGTGTGTGTGTGTGTGTGTGTGTCTGGTCACCCAGGCTTGGCAGCAACGGCTTTCACCTATGGGGCCATCTTGATCCCCTCCCGGAGTCATCTTTATTCAACACAGAAACTAAACCTGTAGCTCTAGATTGGTGCCCTGCACCCCTCCAGCCCCCCAGATCCACCTTCCTTTTCCTGCTATTCTCTGCCCTGGGATTTGTTCCCTCGCCCTCCGGCTCTTGGGAGAAGTGGGAGAAGTCAGAAGAACAGAAAGAACAGACCCTGAAGGAAGTGTGATTCAATACCACCAGCTCCCTCCCTGCCACCCTGCCTCAGGTTGGTGGTGTCATTGGATACAAGGTTGTCCCTCCTCAAAGGAGTCTGGCTCCCAGAATCCTCTCTTTCTGCCTTCTGTAACTTCCTCCTCAGCTGTCACATCTTCTTCCTTCTTGGACATTGTGCCAATCTGACGGTTTCCTTGTGCCCTCCCCAAACCTTGCAAATCGTCCCTTTATTAAATCCTCCTCTGATCCATCTAATTTGAGCATGCCATCTGTGTCTTCTATAGACCCTGTGTGACACACCCACCAGGTCACATCAGTCATTGCTAGACCCTGCACCGCATTAAACGCCAAAACCAAGCCAACGATACGGTAGGCAGGCTCCGGCTTCCTGTAGTCAGTCTATGCATTTACCTTTCCCCCAGAGCAATGATAACAACGTAACGAGAAAGTCTAAATCCTCCTTACAACATAATTGTGCAGTGGAGTTTGTATGAGCTAAATATAATTCTGAGAACAAGCTTTTCCGTGCCATCAGAATTCATGTTAACACAACTATAAAGAGAAAACTCCAGAACCGATGCCCCGGAGTCAAGATCTAACAGAAAATATATTCCACTATTGAAATCAATCCAACAAGTAAATCCAGAGTCTGTGTGGCTAGTGAGTTTTGGGAGACTCAGTTGTGAGTTGGGGGGGGGGAGGTTGGGTTTGATTTTAATGAAATAAATACCTTCAAGGGCTGGAGAGATGGCTCAGCGGTTAAGAATACTTCTGCTCTTCCAGAGGTCCTGAGTTCAATTCCCAGCCACCACATGGTGGCTCACAACCATCTGTAATGGGATCTGACGCCCTTTTCTGGTGTGTTTGAAGACAGCTACAGTGTACGCGAATATGTAAAAATAAATAAATAAATCTTTTTTTTTTTTTTTAGAAAAATGTACTTTCAAAAAGGTGAATTTGGGCTGGTAAGGGTATTTGCTACCAAACCTGACTACCTGAGTTCATACATGAGAGAAGGAGAATTGACCCCCTTAAGTTGTTCTTTGACCTCCACTGGCGTGCTATGGCACACACACCCCAATGCTCCCCCACACACACACAAATAAATAAATGTTAAAAACAAAATGGGGGCCCACTGTAGCAGGGTGTGTAACAGGTACTCCCATACTTAGGACACTGAATCACAGAGAGCACAGGTTTGAGACCCGGGTGGGCAGCATAGTGAGAGCCTGTCTTTCCAAAGGCTAGAACTGAAAAAGTTGGGGTTCCAGAGACACTCATAGTGAGGAGACTTGCAGAAGACCCAGGTTCAAGTTCCAGCACCTCCTGTGTTAGATGGCTCACGATGCCCTACAACACCCTCTCCAGAGGTGCCAAGCCTCTGGCCTCCTCTGGCATCTCTACCCACGTGTACGCATGCCGCCAACGCACGCAATTTAAAAATAATATTTTGAGGGGCTGGAGAGATGGCTCATTGGTTAAGAGCACTGATTGCTCTTCCAGAGGTCCTGAGTTCAAATCCCAGCAACCACATGGTGGCTCACAACCATCTGTAATGAGATCTGATGCCCTCTTCTGGTGTGTCTGAAAACAGTTACAGTGTACTCATATAAATAAAATAAATCTTAAAAAAAATGTAAAAAAGAATATTTTGAAAAGTTGGAGGCAAATTTCATTTCTAAAAGCTGAAAAGTATGTTTCCTGATCAGGAGGAACTTACTATTTGTATAATAAGTTAGTAAAATAAATGCCTTTTTAAAAAAAAAGATTTATTTATTTAACGTATATGAGCATCCTGTCCCTGACACACCAGAAGAGGGCGTCAGATTCCATTACAGATGGTTGTGAGCAACCATGTGGTTGCTGGGAATTGAACTCAGGACCTCTGGAAGAGCAGTCAGTGCTCTTAACCAATGAGCCATCTCTCCAGACCCAAAGAACCACCTTTTGATGTCCTGAACCAATCAAATCACGAGGCACATTGACTCATTGTCCTTCTAGCGAAATTTATCCTCAGTCTGCAGGGAGGATCGCTCTCCTTCCGCGCTCCTGAAATAGCAGAAATTATGACATGGAATTTAGAGGAAAGATAAGGGAATTGCCATTTATAGACCACACAGAAAACTCGAGGCAATTTGCATCTGTTGGATACATTTAACCCTGAAAATAAACACGGGTCCCATTGCTTTCTTACTTTCTACATCTGAAAAAAAAACAAAAACAAAAACAAAAAAAAACCAAAAACCCTACATAGAAAAAAATCAGCATGGCAATCTGCTTTTTTCAAACCAGAAAGCGAAGTGGAAACGTTATGCAGTGTAGGATTCTAACGCTCACATCCACAGGCTTCCTGCTGCTCTTGGGATCGAGTCCAGATCTCTCCACACAGCCGGGCTTCTCTGGGCATTTCTACTCTCAGCCCTCCTTGCTGCCGCTGCCTGGAAGGCCTTGGCGGTCCCTAGTCCTGCTGCAAGCTCTCCCTGATGACCTCAAACCCATCTGTGCCAATCTCCACAAAGTTTACACTTCCCAGGGAATGTCTGTCTCCCCAGCTGGGCCCATAGCACCGGCTCCTTAATGCCAACCACAGAGAAGGGAGGGCGTGTGGCTCTGCCTGGTGCTGGCCAATTTCCATCCTTGGTCCTGTTTTTTTCTGGCCCCAGGAGGGCACACTGCACTGACAGAAGTCGTCTAAACCAGGTAGGGTGGGACACTCATATAATCCCAGCATCAGGGAGGAAAAGGCAGGGATGTCAGGTCAAGGTCACCCTTGGCTACAAAGAGTGAATTTAAGGCTAACCTGAGCTACTTAAGAGCCTGTCTCAAAAAAAAAAAAGTTTTAAATAAATAAAGTAAAAATAAATCCTGGGGAAGTCAACAGAGCTTTCCTGGAGCCTCTGGAAGCTCTTCACTCTGCCTCTTCCTCCTTCACACACTTATTCTAGCTGGTGGATCCAGGGTCGGTGGCGAGTTCCCACTGAGGTCCCAAGGACACTGGGAGGTCCCTCAGGCCTTTTACCTGCAGATTGGCCGCCTGAGCCCAGCACCTGGTCACATGACCATGATCAGGCCCGACAGCTTTTAGTTTTTTTTTTTTTTTTTTTTTGAGACAGGGTTTCTCTGTGTAGCCCTGGCTGTCCTGGAACTCACTTTGTAGACCAGGCTGGCCTTGAACTCAGAAATCCTCCTGCCTCTGTCTCCCAAGTGCTGGGATTAAAGGCGTGCGCCACCACCGCCCGCCCGACAGCTTTTATGTTTGTTTGGATTTTTTCCAAAGGTTCGCATCATAGTGCTTGGGTAACAACTCAAATTTCTCAGCTTTTCCAATGTCTATGCCCTCTGAGGCCCATCTTTATACTTCAAAAGTAGTGTTCTGGTCTGGGGCAATGGCTTCGTTGGTAAAAGTGCTTTCCACAAAAGCACAAGGACCTGAGTTGACTCCCCCCGCCCCCAGAATTCACATAAACCAAAAAACGAAGAAACAAATAAACACCCCAAACCTGGGCATTGCGCACCCTTGTAATCCCAGTTCTGGGAGGAGGAGTCAGGTACATCCCTGAGGCGCTTTGGCTGGTTAGGCCAGCCAAACCAGTGATCACTGAGCGACCCTACCTCAGAAAACATGGGAGATGGAGCCTGAGAACACGCCAAGGAATAGGAACTCTCTTCCACACGCATATCTATACACACACAAGTGTGCACACCTGCACACACCACACAAACACAAACACCTGTACACATAAAAACACATGCACACTGTCTTTAGAAACAAGAAAAGACATTGATTGCCTCCAGTTACTTATAAACATTAACTCTTAAAAATCATTTTTATTTTCCCAGGCAGTGGTGTTACATGCCTTTAATCCCAGCATTCATAAGACAGAGGCAGGAGGATCTCTGTGCGTTCCAGGCCAGCCTGGTTTACAGGATGGGTTCCAGGACAGCCAGAGCTACACAGAGAGACTCTATTTTTAAAATAAATAAAATAATAATAATAATAATAATAATAATAATAATAATCAATGTTGGACTGCTATCAAGGAAGACATCAACCAAGCAGTGGTGGCGCACGCCTTTAATCCCAGCACTTGGGAGGCAGAGGCAGGTGGATTTCTGAGTTCGAGGCCAGCCTGGTCTACAGAGTGAGTTCCAGGACAGCCAGGGCTACACAGAAAAACCCTGTCTCAAAAAACAAAACAAAACCAAAAAAAAAAAAAGACATCAGATGTTGACCTCCATAGACAGGTGCATCTGTGTGTGTACACACAGAGATACATACATCTATATATACATATATAGATGTATGTATATATACATACACAGATATCTGCATAAGCATGTACATACACTTTTTTTTTTTTTTTTGGTTTTTCAAGACAGAGTTTCTCTGTGTAGCCCTGGCTATCCTGGAACTCACTCTGTAGACCAGGCTGGCCTCGAACTCAGAGATCCACCTGCCTCTGCCTCCCAAGTGCTGGGATTAAAGGCATACGCCACCACCGCCCGGCTTGTACATACATTTAATATACATACATGCACATAGAATTTTTAAAAGATAAATAATTAGGGTTTGGAGTGACTGCTCTGGTTTCGGAGGACCCCTGCACAATCCCCAGCACCCCCAGGGCATCTATCTCACTATTGGCTATAACTCCAGACCCAGCGGGTTCTGTGCCCTCTTCTGGTCACTAGGGGAACTGCATGCAGGTGAAACCCATAGGCAGATGTGGAGACTGAGGGATGGGGTGGTGGGTTGCACGGTGGGATGTGAGGCAGGATTGTGGGGGCCTCATGGAGACGCTGCTGACTGAGTGAAAGCCTCTGCCTCTGGAGGTGGTGATGTGTTCCTAGGAGAAAGGAAGAGGCCATTGAAGCGGAGGTGAGGAGGGGAGTAGAGGGTCCCAGGACAGAAGGAGCCCAAGTAGGCATAGACGCCATAAAGACTGTAGCTCCACATGTACCGGACATGGTAGAGCGCACCTTTAATCCCAGCCCTGGGGAGGCAGAGGCAAGAGGATCTCTGTGAGTTCAAGGCCAGCCTGGACTACATCACGAGACCTTTCCTAAAACAGAAAACAAAGTCTTTGGCTTCAAATAAGATAAAAGAGCAGTTGGGAAGGCTAGGGTAGAGAACAGATACAATCTAGCCAAGTAAAAAGGGCAGGTGCTATTCCACCCATCCATCTGTCAATCTATCACACCATTTAGAAGCCAATTGCCCTGGTGCACCGGACACCCCAGAGTGACCCTAGGCAGTTGAGCTGTGGTTTTTGTGCTGACTACGAAAGCCCAGAACAGAAAAATGGATTCTCAGCCCTGACCTTTCTCTTGCCCACACTTCCCTGAAGCCGGGGAGAACGGCCCCAGGCAGCTGCGGAGCTCTGCACTCGGAAGGCTTTGGATACCTGAAGGTTATAAATAGCATCCCCTGTAGTGGGAAGGAATTGAGATGCTCTGTGAGTCAGTACCGCAGAACCACACACACACACACACACAGCCCCTCTCACCCGCTTCTGACTGCAATACTGTTTTTCTTGGATACCCCTTCTGAGACACCCCCGTCCTTACCACCTGACCAAGCCATGGACTCTGCTTCTATGACCCTTCTCCCCTCCTCCACATCTTCCTCCTCCCAGGTCCCACCTTCTGGAGCGCCAGGAAGCCCACTGTCTCATTAGATGTGAGGCACAGGGTTATATAATGTTTCAACTCAGATTCTATAGGTGGTCCTACCTGGGTTCCAGGCCCAAGTCTTTGAAGTGTGTGTGTGTGTGTGTGTGTGTGTGTGTGTGTGTGTGTATCTAAGCTATGTGTGTGCCTGTGTGTGTGTGTGTGTGTGTATCTAATCTATGTGTGTGTGTGTGTGTGTGTGTGTGTTTGAGTCTCTGTGTGTGTCTAAGTGTATATCTCTGTGTATGTCTGTGAGTGTGTATCTATGTGTTTGCTTGTGTGTGTTTGTGCGTACGTGCACATGCATGTGTCTGTGTGTCTGAGTCTGTGGATGTGTCTGTATGTATGTATGTGTCTGTGTGTGTGTGTGTATCTAATCTATGTGTGTGCCTGTGTGTGTGTTTGAGTCTCTGTGTGTGTCTATGTGTATATCTCTGTGTATGTCTGTGAATGTGTATCTATGTGTTTGCTTGTGTGTTTGTGCGTACGTGTACATGCATGTGTCTGTGTGTCTGAGTCTGTGGGTGTGTCTGTGTGCATGTGTGTGTGTGTGTATGTGTGTGTGTGTGCATACGCTCATGTCCCAGAGCACATGTAGAGGTAAGAGGATAGTTTTCAGGCGTGAGTTTCTCCTTCCACCATGTATATTCATGGATCAACCCAAGGTCCTCAAACTTGGTGGTAAGCACCTTTGGTGACTGAGCCATCCCAGAAGCCCAGCTCTGCTGATTCCTGCGACCCTGTGACTCTGCGACCTTCACTTCACTCATGAGAGCCTCATTCATAAAATGGAGATGATGGTGATGATGGTGGTGGTGGTGGTGGTGATGATGGCAATCTTACCAACTCTGAGGAATTATGTGAAGAGTCAGAACCCAGTGCTCAGCTCTAACTAAAGCGGGCAGTGGCCACTCAGCAAATGGAGCCCCTGGGCTCTACGCTCAACTGTCCCATCATCCAAAATAATTGACAAGAAGATGGCTTCTAGGCTTCCATCGATCTGCTTACACCTGCCGTGACCTTGAGGCCTGAAATCCTGACCTCTGATATCTCCAGCCCTCGAAAATGAGTTTCACCATCAGTCGCAAACAGGAACCCGGAAACGCAGTCTGGGAGAGAACGGTGTGGCTTGTCCAAGGCCACGCTGCACTCCACATGGCAGAATCTGTAGTCGGCAGAAAGACTCTGTCACTTTGCCAGAGGCCCAAGGACACAAGCAGACACTGTGTGTGGAAGCAAAAGAGTCGAACATGCAAGGAGCCTATGTTTTCTGCTTGTCTGGTTGGTGCATCCAGCCCCTGAGGTGAGACGCTCCCTGCAGCACCCCACCACCACCCCACCCCCCAACCCCAAGATCGGGTTTTCTTGTTTTATTTTTTAGATGGGATCTCGTGTAGCCCAGGCTGGCCTTGAACTCACTATGCAGATGAGGATGACTTACAACCTCCCATCCTCCTGCCTCCGCCTTCAGGGGACTGGGATGGTGACTGCTGGGCTCCTGTGGTGATGGGGATAGAAGCCTGCTAGGCAAGCACTTTAGCCACTGAGCTACACCCTCAGCCTACTCATAAAGATGACTAATTCAGGCACACCGCCTCACGCCTAGAATCCCAGTGCTTAAAAGACAGGAGCTGGAGTTTAAGGCACGTGGTGAGACCTTGTCTCAAATCAAAAGAAAAAAAAAGCATATCGTTTCTTTATATTTTTAGGTTTATGCTTATCATGTGTGTGAGTGTATCCGTGCGTGTCTAGGTGGACGCAGATGCCCTCAGAGTCATCGTCCCCCTGGAGCTGGGGTCCTGAGGTGCCTGGCGGGTGCTGGGAACCGAACTGGAGCCTTCTGCAAAAGTCTGCTAAGCTCTGACTGCTGAGCCGCCCCTCCCCCCCTCCAGGCGCCCCCCCCCCCCATCTCTCCGTATCTGGTGCAAGGCTGTCTTCCTCTGATTAAGTTCATTATGTATTCACGAGAGTCGGGCACGCGTGCTCCGGGGGTGCACGCGGAGGGGTCAGAGGGCAGCTTGCAGGAGTTTGTTCTCTCCGCTTGTGTTCCAGGGATCTACCTCGGGCCATCAGATGAGGCAGCAGGTGGTTTTACCTGCTGCTCCCCCCCCCCCTTTTTTTTTCTTTTTGGTTTTTCGAGACAGCGTTTCTCTGTATAGCCTTGGCTGTCCTGGAACTCACTCTGTAGACCAGGCTGGCCTCGAACTCAGAAATCCGCCTGCCTCTGCCTCCCAAGTGTTGGGATTAAAGGCGTGCGCCACCACTGCCCGGCTACTGCTGGACCCTTCTTGATCATGCATATATGTTCTCTCTCTCTCTCTCTTTTTCCTTCCTTCCTTTCTTCCTTCCTTCTTTCTTTCTTTCTTTCTTTCTTTCTTGTTTCTCTCTTTTTTGTTTGTCTTTCTTTTTTCTCTTTCTTTGTTTGTTTCTCTTTCTTTCTTCCTTTCTTTCTTTCTTTCTTTCTTTCTTTCTTTCTTTCTTTCTTTCTGACAGAATGTCTCTCTATGCAGCCCTGGCCGTCCTGGAACTCACTGTGTAGACCAGGCTGACCTCACAGAGCTCTGCCTCCTCTGACTCCTGATTGCTGGGATTAAGGCCGTGTGCCACCCAGCCTGCCCTGTATTTACTGTTTAAGGAGAAATGTTTCCGGAAGACTTTGGCCTCACTGATCCCCACACCCTTTGGTGCTTCAGAGTCGCTCATGGAGCCCTTTAAATTCCTCCCACAGTATTTACAGGCCATGCACTCAGGCTGCCAGACAAACTTGGGTTCTCACCAGGCTCTGTCATTTCCTAGCTGTGACCTTGGACAAGACCCTTCGTCTCTCTGGGCCATGTTCGAGTAAATACTAAGTAATCTCTATTAAGTTCCACCGGACCCGGCACTATGCAGTAGGTGACTACAGCCTCTGTCTTTGGGGGACTTTTATTTTGGTGGTGGGGGGTTTGCATAGAGACATAATAAGCAAGCAAGCAGTTTCAGAAGGGCTATGTTAATGAAGATCACGGAACACGGCAATGTGAGGAGGAGAGAGGGGCTTCTTTTTGAATAGGGTGATCAGAAAGAAAGTGACATTCAAGCCAGGGCATGTAGGTGTGTACACCTTCAATCCCAGCATACAGCGGCTGGATCTCTGTGAATTTGAGGCCAGCCTGGTCTACACGGTGAGTTCTAGGATAGCCAGGGCTACATAGAGAGACCCTTTCTCAAAAAACGAGACAAACAACAAAAGAGAAGGTGACGTCCTGGCTGAGTGAGTTTGGTGCATTGGAGCCGCGGTGCAGGGAGCCGGGAGGGAAGAGGCGAAGTCGAGCATGGCGAGGCGGGAGCACAGCGCACAGCTCCGGATGCAGCCGCGGACCAGACAGAGAGCAGCCAGCAGACGCTCAGGATACAGGAACCGTTAGGACTGGCAACCCTCGCTGCTCTCCTCCTTCGGGGACCCTCCTGGCGCCCCCCTTACCTCTCCGCCCCGTCTTCACCACCACCCCTCCCGGATGGCAGGAAAGGGATGAATCCCAGCCACCAGGAAGACGCTTCCCCCACCCTCTCCTCCCTCCCCGGCTTCCTCCGAGCCCTCCCACCGCAGCCCAGTGATTTTCCTGCCTCTTCACAAGGCGATTTTATTAAACATCTCGAAAAAATATTCTCTCACTCCCTCTCTCTTTATTTATAAAAATCAACTTAACACCCTGCTCCTTTGTTCTATTTGGATTCTGGAACAGCCTGGTTTATATTTAGCCGAAATCCCGCTCCTTTCCCCACAGATTCCGGCTCAGCCCCAACTACAGGGGCGCAGGGGGTGGGGGGTGGGGTGCAGGGAGTTTTCAGGGTTGCTACCCGCGGGAGAGAGAGCATCTTTTTCGTGCTATCTAGCGATCCCGGATCCCGAGTCCAGGCCGGGCTAGCTTCTCCGTCATCCTGTCACTATCCCACATAGATGTCCTCAAGGAAGAGAGGGGCCGGGCAAAGGGCAGAGGGAGTAGAAAGACCGAGCCCCAGTCCATAGCCAGGCTCTGAGGGGCAGAGGGGAGTATTTGCGTGTGGGTCTGAGTTCAAGTTCAAACTCTCCTCGCCACCACCACCAACCCTAGGCTTGCCCCGTCACCCCCACCTATTCGGCTGCCGAGGAGAGGCAGAGGGTGTTAACATGGTTATGACACTAGAGATGGCAAACCGGGACTATGCTACAGGATAGAAGTGAGCACAAGGAACCACACCGAAGCCGCTCCTTCCACGAAGCCCTCCCAGATTAAGTCCCATCTAATTCAGCTCTCAGCACCCACCAACTCACATTGAGGTTCCAGGGATAATGAGCCAGAGCCTCCCAGGACCTGGACTTGAGCAGAAATCCAGAGGGGGACGAAGCCCCAGTTCTTTTCAAGAATACACAAGGCCTGCTCTCCCACTCGAGCCAAAGAGGCACTTGGCGCATGGGACCCCACACAGAGTCGTGCTCACGGCTGTATCTAGGGCTCAGAGGATAGCGCGGGGAGCGTGCTTAAAGGCTTAGTTGGCAAGGCCTTGGTTCTGTCACCAGTACAAAATGGGGCAGGGGCAAGTAAATTGGACCGGGTGGTTATAAAAGAGGGAGAAGGAAGGAAGGGGAAAAGGAAGGCAGGCAGGCTAGATCCAGACATAAAGTTGGGGAAGGGGCTGTACTGGGTGTTCTGAAGAAGTGGGAGGGAGCGGTGCCGAGTAGCTATAATGGAGACACATTAGATATGTGTGTTATGAAGCTGTCAAAGAATCAGTTAAGAATTTCAATGAAGGCCATGTAATTTTCACAAAAGAAAATACGCAAGTGGCCAATAATAAAATGCAAAGATGCTCAGATGTGTTGATGATGAAGCACAAATTAAAATCACCAGATTCTACAAACAACTTAGAATGGCTAAGCGGAGGATAAGTATCTTAAGGCATATATCCGAACGGCCATCAAGTAGTATTCAGCTGTGAAAAGGAATGGATGCCCGTACATAGTAAAATGCAGACGAACCTCAAAAACACAGGTGTAGTGACGCATGCCTGTAATCCCAGCACATGGAAGACAAAGGCAGAAGGATCAGGAGTTCAAAGCCAGCTCTACTATATGATGAGGCTCCGTCTCAAGAATGTCGGGGGAGAGCGAAGATTCGCGCTGGAGAGACAGTTCAGCAGTTAATAGCACATGCTGCTCTCACAAAGGACCTGAGTTCAGTTCCCAGCACCAACCCCAGGTAGCTCAGTACTGTAACTCGAGCCCCTGGGGAACCCAACATCTCTGGGAAAATACAGATTAATAGAAAGTATTCATGATATGTATAGATATGTCTGAACACACATGCACGTCAGCATATACTTAGGGTTAAGAACTCTTATTATGGCAGGGGATAGTGGTAGTGGAAGTCCTGTGCACTCTTAATCCCAACACTCGGGAGGCAGAGGCAGGGGGATCGCTGAGTTGAAGGCCAGTCCCAGCTACAGAGTGAGTTCCAGGACAGCCAGGGCTATGCAGAGAAACTGCCTCACACACAAACACACACACACACACATATACACACACTTACATACACACACATATACCCACATACACACACATACATACATACACACATACACACACATAAATACACACACTCACACACATACATACACACATATACACACACTTACATACACACACATATACCCACATACACACATACACACATACATACATACACACATACACACATACATGCATACACACATACACATACACACATACACACACACTCACATACTCATACACACACATATACACACACTTACATACACACACATACCCACATACTCACACACACATACACACATACATGCATACACACACATACACACACTCACACACATACATGCACACACACATACACACACTCACACACACATACACACTCACACACACATACACGCATACACACATGCATACACACACATACACACACTCACACACATACATACACACACACATACACACACGAGAACCTTTATTACTGAGACAAGGAAAACAAAACCCACCCACCACAGCAGGCAGGGCCGGCAAGATGGCTCAGAGGGTAAAGGCGCTTGCCACATGAGCTTGACACCCTAAGTTTAACTCCTGGAACCCATCTATGTAAAAATGGAAAGAAAAACTCACTCCACGAAAATCGTTCTCTACTCCTCCCAATACCCCTTCTCTGTGGTGTGTGCACCCACATAGGACAATAATCCATTTTTATTATGTTATGTATATGAGCGCCTGCACATATGTGCACCACACACATGCCTGGTATTTTAGGACACCAGAAGAGGGTGTCACATCACCTAGAACTGGAGTTACAGACAGTTGTGAGCCACCATGTAGGTGCCGGGAACTGAACCCAGGTCCTCTGGAGGAGCAGCCAGTGCTCTAACCACTGAGCTACCTCTCCAACTCCATCAATCTTTTTTTTTTTCTAAGTAGGCAAAATGACTTAACAAATGCATTCAGAAAAGACACCATATCTTTAGCTAGCAGGGAAGTACAAATTAGCATAAAAACTTAAGACACGCTTGCATACGTGTTAGGATGGATTTCTCAGAGGAGCAAACCATCTAAATATGCAGTATTGGTGAGGATGTGGAGGGTAAATGGGCAGTTCTGTCGGGAAGACCAACAGCTCTTTATAAAGCTAGACATGCACCTATCTCTGCTCATAATTCTCTTCCTTGCCGTGTACCCGAGAGAACTGAAATGTGTATTTATGCAAAAGCCTTATACATGCATTTCATAGCTTTATTCTTAAAAACAAAACTTAATTTTGTGGGCGTGCCCACCTGAGTGTGTATATGTGCAGGAGCCCAGAGAGGCCAGAAGTGGGCATCAGAACTGGAGTGATAGGTGGTTGTGAGCCACCATGTGGGTGCTGGGAACTGAGCCTGGGTCGTGTGCTCTAACCCCTGGGCCACCTCTCCAGCCCCTCTGGTTAGTTTTATTGTCAACCTGACACAATCCTAAGTCAGCATGAAAGAGGGGTCCTTGCTGAAGAATTTACCATCAGATCAGCCCAGTGGCCATGGTGGTAAAACTGTTTATTTGCTTGTTTATGGAGACAGGGTTTCTCTGTGCAGCCCTGGCTGTCACTCTGTAGACCAGGCTGGCTTTAGACTCACAGAGCTTCACCTGCCTCTTCTGCCTCCCAAGCACTGAGATTAAACGCGTGCACTACCATGCCCAGCCCTTGATTTTGAGATGGGAACCTCATTGCTCAGCTTGGTCTGAGTTCTAGGGCTCAAACCATCTTCCTGCTCCAGACTCCTGGCTAGCGGGAACTGCAGTAGACACCCACTGCTCCTAGGTTTTCAGTTTTTCAAAGCAGGTCTTAGGCAGGTCCTGGCATTCAGGCCCAGTGCCACATCTTTCTTTCTGATCAGGGCTCCCCTGAACCCCTAGGACATGTGGAAGTGACAGTCTACAGGTTTTGTTTGTTTGGTTGGTTTTTGGTTTTTTGAGACATGGTTTCTCTGTGTAGACCAGGCTGACCTCAAACTCAGAAATCCACCTGCCTCTGCCTCTGCCTCCCAAGTGCTGGGATTAAAGGTATGCGACAACTGCCCAGTTTACAGGTTTTGAGATAAGCGCAGGAGACACAGCATGGGTCTTGCTCTTGGATGGAGTTTTCTGTAGAAGCTAACATCAGGTCCTAAGGGCCACATGCACACATAGTCCCGGGAAAAGCCACTAGCCCCCAGGGCAGCCAATGTCACTCAGCCTTTAGAACACAAATTGCCATGCGACCACTCATAACCACTTAAAACCTCACGAACCACGACACCCAACCAACCTCGTTACTCCTGACTCCCCACTCGTAGAAACCAAGCAAGGTGTTGATGTTGGTGAATCCTGGAAGCAGAGGCAGGTGGATCTCTGGGTTTAAGAACAGCCTGGTCTACAGAGGAAGCCAGGGCTACACAGAGAAACTCTGTCTCGGAAAAAAAAAAAGAATAGATAGAAAGATAGATTGATAGATAGATAGATACATAGACAGACAGACAGATATAGAGGATAGATAGATAGATAGATAGATAGATAGATAGATAGATAGATAGGAAGGATAGATACATAGATAGACAGACAGACATAGAGGATAGATAGATAGACAGACAGACATACAGGCAGACAGGCAGACAGACAGACAGATAGATAATAGATATAGAGGAGAGAGAGAAAGAGAGAGAGAGAAAGAGAGAGAGAGAAAGAGAGAGAGAGAGAGAGAGAGAGAGAGAGATACAGGCAGACCGGCAGGCAGGCAGGTAGACAGGCAGGCAGACAGACAGACAGACAGACGCTAAGGGAGCCTGAGACAAGGTGATCAATTGGGCTGAAGAAGGAGCTCAAGGCCAGCCAGGGCAGCCATAGCAAGCCCCTGTCTCACAAGTAAAATAAATAGATGCTGCCGTTACAAGCTATTACACTTGAGGGTAGTTTGTTCTGCAGCAGCAATGACGTCAGCTAGCCATCCCTGAGCACTAACCCTCCGATTTCTGTAAGCTAGCTGCCTTGTTTGTCTAAAACCACTCTCTCTAGGTGTGGGGGCACACATCAGCACAGGCAGCCCAGGCGCTCGAGGCAGGTGGATGGTTCAGAGTTCCCTCCCCCCCCGCCCCCCGCACTGGTATGAATGCATGACCCGTGGCATCGAGGACCACCCCTCCTGTTCTTCCTCTCTGACCTAACAGTGGTTACAATCGTGGGTTTAAACCAAGGCCGACTCCAACATGTTCCCTACCCCGGCCAGGGTCAAAGCTGAAGTTCTGTGCTGTGGGGACTAACTCAGCCCGGGACACCCAGGAAGCAGCCCCGGTGAGAGACTCAAGCTATTTTTGAACTCAGCGAGGCCTGCAGGCAGCCCTAGCAGTGTCAGGAGTTTGGAGCTGGAAGATGGGCGAACCAGGAACAGAGGGAAACAGACAGCTAAGGCAGAGCCCACGCCCTGTCCCTATGACGTCAGCCCCACGCACTGTGACTTAAGACAGTGGAGGTGGCGGCAGCAGGGGGATTGGGCGGGGCATCCTTGCGCTCCCTTGGATGCACTTTTATAAATTGTGGTAAGATATTCATAACCTAAAATTCATCCTTGGGAATTTTTAACAACTCCCTCCCGGGGCTGAGTGACATTGGGGACCGACCGAGTTCTTGCTGGAACAGGGAGTGTGGATGCCAGCCAAAAATATTGGTTCACCAAATGGTGCGGTGGAGGTTTTGCTCTATTTGGGAAGAATTCTGAAATTGGAGGGCAGGTCATTGCTCTGGGGCAAAGCTGGGGTCAGTGATCAGGAAAGAGCTAAGGGAAGGGGAGAAAAGGGGAGAGAGAGGAGAGGAGGGGAGGGGAGGGGAGGGGAGGGGAGGAGCAGGTGCTCTGACTGGAAACTGACAGCCTCAGGGGACAGAAAGCAGCAGAGCAACCTAACGAAGCCGAAGCGTGGACTGCAAGGGAGAGGTGTTTGCAACTGGGGGCGGGGGGGGGGTCAGGGGCTGCCATAGGGAGCCATCAAGTCCCCCCAGATAACTCCCTGCTTCTGCCAGAGAAGCTGGAACCAATCAAGGTGGGAATAATCCAAAAATCCAGCAGAGAGACTGCCAGGAGGGAGGCTGAGGGCAATAAGCAAAAGATGGATTTGCCCCCACGAGGGGTTGTTGTCCCAGAAAACGGTGCCGACTTAATCAGTTCGTCTTCCTAGAGCCTCCGTCAGGAGAGGCCCCCCAATCCCCCCCCCCAATGGCTGGCATAGATTCCTACTGTGTTCTCCCGAGCTACAGCATATGGCTAAGTTTGTGGGCTCTGAAGTGAGACTGCTGGGCTTTGAACTCTGTCTGTCTGTCTGTCTGTCTGTCTGTCTGTCTGTCTTCCTTTCTCCCTTCCTCTCTCCCCCCCACCCTTTGTTGTTTTTTGTTTGTTTGTTTCTTTGTTTTTTAATGTTTTTAGGTATTTGGAATCTGTCACTTTTTTCTTTTTTTAAATTTATTTATCTATTTTATATATGAGTACACTGTAGCTATCTTCAGACGCACCAGAAGAGGGCATCAGATCCCATTACAGATGGTTGTGAGCCACCATGTGGTTGCTGGGATTTGAACTCAGGACCTCTGGAAGAGCAGTCACATGTCTCCAGCCCTGGTTTTTTTGAGACAAGATTTTCTGTGCAGCCCTGGTTGTTCTAGAACTTGCTCTGTAGACCAGGCTGACTTTGAACTCGGATCCTCCTGGCTCTGCCTCCTGAACGTTGGAACCTGTGCCTTTGGTGTGGATCCCTGGTCGGGATGCTTTTCCACGCTAAGCCTCTATTTCTTCAACTGGAAAACTAGAGTTCAAGTCATCCCTGCCCTACAGGATACTGAGAGCAAATCTTCAGTGTTGGCGATATTTTATTATGAATATGCCGGGTAGTAATGCAGTAAAGAGAATTAACTTTCATCTCCTCCCCTATCAGGGGAATGGACCAATGGAAGTCGTACAGAGCCCAAGGCCAGCCACATGAGATAGAACTGGAAACCTCAAGTTTCCCGCTCAGTTAGATGGTTCAACGGTAGTGGCGCTTGCTGTACAAGCCTGAGTTTGATCCCCAAAAGGAGAAGAACCAAAACATAACCCCTGACCTCCACATGTGTGGAGTGGTAAGCAGCACCTCCCAATTAGAATTGGGGGGGGCGGTGGGACTGCAGAGGTGGCTCAGTGGCTAAGAGCATTTGCTGCTCTCTTCAAGGACCCATGTTTGGTTCCCAGCATCCACATTAGGAGCCCATAGCTCAACTCCAGTTCTGGAAGATTCAGCGCCCCCTGCTGGCCACGGTGGTACCTGCACACATACGGTGCACATAAAGTCATGTAGGCACATACACGTACACAGAAGGAAAAAATAAGCAAATGCACATTTAAAAGAAATTTCGATTTGGATCTGTCCCAGCTGCCCTGGTCCTTCACCACCTGGGTAAGGAGGAGGACAGTAACCTGCAAACAGTTTCCTGCCCCTCACCCATCCTTCTCTCCAGGCAGATGATCCCTTAAGGACACTGGAAATGACCTCAGTGAAGACATGTTGCTTTGGACATGCTTCTGTACGCCCCCATCAACGATCCCCTTCACCTCTGGGCTGATTGGACAGTTGAGTCTGATCATGACGTCAAGCCCCAACCAATGGGGTGAGACTCAGTCACCGTCTGCAGAAAGTCTGAAAGCGCTCACTTCCTCGGTCATGTGCTTCCTAGTCCCTCATTTGGGTTGTGGCACACCCGGTTACAAAAAGGGATCGCCTTGTCCAGTTGCTTTTGCTTTGTGTGTCCCTTCGGAGACGGTGAGGTTGTCCCTCCAAACTCTGCTTCCCTAGATGCAGAACTCGGGGCAGTCATGGGAGATTCCAATCCTGGGGAGTCTAGAGTTCTGTTCTCGGGCTCTATGGATGTTGGGGTTAGCCACTGGAAGAAGGATAAGGGTCTAGCCCAATGCTTGCAGGCCGTTCTCCTTCCTTCTCCCTTTTCCCTGGGGCAAAGGCCAGGGAATGGGGTGGAGGGGCAGGTGTTGCCCACCCGAGAGGTTACAGGGGTGTCACCCACAGGCTGTCAGGCTCCTGTGTGCCAGGTATTGTCCCATATTCCTGGGGGAAACAGCGTACTACAAAACAGTATTGTGTCTTTGTGAGTCTCTATTCTAATTGGAGGAAATGGAACCACCGAGTAATAAGGCAACAGCCAGAGTAATTTCAGAACCAGAGGGAGGGGAATGCTTTGTGAGCAAAATTAAACATTGTTGCTGCTGTCGCTGCTACAGTTGTTGTTGCTGCACAGGGTCTCATGTAGACCAGGTTAGCTCTTGCTAAGAATGACCTTTTCCTCCTGCTCTTCTTGCTTCCAGCTCTTAAGTGCTGGGAATACAGTCATATGCCACAACATTCTGCTCAAAAAAAAAGCCACATCTTTAGAAAGCATGTCCTGGGTGGTGGGGCCAGGCATTGCTAACAGATGTTAAATCGTTCAAGTCTTTGCGGCAGCCCTGCGTGACTCCAGGTTAAAAATCACCACCCTCATTTCATACCTCAAGGGATGAAAGCAGAGAGAGGTTAAGTGGTTTTTCTAACGTCACACAGCCTTCAGGAGGTAGAGCTGACGTTTGGAGCCAGGTTCCACCGAACTGGCCAGTCAGGACAGCGTTAAGTAGGGCAATTAGTTCGGGGTGGCGCCCTGCGAAGAGGTTGATGTTTGAGCCGAGATACAAAGAGACAAGGGAGGTTGGGGAGGCAGAAGGTTCCAGATGGTGAGAACATTGACTGCGAAGGCCCTGAGGCTGTAACACAAAGCGGCCAGCTCCAGCTGTAGCAGAGGACACATAAGGTCAGAAGGGTGCCAACCCAGACACATGGGGTGACAGGGCACCCCATCCCTCCCCTAGGACATTCTGGACCTTCCTTGCTGTTCTGAGGGACACTCAGAAGTGTGGCCTAAAACATTTTTTGACAGGAGCAAGGGCTCTTCTCCCCAGAGTCAGGCCAATTAGCCTGAGGAAAAGCAGGTCCTCTGCACTGTCAAGAGAGCCTTGGCTGGGTCACCCGCCTGCCATTCAGCCTCTTCCCAAGCGATCCCAGGCAGTGGTCTTGGTGCCTGACAGAGTGGGGGATGGCTCCGTCTTTCCTCACCCACACACAGAATCTGGAGGAATGCCGAGCTCCTGCTTTTGGGGGTGCAAAGGTCAGAGTCTAGTCATAGCCCAGTGAGGGGGGTACAGCATCCTAAGGCTGGCCTTCAGGGGGAATGTCAGGGGAACTGGAAAGGGCTCCTTCATTCTTTAGACTGACCCTGTGTGATCTGCAATGTGGCTTCCCCTCTGTTGGTATTAGGAAAACTAATACTGTGTACGGTTGTTGTGGAAATTAACATGTGAAAGGCACGTTCTGGGGGCTAAAAAATGTACTAGATCTAATCTGAGAGGAGGTGTGTAAAATGTGATGAGCTGTGTATGCTGTGTATTTTAGAACTGTGTCTTTCTCTCTCTCTCTGTCTGTCTCTGTCTCTGTGTGTATGTATGTATGTGTATATGTGTGTGTGTGTGTGTGTGTGTGTGTGTGTGTGTGTGTAACATGGCTCAGTTTTTTCAGCATGTAAAGCCCCTGGCCCTTGGTTAATACCACATAATGCTAGCTAGCATTAGCGTGAAATGTTCCACAAATATTTGTTGAGTAGGTCCCCAGACCTTTCCATACAGCATTTATCATTTATTTGATCCACAGCGCTCTTGAGGCCTCAGACTGGACACTGTCTGGGATTGAGTTCTTCTGTTCATCTGCGTCTGCCTCCTCCTCCAGGCTTCCTTCCCTAGGTGCCCATGTCTTCAGCTCAGAAGGGATGGCTCCCAGCTCTCAGGAGGCACAGGAAGGTGGATCGCTGTGTGTCTGGGCCAGTCTGCTTTATATAGTGAATTCCAGGCCTTCTAGGCTGGCTAAGCCAGCCAGCTGACACTACAAAGTGAGACCCGGGTTCAATCAATCGATAACACAAAACACCAAAACAAAAAACAACCACAACAACAACCACACAGGTCCATTGCTCCTGCTTCCGGGTGTGGGTAGTAAAGGCATCCGCCACCACTTCTAGGCCCCAGTCTCCTTAACAATTAAAGAGGGGGCTGGGAAGATGGCTTACTGGTTGGGATTCCCTCTTCTGGCTTCTAAGGGCACCCTTCGTCTCACACAGACACGCACACAAACACACATTTTAATTAAAAGAGGACTAACGCCAGGGCACTGGTGGTGCACGCCTTTAATCTCAGCACTTGGGAGGCAGAGACGGTTGGAGTTCTGAGTTTGAGGCCAGCCTGGTCTACAGAGTGAGTTCCAGGACAACCATGGCTACACAGAGAAACCCTGTCTGGAAAAATCAAAATAAATAAATAAATAAATAAATAATAAAGAGAGCTAGCAAGATGGCTCAGTAAGTAAAAGCCCTCGTGACCAAGCCTAATAACCCATGTTTCAGGTAATTATTATCATCACAGGTGATCTTTTGGGTCTTTGATAATGGAGGGAACTGCAAGTTGTCCTCTGACCTCCACATGCAAGCAATGTCATGCGAGCCCTCCCTCCCCAAAACACAGATGCACCCGAGCACAGATAAATAAAACCTTTAAAAAGTAGTTCAACATTTTTGCTCATTAGTCCCAGAACTTCAAAAGTGGGGGACAGGGTAATCCATAAGGGCTGTCAGGGAACGGGGAGAATGGGGGTGGCTGCATCCAATCACCATGGACGGGGGGGGGGGGGGGGGGAGGGCGGGTCTCTAAACGATGGATCGCGCTGGCTCTGGAAGGCGGAGGGGTTGGCTTGGCCGCTCCTGATGAGGGCGGGCTCCTGAGACAGACCTCTGTCTCACAAGTAGGCAGACAGGAAGAGAACTCTCTGGTACCCTGATTTAGTCAGGGTTTCTGTTGCTGCGATAAAGCACCACGACCCAAAGCAACCTGAGGAAAAAAGGGATTGTTTCACCTTACAGTTTAAAGCCCATGATGCCGGGAAGTCAGGGCAGGAACCTGGAGGCAGGAGCCTGATGTAGAGGCCATGGAGGGAGGGATGCAGCTTACAGGCTTGCTTCCCGTGACTTGCTCAGCCTGCTTTCTTGTAGAACCCAGGGCTGCCAGTCTAGGGATGGTCCCACCCATTGTGGGACCATCCCCATCAATCTCTAATTAAGAAAATGCTGTCCAGGCTTGCCTACAGGCCACTCTGATGGGAACATTTTCTCAACTGAGGTTCCTTCTTCCTAGATGACTATATAGTTTGTAGGAAGATAAAACTAACCAACACAGGCACCCTTTAAAAGAAAAAAAGAAAAAATGAAATAGGACTGGAGAGATGGCTCAATGGTGAAGAGCACTGACTGCTCTTCCAGAGGTCCTGAGTTCAAATCCCAGCAACGACATGGTGGTTGGATCCCATCTGTAATGGGATCCAATGCCCTCTTCTGGTGTGTCTGAAGACAGCTACAGTGTCAGCTACAGTGTACTCGTATACATTTAAAAAAACAAAACAAAACAAAACAGGCTGGGCATAGTGGCAACATTGGGGACAGCACTCGGGAGACAGAGGCAGGAGGATCTCTGTGAGTTCTAGACCAGCCTGGTCTACAGAGTCCAGGACAGCCAGAGCTGCACAGAGAAACCCTGTCTCAAACAAAATAAAATAAAAAGCTACTAGCTACTAGTACTGATTGTGTGTGTGTGTGTGTGTGTGTGTGTGTGTGTGTGTGTAGATGATGCATGTCACAGCGTGTCTGTAGTGGGCAGAGAACACTTTTGTAGAATTGGTTCTCTCCTTCCATCTTTAGGTAGGTCCTGGGTTCAAACTCAGGTTTTCATAACAAGCATCTTGACGCTCTGAGCCACCACACCAGCCCCGAAGTCTCCCATTTTGTAAACCTGACTTTGTGTACACTTCCTGCACGCCCGTCTGTGCATTGTGTGTGTGCCCGACTCCTGTGGAGGCTGGAGAGGATGTCGGATCCTCTGGGATTGAAGTCATGGGTGACGGTGAGCTGCCGTGTGGGAACTGAACATGGGCTCTGTGCAACACGAGTTCTTAAGCACTGAGCTGTCTCTCAAGCCCCACTGAGGACTCTTTGTTTGAGACAGGGTTTCTCTGTGTAGCCCTGGCTCTTCTGGAACTCACTCTGTAGACCAGGCTGGCCGGGAACTCAGAGATCCAGCTGCCTCTGCCTCCCGAGTGCTAGGATCACAGGTATATGCCGCCAGCTCCTGGCCACTGAGGTCTTTTCTTCTGGGTACTTATTTCACTCCAGGAGGCTTGAGAACTAAGACACCATCTCCTCAGAGGATCAAGCTGGGTGTTCGGATCTCAACAGGCGAGTTCAGTCCACCGTGTTCGAACCCTGACAGTGGAGTGTGCGATGGTGTAGACACTGAAAAAGTTTGGCGTTGACTCAAAAAGCTAAACATAGAATTACTTTAAGACAATAATTCCATCCCCTAAAAGAACTGAAATCAGGGACTCACACAGACACGGTTCAGACTATAGGACTATCCACAACCATCAATCCTTTGCAAATGACCGGAGGAAGAACCTGTCGCAGTTAAACCGCAGTGGTAGAACTCACCTTTGATCCCAGCCCTCGGGAAGCAGATCTCTGGGAGTTTGTGGCATCTACATAGCAAGTCCCAGGTCAGCCGGGGCTACATAATAGAGAGATCCGTCACAAAAGATTTATATGAAATGTCCAATAAGACAGAAATTGTATCCATGGTTGCCAGGGACTGACCAGAGCAGAAGCCATGAGCGATTGCTTCCTGTTCCTGGGATGATAAAGACGTTCTGAAAGTAAAAAGGTGCAGGGCGGTGGTGGCGCACGCCTTTAATCCCAGCACTTGGGAGGCAAAGGCAGGCAAATTTCTGAGTTCGAGGCCATCTCTCCAGCCCCACCCCCACCCCCATCCCCCATGCCTAGCTCTCTGTGTGAGCGCTGTGGGTTTGAATTCAGGTCTTCAGGTTTGTAGGATAAAAGCTTTCCCACTGAGATATCTACAGTCCCTGCTTTGTTTCTGTTGTGAGATAGGATCTTGCTAAGTAGCTCAGGCTGGCCTTGAATTCTTGATCCTCCAACTTCTATCTCCCAGGTACCAGGATTACCAGCATGTGCCCACGTGAAGGGCCCTATTGCTTCTACTTTTTGGAGGCCAGCTGCCATTCTGTGAATGGCCTCAGCCCCATGGAGAGGTTACATGAAGGAACACTGAGGTCAAAGTGTCCCAACACAGAGCCCAGCCCACAGGACTGTCACCGATGAATTAGCCATTCCGGTCGTTCATCCTCGATGAAGGAGAAGCAGATGTTAAGTCACAAGTTTCAGGGTGACTTATTCTGCGGGAACGTGTCGCCGGTGCTATCTTTAAAACAAAATTACTGTGACCCAGACATAGCGGCGCACGCCTTTGATCCCAGCAGACCCAGATGGATCTTTGTTAATTCTGGGTCAGCCTGGGCTACCCTGTCTCAAAATACACCTAGCATAGTGGCTGGCTCAGAGAAGGCTCTCTAGGAGGTGAGCTACACAAATTTAGGCTTAGTAATGGCACCCAGCACCCATTGGGTGCTCACCCAATACCTTGAGATTGAAAAATCTTTAAAAAGCAACAGTTATAGTGCTGGAGAGATGGCTCAGCGGTTAAGAGCACTGACTGCTCTTCCAGAGGTCCTGAGTTCGATTCCCAGCAACCACATGGTGGCTCACAACCATCTGTAATGGGATCTGATGCCCTCTTCTGGTGTGCAGGCATACATACAAATAGAGTAGTCAATGTATAAACAAATCTTAAAATTAAAAAATAATCTTCAAAAGAAAACAGCCACCTTAATGGCATTGTAGGATCAACTATGGGAGGTGGGTATTTATTGCACTCAATATTTTAATTATTACTTGATATGGAGGAGATAGGATCTTGATATATAGCCAGGTTAGTTTTTTGTTTGTTTGGGTTTTTTTTTGTTTTGGTTTTTGAGACAGGGTTTCTCTGTGTAGCTCTGGCTGTCCTGGAACTCACTCTGTAGACCAGGCTGGTCTCGAACTCAGAAATCCATCTGCCTCTGCCTCCCAAGTGCTGGAATTAAAGGCCTGCGCCACCACTGTCCGGCCCAGGTTAGTTTTAAACTCCACAATCCTCCTGCCTTATCTTCCCATGTGCTGAGATTATAGGCATCCGTTACCACATTCAGTTTATCGTGCCCATTTTAGAGGACAGGAAATTGAGGCCCAAGAACATGCAAGACGCAGGCTGCATGTAGGAGGAGGCTGGCTGTAGGCCAGGTAGGCTGAGTTTTCAGCCCTTTACCCACAGTCCTGTATTCCACACCTCTAAAGCCCCGAGTCTACCTCACCTGTTATTCTGGCCTCTGCCTGATCATGTGACTTCCACCATGTGACTCTCTCTGGATCCTAGTCACTATCTGTTGCTTGAGCACAGCAGCAGGCAGTGGTAAAGGGGACTTCAGGTCACTCCAGCTAACCAGGCCTTGGCCACTGTCTGCCTGATGTTAGTGACTGACCAGTTCAGACTGAGGAACGCCCCCGATGCCCGGACTGTCCCAGACAGATTACCTCATGTAGACCACTCAACTATTCTCCACACCAGGTACACACCGCGCTAGGGGCGGGGTCTAGCCTCTGCCTATTCCCAACCCCCAAAGGCCCCGAGGGAGGCTGAGGCAGCCACCCCCAGATGTCTATTCCTGTCTTTGGCCTAGCGCCGGGCTGGGGAAGCAACAGCTATTTTGAGACCCTTCTCCCTCCAAGCGTGAGCGGTGGGAAGGTGCTGGGAACATCCCGAACCGGGAGGCTGTCCGTCATAGGTTTGCCCTGGATGGTGGCCACCCCAGGCTTCTGTCGCTCTGCCGCTTTCTGCTTTCTCCGGCTGCTGCGATGGACCTGCTCTGAACACAGCCATCGCGCTGGGATAACAGAGAGGACGCGGCTTCCGGGGAACTTTTGCTCCAGTCCCGAGAACAGTGCGATTGACTGGCACTGGCCCTTTGGAGCAAAAATGGGAGTAGCCAGTCCGGACCTGCAGGCTGCCCTGAGCTTATACTCGGGAGGGATGCAATGGGGAGTCAGGCGTGCCCTCTCGGCACCTCCAAGAAGAAACTGAGACTCGGGGACAGGAACAAGCGTCACGTGCTGGCTCATCTATAATTCCAGCATTTCTTTTGCCAAAACGACTACATCGCCTTTCCCTCAGCTGAGGTGAACATTAGTGATAATATGCTTTGGGAAACTGAGTCCAGGAACAACAACTTTTTTATTTATTTATTTATTTTTTTTTGGTTTTTCGATTTTTCAGAACAGGGTTTCTCTGTGTAGCCCTGGCTGTCCTGGAACTCACTCTCTAGACCAGACTGGCCTTGAACTCAGAAATCCGCCTGCCTCTGCCTCCCAAGTGCTGGGATTAAAGACGTGTGCCACCACTGCCAGGCCAGGAACTTCTTTAAATTATGAAACTAACCTATACATGCGTGTGTCCAGTCATCTGTTGTAACAAAACACCACCGCGTGGTTTAAACAGTGAGCATTTTCTGTTCACAATCTGGCAAAGCCCACAGTTTGTGTCTGATTAGGGTTCGCTTCCTGTTTTACATACAGCTGTCTTCTTGGGGTGTCTTCACATGGTGGGAAGGGTGAGAGAGCTTTCTGGGGTCCCTCTCATAGGGACACTCTCTATTCATGAGCATCCCAGCCTCAGAACCTAATTATTTCCAAATCACCTTCAAAGTGGCCCCTCTCTTCACATCACGGTGAGGTTCAAATTTTAACATAGGGATGGAAGGACACACAACCACACAGTGCCTAACACCAAGAGAAGTTGGCACAGAGGGCCACACAGGAGCTCTGCATAACAACTCTTTTCTGTAATCCCAGGGAGAAGCAGAGTGATCACCCCAAGTCTGAGGTCTTTCAGACCAGCCAGGTTTACGCCATGAATATTAAAAGAGTTGTAGGCCAGCCTGAGCTACTCCCTGTGAGACCTTGTTTCCAGCAAAGGGGGAGTGGCAGAGAGGGAGGCAGAATTCTCAGTGTGCAGGAAGCCGGGGTTCAATCCCCAGCACCGCATAAATCAAAGCGCTATGTCATACACGGCGATCCCTCTGCTCAGGTAAAGACGGGACGGTCAGGGCTCCGACACCATCCTGGCTGCACAGAAAACTCAAGGACAGCCTGGGCTACAGGAGACTGTCTTTAAAAAAAAAAAAGTCACAGGATAAAAAGTGAATCTCTCTTCCTACTTAACACTTCTAATTTCTCTCCCCAGAGGCAGCCACCATCAACAGCTTTCTTGTGTCACCTTCTGGAAATTTCCCATGCAAATAAAGACGAGAAAGCTTTGTGGATTGTAGCCGAATACACTCTCTGCCACTGAGCGGGTCCGTACAGGCCTTTGATCCCAGGACTGGGGAAGTTGTTGAAGCAGGCTGGTCTCGGTGAGGTTGAGGTCACCCAGGACCTTGTCCCAACTGCTCCCTTAAAACAAAACAAAACAAGCCTCCACAAGAGTGTCTGGCTCAAATGCTACTCCTGTGCCTGTGTACCGTACCACTAGGCAAGCAAATATTTGTAAAACAAGAGAAATATCAAGTACACACCTTATAAGGTGGCTGCGATGGGTAAATGCACGCATACACACCTTGTCCTTGGAGAAAGGAATATAAATTAATAGTCACTATATGGGGGTTGGGGAGACTGCTCAGCGGTTAAGAACGCCAGCTGCTTGTCTAGAGAACCCCCAATTCTGTTCCCAGCACCCACACGGTGGCTGACCGCCTTCTGTAATTCCAGTTCCATGGGAGCTCGCGCCCTCTTCTGGCTTCCACAGGTACTGCATGCGGTACACAGATACATGTAAGACAGCCCAACAGTTACAAGTAAGACAGCCAAACAGTTACACACACATACACACACACACACAAACACCCAACCAAACAAAAAGCCTAAACCAAAGATTACTGTATTTGGGACTTCATATTTGTTTGAGGAGTGAATGATCCCCAAATCTAGTGGCCCGGAAAGATGTCCACAGGGCATCCAGAACTATGCAACAAGATGCAGGGCTCCATCTGAGGTTCAGGAAGGAAATGTGCTTCACTCTTCTCCCATACAGTGGTTCCCCAGGCCCCTGGCCAGGCAAATAGAAACTTCAACCTGACTTCATACCATGGGTCTCCATACCCATTCTTTGCTTTTAAACCACAACGGGGCTGGAGAAATGGCATGGTGGGTAACTGCATTGGCAGCGCTTCCCGAAGAAGACCCGGGTTTAATCCCAGCAACTGCGTGGCAGCTCACAACCGTCTGCAACTCCAGTTCTAGGGGATCTGATGCTCACACACCGACACACATGGAGAAGGAACACCAATGTAAATAAAAATTGTTGCCGGGCGGTGGTGGCGCACGCCTTTAATCCTAGCACTTGGGAGGCAGAGGCAGGCGGATTTCTGAGTTCGAGGCCAGCCTGGTCTACAGAGCGAGTTCCAGGACAGCCAGGGCTATACAGAGAAACCCTGTCTCGAAAAACCAAAAAAAAAAAAAAAAAATTGTTAAACATTAAAAAACAAGGGCTGGGGCTGGAGAGATGGCTCAGTGGTTAAGAGCACTGACTGCTCTTCCAGAGGTCCTGAGTTCAATTCCCAGCAACCACATGGTGGCTCACAACCATCTGTAATGGGATCTGACACCCTCTTCTGGTGTGTCTGAAGACAGCTACAGTGTACTTACATATAATAAATAAATAGATAAATAAATATTTAAGTAAATAAATAAATCTTTGGGCTGGAGTGAGAAGGAAGCATAGGAAAAAATTTAAAAACAAGATATGTATATTTAAGAGGCATTTAACGATTATCAATTATTTTGATGAATTAAAAAATTTAAAAACAACAAAAAAAAAAGGAAAAAAAACCTAGTAAATAGGCTTAAGAATAGACTTAGAGGCGCACAGGGCAGTGGCTACTAGGAAAATGGCCAAGCAGGTTCAAGTGTCCTGCGAGGGCCAGCATCCTTCAAGACTGCAGCATTTAGACTCTAAAAGAGACTCCCTCGATGCCAACATGCCTGAGAAAGCATCAGGGCTGGGGGTGTAGCTTGGCAGCAGAGCCCTTGCCTAAGCACCCACAACATATTCCCCAGCACCTCAAAATAAAAGCACCCTAAAACTGGGCTTAGTAGTTCATGACTCTCATTCCAGCCCCCCCCCAGGAGGCAGAGATGGGCGGGCCTCCGTGAGTTTTAAGGATAACAGGATCTACATAATGCCTCCCAGGCCAGTCAGGGAGACCCTAAGTCAAAGAAGAAAAGAGTGAACCACGGCTCAGGGAAAGCACACACACCCTTTTGTAGCTGCCTTTTGCCGCCTCCGTGTAATTTATTTTATTTAGGGGGAGGCACGTGTACACTTGTGGAAGTCGGAGGACAACTTTCCACCGTGCCAGTCCCTGAAATCCAACTTAGATCTTCAGGCTTGAGCTCTGGACACCGTCTCACCTGACCCCTCATTGGTCATTTTAACAACTATCCCAACCTCTTCTATAGAGGGTTATCCAAACTTCTAGTCTGATAATGGTTGTCTCAAAGTAGGTTTTTAGAAGGTGTGGCCGGAGCTAACCTTTCGGTTCTGTGGTTGATCCAAAGGGCCAGAGTGGAGTGGGGGGCGGGCAGACCCCTAGGGGAGGGAACCCTCGCTCCACTCACCCTGATCCGACCCACGCACATCTGACCATCTGACCCGGGCCAGGCCGGGTCTTTCCAGAACCACGGTAATACATAGTAAGCGAAACCACCCCAGGACGCGGGCTGGTGGGTGATGAATGGGCTCGGCGCCCCGGCTTGGGCTCAGCGGGGACCAGGCTCGATCCCCGCGTGAGTCATACCTGCGTGCGTCCGCCTCCCTAAACCTCAGCCCCTTCCTCCGCCTGACGCCGGCCCACGACTCCCGCCCCCGCGCGGCGGGGACCCGGGTGATTGCAAACAGCCGCCGGCCTCATTAGGAGACGTGTAATTAGCGGCTGGCGGAGCCGAGGGCGGGGGCTAATTACCACCGGGAGAGGCTGCGCCGCCGCCGTCCCACCGGGAGGCGTCTGGCCCGGATCAGGATGCTTCCTCCGGGTGACAGCCACTCGCCGCCGTGTGTTTACTAGGCGCTCACCCCGGCCGGCCCGTGCCAGTGCAATCCCACCTACACCTCCGTCCTAATAATTCCTAATAATCGGAACTAGAGGGGGGAAGCTGAGCTCGCTCTAGAGACGCGGTGTCGTCCCTGACAGCACCGGGCCGGAGTACGAAGACCGGGGATCCGAACCCACGCCTGTGGCTACGTTACACCAAGTGGGCAGTGAGCACCGGAGTGGACCCGAGCTGGGACTTTGGAGACGAATGCTTTCAAGGTTAAATTCTGGGCCTGTACCGGATTAGGTACGTGACTCCCTCCATCCTGGGCCTGGATCGCATCTATAAAATGGGCGCAGGGTTAGGATCCAGAGACGCATGCTATTTTTAGGGAGGCGGGAGCGTGGCGAGCTCCGGCACGTCGTGGGCCTCTGGCGCCCCCTACCGGTCTAGGAGGACGCTGGCTGTGGACAGTGATCGCCACTTGATTGCAACGGTGAATGCGGCCTGCGAAGGGAGGTTGATCTGTGGTCCCCTAAGGCCGTGGGCTAGGTGACTGAGAACTGATCTCAAATAGCTGTGAAATAAGTCTGGCTTTACGTTGCCACACCTGGCCGGGCGAGGCCGTGACAGCTGTACACATGACGGAGGTCATAAAGAAGTGAGAGCTTTGGCTGCCGAGTTTATCCACGGGAGTTCGATCCCCGGATCCACGTGTGAAGAGGAGGGGGGGAGGGGGGAGGAGGGGGGGAGAGGAAAGAACCAACTTCCCAAAGTTGTCCTCCAGCCGTGGCAAGTACACACCTCCACATTTCTACAACAAGTAAATAAATCTAATTTTAAAAAATGACCCTGCTACAAAGCCAGGCACCGAGAAACCCAGGATAACAGGAAAATCTGTAGACAAATGTATATGAGGTCCATCAAGGGAATGCTGACCGCCTTAGAGGTGCATTTAAACAACGCAATACAGAGCATACGAGGAATGTCTGTAGGTGCACCGGCGACGGGAAAGCGGCAGACTTACAGACATGTTGCATGGAGCAAGTATGCTTAAAATATATATGTCCAGGCCCACGCCTGGCAAAACCTATCTCTACAGAAACGGAAATGATGGCTCTGGCAAGGGCCTGGGAATTTAGGGAGCACTGAAGCTTATCTACATCTTATTAATAGGGCGCTCATCACACAAATCCACCTCACTCAGTCGCACCATTAAGAATATGCACTTTAGCCGGGCGGTGGTGGCGCGCGCCTTTAATCCCAGCATTTGGGAGGCAGAGGCAGGCGGATTTCTGAGTTCGAGGCCAGCCTGGTCTACAGAGTGAGCTCCAGGACAGCCAGGGCTACACAGAGAAACCCTGCCTCAAAAAAACCAAAAAAAAAAAAAAAGAATGTGCACTTTATGTACAAGATAAATGAAGTGTACAAGGTACGGTAGCACACCCCTGTAGTCCCAGTCCTCGGGAGGTCGAGGCAGGATTACTTCAGGCTCCACGACAGCCTGAGGTAGAATGAAACTCTGTTTTTTGTTTAAAATGCCGGGCAGTGATGGCGCACACCTTTAATCTCAGCACTTGGGAGGCAGAGGCAGGCAGATCTCCAGGTCAGCCTGGTCTACAGAGCTAGCTCCAGGACAGCCAGGGCTACAGAAACCCTGTATCAAAACCCAATACTAACAATAATAATAATTTATCATTTATTAATTACACAAAGATATTCAGGTGAATAGGTTAGAGAAACGCATTAAAAAACATAATCCTTGGGCCGGGCAGTGGTGGCGCACGCCTTTAATCCCAGCACCTGGGAGGCAGAGGCAGGCGGATTTCTGAGTTCGAGGCCAGCCTGGTCTACGGAGTGAGTTCCAGGACAGCCAGGGCTACACAGAGAAACCTTGTCTCGAACCCCCACAAACAAACAAAAAACCCATAATCCTCTATTCTTAACAGACAACAAAGCGTGTTGGGTGTGGTGGAGTGCATTGGTAATTACAGCGATTCCTAGGGAGAGGGAGGGGATCAGAAGTTCGGGGTCCTTGGCTACAGTCAGTCTGGGGTCAGCTTGTGAAAAAAAAAGAAGAGAGGAAGGTACTATATTGTTTTTGCAATCCTCTTGAAAAAAACTCCCACAAAACTGTCAATCACCTCAAAAATATTATCGCATTTGGCTGTATGGGAAAGCCTCTGCTCTGACTTCTTTTAGGTCCCAATTCCCGTGACACTCTCGGACTTTTTAAGTGCAGAGTTGGCCTCAAACGTTCACTTGGAGACTCTCAAGTGCACACAGAATTTCAGCGCAAGATCCCCAGCGCCTGCCTGAGGCGGACGCATGCGCTCTTACGCTCGCGGCGGGAGGCGGAGTGTGGAGATTGACAGAGCGCGCGGCCGGTCGGAGCCTCGTCCCGCCTCCCTCCGGCATCCGGCTCGGACGCCGCCATGGTGCGGTTTAAGCACAGGTAAGCAGCTCGGTCCCGCGCCCTCCCCACGCCGTCCCCGCGTGCCCGGCCGTCCGCGCTCACCCCGCCGTCCGCCGCAGGTACCTTCTGTGCGAGCTGGTGTCCGAGGACGCGCGCTGCCGCCTGAGCCTGGACGACCGCGTGCTGGGCGGGCTCGTCCGCGACACGATCGCCCGCGTGCACGGGGCCTTCGGCGCCGCTGCCTGCTCCGTGGGCTTTGCAGGTACGAGGGCGCTGCAGATGGGGTGCGGGGCGCGCTTTGCCGGGGGAAGCCCGGCCTGTGTGCCGCGTTTTGTACGATAGTAGAGGGTTCGGGTTCTAGAAAAGCCAGAGTGCGGCGAGTCCAAAACTGAGCAAAAAAGTGCCGATCGCGCAATGGGACAAGGCAAAAAAGTTCAGTACCCAGCCCTGTGTGCGCGCAGGGGGGTGGGGATTCCGTTTACTGCCCGTATTAGTGGAGGGTGTTGAATTTACTAGGCTAAATGAAGGTAGCCATGTAGAATTCCTAAGAGCTATGCTATGACAAGTCACGTTAGCACGTTTTAAAATGTCAAATTTATCGCTTAAAGTTCAAACCGCCTCTGAGGGCGAACAGACTACACAGTTAATTCTCATATGGAAACGCCTTGCTTTTCTCAGAATGTCACCTTTTAGCTTAGCTCCTTCTACCGCAAGCACACTTGAATTATGCAGAACCAAACATACATAAAACCACGAAGCTTTCTTGCCTTTCGTGAGATCTACAGAACCTCGTTTTTATGACAGGTGTTCCCCCCCCCCCACACACACACACAAGGATCTTTTTTTTCTTCCTGCAGCGTTAATAAGGGTGGAGCTGTTCTCTCTCCCCATTCATTGACCTGAGTGGTCAGGACTACTTGACAGCCGAAGATTTCCCCTAACATTTCCTTCCAAGCTGGGCACTGTGGCCCAGGCTTTTATCCTAGCATCCCCAGGGAGCAGAGGCAAGGTTCCAGGCCAGCCAAGATGTCATAACTGGACTAAAAGCAGATCAAAACAGAAAAGCCACTTTCAAGAATGTTGGGTGGAGCTGGAAAGAGGGCTCAGCAGTTAAAGAGTACCTGCTGATCTTTCAGAGACCCAGGATTCCTATCTGAAATAGTCCAAAACTCCAGTTCCAGAGGACCACACCAGGCACACATGTGCAAATACATACATACAAGCAAACCAGCACAAGATTAAAATTCTTTACTGTGGTGCATCTTCCCATGTGACATTTGCCTATGATAGGGATTTTCTGTGTGTGTTTAATTCTCTGAATGTTTTTTTTTTTCCCCAATTTCCCTTTCCTCCTGTAGTTCGATACCTTAATGCCTATACTGGAGTAGTGCTACTTAGATGCCGAAAGGATTTCTACCAGCTCGTGTGGTCAGCTCTTCCTTTCATCACGTATTTGGAGAACAAAGGACACCGTTATCCGTGCTTCTTCAACACGTTACATGTGGGAGGTATGAGTGGTGTGCATGGTGGCTGTTGTCATGGAGTAACAGGTTTAGAGCAGTTGCCAGGTGGGTGGGTCTTCCTGCTATCCACAGAGAACAAGATGTTCCTCCCACCGCCCATCCCCGGAAGGTAGTGACTATTTCACAAGCTCTTGCCTGGGCCAGGTACCATCAGAACCTGTCAGAAGTTCCTGGTTCGGTACAACAGGAGACAGCTGCTCATCTTGTTGCAGAACTGCACTGATGAAGGTAACGATGCCAGGCCGGTGCGAGCCGGGCGGGGCTCAGCAGGTAAGACGATGCCCAAGGACCTCTTCCTTTGCCGCAGGAGAGCGGGAAGCCATCCAGAAGTCTGTCTCAAGAAGCTGTCTGCTGGACAGAGAGCCCGCTGAAGAGCTTTCAGACAGTGCTGGTGAGGAGGTTACAGAAGCAATGGAGTGACCGTTTCCAGGCCCGCTTGTGGGAACGAACAGAACACTACAGGAGTTGACAGCCGCATCCCACAGTTCTCCAGTGGAATGACTGACAACCAGGGTACAGGTGACCAGCTCGAAGAGGAGGGCGTGCTGCCTTACCTCCCACTGTGCAGACATTTGTATGTACTTGCTTAGCTCATGGGTGGAATAAACATTCTTGGCTTCCAGGGCAACATTCCTAAACCATAAAAAGTGCTTAAAGACTTGACAGTCGGCCAGGTCTCTGTCCTCTATAGCACTTGCCTAGAATGAGTTTTAAATATTCCTAGACCCTTAATATAAGAACTCGTGCACATCTGGGCTTGGTGGCACACCTCTTCAGATCTTGAGTCTGAGGCCAGCCTGGTCTACAGAGCCCCAGGATTCCGGAGAGAGTGTTAGGGTGCGGTGAGCTCAGATGAAGCAGAAACAGTGGTGAATAACCACCAGCCACACTTAAATCATCTAGGGTCGGATCAGCACTGTGTCCTAGAACTGCAAATATAGGGTGTCCCCAGTTTACCATAGCTGGCCTGTGGGACATGAATGTAATCCTGGTCTTGATGTGGATGAGAACGGCTCCCAATACCTAAATACTTTGGTTCCCAGCTGGAAGGACTAGGAGGTGCAGCCTTATTGAAGGTGTGTTCTTTCATGTTTGTGGGGTGGGGAGACTTGGTGGTTTCAAAAGCCCTGTTAGCTCTCTCTGCCTCCTACTTGTGGATCAGATGTAAGCTCCTGTCTGTCTGTCTGTCTGCACGCACGATGGTTGTGGATTCACTCTTTGTGTCTCTTTTAAACCACTGGCACTTAAACAAGTTGGGTTCAGGAGAGAAGGCTCAGAGATTCAGAGCACTGGCTGAGGATGTGGGCTCAGCTTCCAGCTCCCATTTGGAGGCTCACAAGCAAATGTAAATGACTCCAGTTGCAGGGACCAACAGACAGGTAGGCACGCACAAAACCATAGACCTTTCGGAAGCCTTTACAAAGAACTGTGGGGCTGGGACAGGGTCAGACCTCTCTGGTAAGAAGAGCAGCACCACGTCTCCGTCACATGTTCGAGTGCTGCCTTAGCACAGCCGCTCCCCAGGAGAAAAGCTCTGCAGCGGAGCAGTGCTGGCTGCTGCTTTGGCTGCTCCGAAGAACATGGACGGGACAACTAATTACACCTGAATCAGAGGGCTAGCCTACAAATCAATTGAGCTTGTCAGGAAGGCTTCATGAGAGTGTCAATACTTTATTTTGGTGTAAAGAGGGGAAGCTGGAAAATACACTGTATTTAAAATTTTCTTGGTTCCCCCTCACTTTGTGGAAAGCCCCTCCCCCCACCCCAAGCTAATCAATCTGTTCAAACTCAAATACTTAAAAATTACAGCAGCAAAACAAAAGCACAGAGAAGAAACCCGATGGAGAAGGCGCCTGGCGAGTAGTGTCACTTGGTGTGGACGACCGAGGTGCTGAAGAGCAGCTTCTGCTTCTGCCTCTTCCTCTTCCTCCCTCCTCTGTCTGTTTCTTCTGAGGGAAACAGCGAGAGTGCACTTAGCTTACCCTGCCAACCCATGACCCTGCCGAGATAGGCACATGGACTGTGGGCACGCTAGGCAGATGGCCCAGTGGTAGGGCCCTTGTTCTTACAGACTACGCAGGTCTGAGTCCCAGCACCCATGGGGTAGCTCACTACCACCTGTAACCCCGCTTCAGGAAACCTGATCCCCTCTGAGCTCCGAAAGCATCACACATGCACACGGTACACATACATACATATAAAAGAGTTGCTCAGAATTCCATTTCTGGACTTTAAGAATTACCCTGGTGTGGAAAATAAGTCCCAGGCCAGGCAGGAGCAGCAGCACGCGTGGCTAAGCCTGAGCTCCGAGCTGAGCGTCTCCTGCCCTTACCAGAGAGGGGGTCTGAAGTAGCTGGTGTGTCCAATTTCATGAAGGCTGCCTCGATAGCTTGGCTGAAGGAATTTTGGAAACTGGGCACAGGAACACGGTCAGAATTGTCACTCTCCCCATCGCTCTCCATAGGAGCAGGAGGAACCAAGCTATTGTCATCTAAAAAGGGGGACGTTAAAACTGTAAAGCTTTTATTGGAAGGAGGGTGTTGGGATCTGCCCTGCCCTACTGCTCTCACCTTCTATTGGAGGAGGGTGCCCCGCCCCACCCGCTCTCACCTTCTATTGGAGGAGGGTGTTGGGATCTGCCCCGCCCTGCCGCTCTCACCTTTCTTTGGAGCGGTTCTGGGCCACCCATCCGCTTTTGCTTTGCCGACCCTCAGCATCTGCCAGACAGGACAGAAGGAAGAGTGTGATGTCTGACCAGATGTCATTTGGCCTCTGCACAGCTTCTCATGTCTCCACTCTGACCCCAAGGACGTTACACTGAGGACAGTAGGGGAGCTGTGTCGGCCTCCTTAGGAACAGCTGCTCTCATGGTCTTCCCTGCCTTTCCTGAGGCACCTAAGGACTTCAGCCAGCTGGCGTGGTGCTTCACACCCATAACCACAATCTGGGAAGCTGAGGCAGGAGGATTACCTTAATTCAAAACCAGTCAGGACAATGTGAGTTTTAGGATACTATGGGGGTGGGGCATAGAGACTTTATTGCAAAATAATAAATAAAGACAAAATGTAGGATAATTATATACACTGCCTTCCAGGGGGTTTGTTGTTTTGTTTTGTTTGATTGACTAATTTTTTTAACTGCTCTGGGAGTGGGGGGAATAGAGTTCCTTGCATAGCTCTGGCTGTCCAGGAACTCACTCTGGAGACCAGACTGGCCTCAAACTCACAGAAATCTGTCTGGTTCTGCCTCCTGAGTACTGGGATTAAAGGTTTTTGCTACCATAAGCAGCATATCTTCCAGTTTAAAATGCCATGTGTATACCAAGTCTTCTACTCTGAAAAGACCAACAGTGTTTTTTGCGCCCCCCCCACCCCCACCCCGGGTATTGCCTTTCAGGTGCAGCCATAAGCCATGGCCCAATTATTTTGTGTACGTATGGTAAATCGGAACAGTCTCTCTGCCTTTAAAGGAACTGCCTTCATTTCACACGATCAAAGCCAGCTCTATTTTATGTTTTATCTGCTAAATATGTCACACAACGCCTACCAGAATTTGTTCTCCTGTTTTTGTAGCCTGGGTAGGCTTGAATTCCTCATCCTCCCTTGCCTACCAAGTGCTGGCAACTCAGGCCTGCACTTAGACTACCTCTATCATCTTTCACTGTGGTCATTTTCCAAGAATTTAATGATCTTAAATAACTAAATGTGAGTCCCCAGCGCGTGCACGCGCAGGCACCAGCGGGGCTCTGACCAGCTGCACTGTCCCGGAAGAGGGTCCCGGGGCTCTGACCAGCTGCACTGTCCCAGAAGAGGGTCCCGGGGCTCTGACTAGCTGCACTGTCCCAGAAGAGGGTCCCGGACAAGCAGCAGAGCTCACGGCGCTGCTTCTCAAGCCAAAAATTTACCTGGGCAAAGGAAAGGAAGGGAGAGTCTTCTTCCAGACTCCCAACGCAGAAAGAGGGACTGCCCTGACTGGCAGTGGGTGACAGAGGGGTCAGCAGAAAGTCTGAAAGAAATCAGAGACCTGGTTACATGAGTTGGGTTCCAAAAAGTCGAGCATCCATGACAGCCAGGCATCTGGCACCTGCCTGTAAGCACTCTGGCAGTAGTGAGTTCCGGACCAGCCCGGCTTTGTGAGTGAGCCTTTGCCTCAGAGAGGGAGGGGAGAGATGGGGAGGTGAACTTAACTGCCATAACTTCCCCATAAAAGAAAAGCAAGCCTTGGTGCAGATATAAATCCTGCTATGTCCTTATACAAGAGCACCAGGCACTGCCTGCCACAGCAGTGAACACAGGAGAGGCTTCTCCAAGCTCCTTTAACACTGGGATGAAACCACAGCAAGACAGCCCTTTCCTTAGGAAATGCTACACCTCCCACAAAGGCTGGCTCTCAAGGTAGGGTGGCTCACGGCTGTAATCCTAGTACTTGGAAGGCTGAGGCAGGCAGGTGCACCAGTGAGTTCACAGCCTGTCAGAGTGATATAGCAGGACTGTCTGAAACACAGCTTTGAGAGTGGCTAGCTCACTCGCTCTCAAAGACGAGATCCTTGCTGTGGTCAGTCTGCTACTGCCAGCACCGCTAGGCCTTGGGTGCCGGGCAGCGGGCACCTTGTCTCTCTCCTAGCGGCAGGTCCTTCCACACCCATCCAACCTATTTGACACTTTCACTCTGAGAACTAAACTATTCTTGTCTTAAAAATCCACACTTGCCAAACAAAACTAACCCTGGCGGACGAGGACTCTGTGCCCCAGTGCGCCCAGGGACCTGCGGCATTCGTTCACGCAGCAGCCTCCTCCCCAGTCAACTGGGAAAACATAGCTACGCAGTAAGAACCAAGTTCTAGCCCCAGTTCCTTCCACTAAAGTTCCCATGCGTCATCAGTCTCGGGATCTGTGCTGTCTAGTTTTTTATATCAACTTTACACAAAGTAGGGTCATCTATGAAGAAGGAATCTTAATTCCATTGAGAGAAGGCCTCCCTCCCTAGGACTGGCCTGCCTGTCCTACAAGGCAGTCTGCAGGGCTTTTCCTCACTGATGACTGATGTCGAAGGCCCAGACGGTCCATGCCCAACCTATAAATAAAGATAACTAAGCCATTTCCCTGCTGTGTACTCAGTAAGTCTGACTTTTTCCCTTACAAATTATAACCAATATTACAAAAGGACATTAAACATAGGAATGAAAAAAGAGAAAACAGAACAGATGGGTCAGAAAAATGGTGCAGGCTTTATGAATCTGCAAGGTCTAAGAAGTCAGAAGCAAACATAAGAATTTAATGTGGCTTAGAACTACTCTAAAAGTTTTTCATTTAAATACTGCAACGTGCCAGGTTGGTCAGAGCTGTGAGTTCAGACATAGGAGTCTGCTTATAGTCAAGGCCCATGGTTAAGAGCACTCATGCTTCTTGCAGACTGAGTTGAGTTTGGTTCCCAACATCCATTAACTCCAGTTCCAAATTGGATACTCTCTTCTGACCTCTAAGAGCACCAGGCATGTATGTGGTACACATATATACATACAGGCAAAAAACTTACACATAAAATTTAAAAATTAAATCAAATAACAGTTCTAGCTCGTAGGAGAATTTATCAGATATCAACTACTTACCTGCATGGGAGCCTGGACTTCTGCTCAGAGGAGACAGGGACAGGGCCCCGTGGCCCTCAGTGCTGGTAGGACCCAAAGCAGAATCAGAGGAACAGGTGTAGGAATTGAAGGCTGGAAACTGCTGAAGGTTCTCGAGGGGAATGTGGACCTCAGGATCTGCAAAGCAAAGGCAAGGACAGGTCCATTACACAGCTGTTCATATTTTCTCTAAGAGGGGTCTGGAGGGCCTGGAAGACAAATGCGTATGTCTGTCTCTGCTTTACCACACAGCAATCCAGCCAGCAGGAGGCCTGAGCTATGTTAGTCAGGATCCAAGACTGGATGGATGATGATGTGCCAATCTATATAACCTCACCACTAGGGAGGCAGACAGCTCAAGGTCAGCCAGGCCTACCAGTGAGCTGTTGTCTCTCAAACTTTTCTTGGGACCTCTGTTTGTGCAGAAGCCCATCGTCACCCCTGGTTCACTGGTCAATGTGTGTTTACCTCTCTAGATGGAGGCAGAGCCAGCCCCTCCCAGCCAGCACTCCAGTCCTTGCTGTCTTCTGGGTATGAGCTCACCGTGAGCCCAGAGTGGCCCTGAACTCAAGCAAGGCCTCTGGTTCTCAGTCTTCAATCGGTCACCAGGCCCGGCTCTAGTCCTGGTTCTCTAGTGGATGCCCAGGCTCGAAGTCACACGAATCCCCTAGACTGAGCGACTGATTCTGGCGTCAAATCAGAAACTGCTCCCAGCTCAGCAGAGCTCGTGTGCGCTCTCTCTCTCTCATGCCTGAATCCTGTATGTGACCCCCACCCTCCTGTATGTGACACTGTGAGCAGGTCAGGTCTAAGTCAGCAGTCAGAGAACTCCCTCCCGTGGAACATCACCTTCACTGCCTTACTCCAGGGAAGAATGAATGAAAGCAACTGGCAGAGTGAAGGCAAGGGGCCGCACAGACTCACACCAGGCAAAGTAAGCAGACATGAGTTCTGAACTTACACCTGCCCTGTCTCTTGTTCTCCTCCATTTCAATTCTGCGCTCTCGGCGACGCTCCTCACGAGCCTTCTTTTGGCGCTGACGCTTCCTTTTCTCAATGTCATCTGTGGGTTGGTCAAGTTGTAAGAAAGACAGATCAGCCGCCATTACTTCTCCCTAGATGACTGTAGCTAAGCCAGTGAGACAGCGGACTAGATGTCCTCAAGTGTCTCAGGACACAACTCAAGCCTCGCCTCCTACCTGGGTGGCTTTCTCACCTGAGAACATCTCTAGGGTTTCCTTAGAGACCACAGGAGGCTGCAGAGCCAGTTCACAGATGCTGAACTCACAGGTGAGGGGCAAGTGGGAGAGATACCTATGACGCTGTCGAACATCCTGCAAACAGAACCAAGGCTCAGCTACTCCAGAGCGAAGGATCCCAACAGCACACACGCTCAGCACCAGGACGAAGTGGACGGCGCTGCTACTGCGCTATGAAGCCAGACCCCGTGCGCAGCCTACACTAAGACATCCACCCAACTCAGGGTCCCACAAGGGAGTAGACCGCCTGCTAACGGAATGACCTAAAATCTGACCACTATTTCTAACTGTCTAGACCCACACTCAGACAGAGACCAGGGAGAGAGTACTTACTGATAGCAAAAACAACAAAAAAACAGCCTACACTGGGAACCACTAACAGAGCTGTCAATAATGCTATAAAGGGAAGGACAAGTAAGGCGCAGAGACGGCCCTACTGAAGGAATCTGGACCGGAACCCTGGAAACCAAGGCCTGCTAACTTAAGTTTCTAATCTTCTTCTGCATTCAGTTCAACCCAATAAATTTTGTACCAATACAGGCATATTTACTGAATGGCAAAATTCATAATTCAAAGTTATTTCCAAACTAGAAATCTATTTCTTATCTGTGTAACCTAGCTTAAAGCATCCAAGGACGTTGGGGTTTTTGAACATTCCTTTCAAGAAGTAAAAAGGGAGACAAAGCAGGGTGTGGTGGTGCACACCTTTAACCCTAGAGCTCAGCCAGCCTAATCTACACAGCTAGTTCTAGGACAGCCAGGGCTTCATACTGAGATCCTGTCTCAAGAATTAAGTAAAAATAAATGTAAAGTGTGTGTGTGTGTGTGTGTGTGTGTAGGGGTATGAGACAAGAAGAAATTTCATTTGGAATGAAAAGACACCAGTACCCCAAACTGTAGCAATGACCATGAGACACAGGGGTGGTATAACCTGACACTGAATGCCAGCACAATCAGAGAGACATGTGGGGCGATTACTCAGGATTACAGCAAGTGTGAAAGCAGCAGAAACAAACCTGAGCAGTTCTGAGGTGGAGGCAGGAGGATCAGAAGTTCAAGCATCCTTGGCTCTATATAGCCTAGGCTGCATGAGAGAGCGAGAGAGCGAGAGCGAGAGAGAGAGAGAGAGAGAGAGAGAGAGAGAGAGAGAGAGGGAGGGAGGGAGGGAGGGAGGGAGGGAGGGAGGGAGAGGGAGAGAGAGAGAGAGAGCGCACGCGAGAGAGAGAGAGCGCATCTCAAAAGCCAAGAAATAGTCAGGTGCAGTGGTGCATCTCTGTGTCTCTACAGAGCAGCAGAGCAGCCAGGGCTCATGAGAGACCCTGACTCAAAGACAAACAAAGAAATGAGCCACAGCAAAGGAGAACACTAAGGGCCTAACGACTCGCAGCCTTACTCCGCTGAGGCCTGAGCATGTTAACGTCACATGCTGTTCTTTTCCAGAAAGTCTCACCTCAGACATGGAATACCCAGCAATCTCTACCACAGTGGCTGAGATCTTCTCCGGGCTCTGCTCCAGGCTGCCATACTCCCGCACAAGGCAGCGCACATTGACAGGGTGCAGGAACATGTGCTGTCCATCTTCCGCTGAAGACGAGAGCTGTGTCACACACACACGAGCCTCGGCCAGCCTTCGGCATGGACCCTCCCAGCTAGGTCCGCCACCCCTGCTTGCTGCTGGAAAGCGGGGAGCCAACCCCCAGGACCTCCCAAAAACACCCTGTCCTGTTCAGAGCGCCAGGCCAGCCATGTCCTTCAAATCCCTGAGGCAGCCCAGTCCTCCTCCTCAGGGACTCACCTTGGTAGAAGTAGTAACAAGGAGAGCTGCTCGGCTGTGTGAAGCCGGGCCTAGTGATGGGCTCCTCTCCGACACCGTCATCGGCTACCTCCGAGTCCTCACAGGCTTCTGGCTCAGACACCGCTTCCTCCTCCTCTACCAAAGGGAGGGCGAGAGGACCAGGGGGGTCCAGAGAACAACCCTGTGCAGCCTCTTCATCAAAAGCAGACAGATACTCCAGCACACCCTGTTGGAACAAACCCTGGGTCAACACAAAGTCCCATGTGGCAGAGACAGCCTACGTTCCCCAGGAGTCGGCCTGAGCCCTCCTGTACAGTGCCACTCTTGGAAAAGGCGACAGATCTGGTCATGAGGACACAGCCAAGCCACCATCTCTTCTTCACCAGTGTCACCCTCACAGTGGCATCTGACGGCTGCGACAGGCACACTAACCTCCCCGGGTCGGAAAGCAGACTCCTTGGCCAGCGGAGCCATCAGCACCAGCTGTTCCAGGGCAGCCACAACACCAGTGACCTCCCCTCTGCCTCCAGCCACTCCTGACAGAGCTTCTTCCCGAATCTAAGGCCGCCAGAAAGGGAAGACCAAAACAGACTCACTTTGAAGGACAAGCAGCGGTTCTCATAGTTCAAGCTTAAGAACCCCGGATGCAGAGGACACAGGAGCTACGATTCCTTCCTCGGCTACTTCTACTTACTACAAAATCTTCAATAAGTGTTGCTAAAGTCTGATGGGCAAACCATAACACTCTCCCCACAATGTCTCCCCAAACACCTTAAAAACTAAATATAATTATTTTCCTAGACAAGTAAAAAGACTGCCTTGCTTAATTAACTAAGAATACAGCTCAACTAGAAACCCCATTGTTACAGTGAGTCAAGATAATCATTCTGAGCTGTTGCTTTCGCCCCACTACCACCTCAAAGGCCTCCCGGCCCCTGCCTGCAGTCCCACGCACTCGCCTTGACCTCCTGGATCGCAGCCTCAATAAAGCAGGACTCCGGAGTGTGCTTCTCCTCCGTGAGCTGCTGCTCCAGCGCTGCCTTCTCCTCCAGAACCACCCGGCGTAGCACCTGCTCCTTAGAGGCCAGCAGCAACTTGGAGTACTGGCTGTGCTGCTCGTCTGCAAGAGAGCCGGGGTCAGACGCCGCCGGGAGGGGACGGAGACACACAGGAAACACAACTGTCTCACACACGCCTTTACAGCCCTAGGCAAAACACGGGACTAACAGTCCGACCTCCTGGAAATACAACTATTATTCTAAACTGGGCTAGTTCAAAGGGCCTAAGAAGCCACACGTTTACTTATGAGAACATAATGTTAGCCCACATGTCTAACCGTAGGAAATGGTCAGGAAGATGGTTTTCTAAGACTGAGGGAGGCACTGGTGACTGGACAAATCTAGTATCATCTATCCATCCTATAGTCTAATTTTTAAAGGAAAAAAAAGGGGCTCTGGCATATAGCCTTTAATCCCAGCACTTGGGAGGCAGAGGCAGGCGGATCTCTTGTGAGTTCGAGACCACCCTGGTGACAAAGCAGGTTCTGGTACAAGCAGGTATACACAGGGAAACCTCGTCTCAAACAAAACAAAACCCAACAACAGATGTCAGCCAAGCACAGCCAATCGCAGTCTCCTCAGAGGAGTGAGTGAACTGAGGAACGCTAACTACGATTTAGGGAAAGGATCGTGGATGATTTATTTCTTTCCTTCCTCCCTCCCTTCCTTCCCTCCTCCCTCCCTCCCTCCCTCCCTCCCTCCCTCCCTCCCCCAGTACTGTGGTTTTTAAGACAGAATCCCATGAAGCTCAGACTGATTCCAGCTTGTTATGCACGCAGCCAAGGGAGACCTTGAACTTGTGATTCTCCTGCCTCAGCCTCCCAAGTGCAGGGCTCTCCTGTGTGCACTGCCAGGGCCAGCTCCTCCCTTGTACTCCTGCTCTGTCAGCAGTGCTGAGAGCTGAACTTACAGATTTCTGTGTACTAGGCACCCACTCTGCCCGGTGCCACATCCTCTGCCCTTGTTTTGAGACAACCTCTCATTATGCGGGTAGGCTAAAACTGGCTTAGCCAGGAGCAAATTCTGATATTATCAAGAAGCACGCAGTAAGCAGTGTTCCTTAGGGTTATTTACCCTCTCGTGCTCACCTCCTAGATTAATAGGATGGTCTACGTTCATCCACTTGGATTTGGGCAGGGCCACCAACACTCCTTTCTCTCTCTTCATCAGCTGCATTGTGATGGTGTCACCCACAGCATACTGCCGAGACTCTGTGGCAACAACACTGAGACAAAGGCATTTAGATGAAGCAGAGTGAGGAAGGAGCAGCCCGGGGTCTAACCTACCCCACAGTCTTACCTCTTGAGATCCTTTTTATGCACAGAGCTGTAGCAGATGGGACATTTGCTCCAGGCTTTCTCACTGAGTGAAAGATAGTGCAGGATGCATGCCCAGCAGAAAATGTGTCCACAGCGGGTTATCTTGGCTGCAGTAGGTGGATAGAGGCATATTGGGCAAGATGGCACTTCATGGCTACAGATGCGCTGAAACACAACAGCACACCATCAGGGCTTTCAGAACGGACCCGAGGCATTCCAACAAAGTCAGATGCCTCTCTCTTCATCTCACGCTTCACCAGTGTTTCACAGTGGACATGGCTGGAGAGACCTCAGCAATGAAGAGCGCTTCTGCACTGGAGTCTGAATGAGGACAGCCCCCACTTGGTGGGATTATTTGGGAAGAATTAGGAGGTGTAGCCTGTGGACACTGAGGCTTCAAAAGCCTCCCCACTCCCAGTCAGCTCTGTGTCTGCCTGGGGGTTGTTAACATGGGATCTCTCAGCTACTGCTCACGCACTGTGCCTGCCTGCCTGCCGGAATGCTCTCTCCATGGCAGTCATGGACTCACCCTCTGAAACTGTAAGCAAGCTCCCCAGTTAATCATTTTGTTATGTAAGCCATGGTATCTCATCACGGCAAGAGAAAAGGGCACTGCTCTTGCAGAGGTTCCAGGTCTGGTTCCCAGTGCCTGGACAGAAGCTCAGAACCTCCTGTAACTGCAGTTCCGAGGGACCTAGCGGCCTCTTCTAGCCTCCACAGGCACTAGGCATGCGCACACAATGCACTTACAAATACACAGGCAAAACACTCACACACATACCATAAAAATAAATCAACGTATTTTTTAAAACCTGTTTAATAATATAGCAAAGTAAGAAAGCTACAGTCATGGGCTAATCCAACAGGACAGGTAATAGACCCTTGGAGGGTTCTACAGATCACACGATCCCATTTACACAAAGTGAAGACTTTTACTTTTTGTGTCTATTTTTCTAGCCATGGTTTTTCTTTTTTTTTCTTTCTTTCTTTTTTTTTTTTTAAAGATTTCTTTAAGTGTATGTCAGGATTCCATTACAGATGGCTGTAAGCCACCATGTGGTTGCTGGGATTTGAACTCAGGACCTCTGGAAGAGCAGACAGTGCTCTTAACGGCTGAGTCATCTCTCCAGCCCAGTTTTCTTCTTATAAGGCGTTCTATAACATTCCTAGATGATTATATAAATTCTTAAAAATAAGAGGAATCCATACTTGTCAAAATAAAATAACAGAAAGAGCTTGTTATTTTGGAGTAGCTGTCGCACGTCCCACCAGGACCAGCAGGACACATAAGACCCTGGCCTCAGCAGCAGAGGCTCTGGAGGAGACAAGCCTCCTGCTAATTTGATATTAATTATAACAAGGGGCTGTCAATGTACAAATGTCCATGTCGCTGAGCTCAGCCTGGTCAGAAGAGTAACCACGGGCCTCTAACCGACTCCTGGTTACGACTCCTCAAAGAGGGGTAAGGTAGATCCTTTATTGCTTAATAGCCCTTGGAGAAAAGCCTTTCATATCCTGATTGGTATCAAAGGGAAACGTGTGCCACAGGCCAGTCAGAAGCCATACCCCACGTTTAACAGAGCGAAGAGCTGCTGGGCAAGGGCAGCCTTTAGGCAGCTCACTCCCTCTAAGGACTCAGAAAACTTGGTAAAGCCACTCACCACTTGTTCCACAAAGTCCCAGTTGACTAAGGTGTCAGGGTCAGCAAAGTGAGCTGCGTAGTCTTGGTCTTCAGACACCACAAATTGGCAGCTAGAAACAGCAGGAAAGACAGGCAGAAAGCAGTCGGTCAAAAATCACCAAGACCTCCCAGGAATCCCCGAGTTCAGGTGCTGGCAGGAGCAGCTGTGGCGGCCAGGATGGAGCTGCATAATCCCCAGACTTCAGCCTCAGCTCTGAGCCCCAGCCCTGCAGCGAGTTCAGTCTCAGCAGGCAGACGCCCAAATCTATAAACTATTTCTTCTGCTTCCAAGGCCAACAAGCTCCCTGTTGCTCTCCCTTGGACTACAATTAGCCCAGACTGAGACTTCCTCCTCAACCCTTGGACCCCGTGAACACAGCTCATCATCTTCAAGGCAGTAGAAAGCTGTTCTTAATCACTTGAGAGCAGTCCCCATCAAAATACACAGAGTGCTTGAGTTTATATCCAAGGGCCACACCTAATGAGTCGGAGAAGGGGAAGGGAGGGTAGAGACCACTTTCCTGCCTACTGCATCTCTATCTGTCCCTAGCAATGAGTCTTCCTAGAACTGTGGACTGTAACTCTTGGCCCCCACATGCACAATAGGGAAATACACAGGAGCACACAAGTAAATGCTAGAGTTGGCAGTTTAAGAAAAAGTTCTGCTCTTGCAGAGTTTGGACCCTAGCACTCACGCCAGGGGGCTCCCAGCTGCTGTGACTGCAGCTCCCAGGGAACCGCAAGTCTGCCCGCCTCCAACATCACCATGCAGGTGCACAGAGCCACATACTCTCACACACGCAATTTGAAATAAATTCTCTGGAAAAACAGTGCCTACCTTTTTTTTTCTTTTTGGTTTTTGTTAAATAAAAAGAAAGGTTAACAAAAATTTGTGTCTGGGTGTTTTGCCTGCATCTGTCTGTCTGTCTGTGCACCAGCTGCAAAAGAGGGCATCAGATGCCCTGGAACCAAAGCTACAGATGGCTGTGAGCTGCCGTGTGGTGCTAGGAATCAAACCTAGGTCCTCTAGAGAGAACACAGTGCTCTGATCTGCGCAGCACTGACTGTACAAGAGCCCCAACCTCAAGGGAACCAAGGCATCTATCTATCTCTTCCTACTCACAATGGCCACCCCAGCTCCAACAGTCCACGGCCTAAGAAACAACCATGCGAGCTGCATAGTGAAGAATCCCAGTGCCCGGAGTCAAGTGTGCCCTTCGATCCAGGGAGGCCTGTCCAGAGGGCTCCTGTGAAGACTTTGTTTGCACCACTGCTAGGCTCAGCACATGAGCACACATGTTAGAAATAGTTCTCTCTGGCCTCTACCCTCCCTAGAGTCATGACCTCCCCCAGTCCACTGAACATCAGGGCTGAGTCCACACACCATTCAGAGTCCCAGAAGTCAGGGCAAGCACTATGCTGTGAGCACTGAGAATACTCACTCAATCTTCTTGAGTGTTTCTCCCTGCTACCTGTTTAGACGATGTATCCTCCCAACAGTTTCATTCACTTTTGCCCTGGAGTGGGAATACTCACTTGGCCTGTAAGAAGAGTTCCTTGTTGAAAGGCTTGTGCCCCCACTTGTTTCTTTTCCCCCAGCTGCCATGTCCACTGCCTTCAAAGTGACCTGCCTGGCCACGGGGTTCAAAGGTGAAATTTAACAAGTGGTTCAGGTTGATCTTCTTAGGGCCAGAGAACTGGGCAGGGCTAAACTCTGCCCGCTGAGCCTCTGCTACCTAGAAAGAATGACAGCATTTTAGAGTGAAAGAATTTACCCATTTACAGCAGAAACCGGCACGGCTCACCTTCCACATGGCTGAGCACTCAGAAATGCTCCCCTGAGACGTGCATGGCAGAGAGGACAGGAATGCCTCCGGCATCTGCATCCCCTACTGTCCAGTCTGCCCTGCTCTGCAACTCCTACAATGAGAGCCCTGCACAGCCTTCTCTAGTCACCTAGGAGCACCAAGAGGAACTTGGCAAGTTAAACTTTCCATCGTCCCACCTTCTTTGATTGGTGGTGTTCAGTATTGAACCTGGAGTCTCTGTACGGCAGTGGTGGTGCACACCTTTAATCCCAGCATTTGGGAGGCAGAGGCAGGCGGATTTCTGGTCTACAGAGTGAGTTCCAGAACAGCCATGTCTATATATACAGAGAAACCCTGTCTCAAAAAACAAATAAACAAAAAAAGAACCTGGAGTCTCCTGAATGCTCGGCAAGCATTTACCTCTATGTCAAACCCGCACCCACAGCGCCACAACACCCCCAACTTTTTAAGACTTTAAGAAAAGTTTCCTGGGTGTGGAATAGAATGCCTTTAATCCCAGCACTGGAAGGCACAGGCAGGCAGATCTAAGTTCGAGGCCAACCTTGTCTACAATCAGGACTACACAGAAAAGCCTTTTCTCAAAACATTGGATTGATTGATTGATTGATCAATCGATTGATCGATCACATGGAGCATGCAAAGCAATGAGTGAAGGTGTCCATGCGTGCAGATGGGTAAAAGTCCCTGGATCTCTGGAGCTGGGGTTACTGAGTTACAGGTACTTGTGGGCTGCCCTCTGTGGGTGCTGGAAATCAAACTCTGTAAGAACTTAATTCTCTTAACTGCTGAACCTTCTCGCTAACCCCACATACCTCCATGCTATAGCTATATAATTTTGGGGGTTTCATTCTGGCACAGTGAAGTGGAGGAGGTCTTGAACACTATGATTGACAGTTAATTAAAACTGATGGAATTAGAACATGGAGGTAAACTAGCTGCAACAAGAAATAAACCAATCACTATGTTCACAGTTCAAAGGGTGGCAGGAAACCAATGTCCAGATTGAGTCCTCAACGACCCTAAACTGCAATGGTGCAGACGTGCAGAGCAGACAGCTGCAGTTCCTCACTCCGGTTCCCGTTCCTCTCTAACGTCCGGTGGGCTGCTCCACGTCAATATGCTCTCCCTTGAAATAATGATCTGATAAGCACGGCAGTGGAAAGATCTTAGAAGACAAGGATTTCTGCTTACTTCACACGCCTCATCAAACTCCAGCTATACGGTTGTGTTCTCTCCAACAGAGCTATAACTTTAGCACCCCATGTCTGTCTGTCTGTCCCTCATTTTTGAGAAGGATCTGACACCTTTTCCACATACACGCATGAAGGTAAAACACACACACACATAGATAAAATTAATTTCTCAAGCTTCTGGCCTAGAGACACTCCCCCTACTTCCTACCCATCTTCCCAGTACACCAACCTCTCGGTTCTTCTCCATGTCCCCATCTCCCAATTACCGTGCTTCCATCTGTCTCAAGCACACACTCCTATGGATGGATCTTCTACACTGTGCCATTTAACACAGCAGCTACTACATCCATACAGCTACTGACCACGTGAAGTGTGACATCAGATACAGGCTTCACCATGTACACAGACTGGCCTGGGGTCAGATGGCAGCTCTGTCCCTGCCTCCTGAGTAGCTGGACTACGGGCACAAGTGACTGCGTCAGCTTCTCTCCACCTCTCTAATGGGACAATTAGAGATCTTAAAGCCATACCACGGAAGCTACAGCTCACGGCACACCGCTGACTAGCATGCACAAGGCCCTGGCTATGATGCCCAGAACTGCTCAAGAAAAAAAGAACTGCCTGGTGTGGTGGCACTAACCTTAGTCCCAGGACTGTGTAGGCTGAGGCAGGGCAGATCAAGGCTAATCTCCTGCTCTACAGAGTAGCTAGGTGAGCCAAGGCCACATAGCATCTTACAACAAATTATAACTCAAGTTCCAGAAGATCTGGCATTTTCTAACAGCTGTCTTAAGTAGTGCACAGGCATGTAGGTAAAACATTCAAACATATAAAACTAAAAAACATCAATGTAAAAGAAAAAATAATACAAATAAAGCACTTGAAGGTTTTGGGGTGCAGGGAAGCTGTGCCTGAGACAGTCTCGCTGTATAGCCAACGAGGGCTTGAATTAGTGCTCTTCCTCCTCCTACCTCCCAAATGCTGGGATTGCGAGCTTGTGGCGTGCTCTTCCACTAGACCACACTGCTCTACAGGTTAGACCACGCTGTTGACAAACACATCCTCACTGTCACACACTGTAACCGGGAGCTCCCTGCGTCCACAATTCTTGTTTATGTGGCTTGTGTGTGAAGAAGGCTCTCCCTCTGTGGCCCTGACTAGAGAGAGAGTCCACCTGTGTCTCTCTCTGTATCTGGACTGCGTGGACTGAGAGCATGTGCTTCCACAGCTGTTTAACTGCAATGACTCACCCCACCTCAGGTCTCACCAATGCGCCAATCTCCCAAATCCCTCTGCTTATCTGGCCTAGTTCCTGTGGGGCATCCTTCCTCACCTACTGAATTTAAGCAACGAAACCTCCCTACCCAGCCATCCCCCAGGGTTCCAGTGCGGTACCATAAAGAATGCAGTCCCACAAGGAAGTCCAATGCAGCAGGCCCTCAGACTCCAGCAGCCACGCTGCAGTTACCTGCACTCATCCCACCCCAGACAACCTCAGTCCCTCAGGCTCCCAAACCCACCTCTCATGAGCAATGCACGCCAGCCTCCTGTACCCATGCTCAGTCAGTAAAGCTCTTACACGCGCCGACCTTTGACAGATCAGTCAAGGCCTGCGGCATGCCCACGCTTCCCTTGCACCCCCATCCCACCTCACCCGCCACCCTATTAGGAGAGATTTGTTGTTGTTTCCGTATCCCTAACTATAAAATCTCTCCTGGATCACATCTTTTTAAGGTTTTTAAGTAGTTTTTAAATTTACTTATTTATGTATTCTTTTAAGTGTAAGAGTGCTGTATCTGCAAGCCAGAAGAGGGCATCAGATCTCATTACAGATGGTTGCAAACCACCATATGGGTGCTTAGAATTGAACTCAGGGCCTCTAGAAGAGCAGTCAGTGTTCCTAACCACTGAGTCATCTAACCAGCCCAATTTTTAAGAAGTTTTATTAAGCCAGTTATCCCAGTAATGCCTGTAATCCCAGTACTCAGGCCAGCCTGGTCTACAGTGCTTCAGGTCAGCTAAAAGTACACAGTGAGACCCTGCCTCGAATGAATGGGTGAATGAATTTCAGGAGGTTGTTGGATCTATGTGACTTCAAGTCAGCCTGGTCTACGCAGAGTTCCAGGACTATACAGTGAGACCATATCTCAAAACAAAAAAGATGTCACTAATATTTTTAAAGTTCTGTGTATGTATCTATGTGCTGGCTTGGACATAAGAGTACAGTTGCCAGACGCCAGCTCCAATGCCCTGGAGCTGCTTCTCAGGAACCCAGCTCCGTCTTCCACCAGCAGCAGGGCTAGGCCATTCCTCTCTAGCGTCTCTGACCCTTAAACCCTTCCCTTTGCTCTGACTGTCACACTGTCTGCTCCTCCCCACTCAGGAGTCAGTCCCTCCATCTGACCCCTTACAGCATCCGTGGTGATGCCGCTTTAAGTCCCAACAGTGTCCTTCCCTTGCTTCATTTCCATTTCTCCAGTCTACCTCTGCAGCCTGGCTGATGGCACAAACCAGTAATCTCAGCCCTCAGGACGACAACGCGGCGGCCCAGCCCGCCTACACAGTGAGACCTCTCAAAAATAAGTAAACAAACAAACAAAATAGTTCAGCTCCTTAGGCACTTCATTACTGTTCTTCCCTCTTCACCCCTTCTCTCCCCTGCCTAATCCGATAAGCACTGACCATCAGGTAAATTACACACTGGTTACAGACAGGGCAGACTAGAGAATTAGCCCCTGGAGAACAAGGACGATGAGCCCTCTGTTTAATGCTGTGCTTGGACTCCTTAGTTGTGCTTGGTACATCACAGACAAGGAGGATAAGTAACCCTCTGACAGTCTATGTACTCAGTCTGCCTTGCTCTGTAATGGGTACACAGCATGGCTGGTCAAACAACAGGACACCGACAGTCTTGTTAAGTCCTTAGGCTACTTCCTAAGTCCAGCAACTAGGATTGAATGGCAGTGAACATCCTCATATCAACCTTTGCTCTCAAAACAAACCCAGGTAACTCAAGATGGGTGTCTGAGACTAAGGAGTTCAGCATTCACGCTGCAGGATAGACGCCACCACCGTGGCTGGCTTTTATCACTCCAGCGGGCACACAGTGTGCCGGTGACAAAAGCACACACAACTGCGTGCGTGCGTCATGTCTCAGCCGTGACTGTGACTCCTCCCCCAGGGGTTTCCCGGCCCAGGAGGAAGGGAGGCAGGGGTCCAGGTCTGGTTAATCCCCAGCTGCTCAGACAGCCTGGCTGCCTGCTCTGCTCCGCTCACTCTCTGGCGCTGAGACACTGAGAGGGAAAAGCCAGACCCAGACAGCCAGCTCCGCCAGGGCCACTCTCTCTCCGTACCTCATCTCGTCTTCCACCATTAGAAGAAGAGCTAAAGGGTTTGCTGCTGCCACCGCCCCTTTGAGGAGGCATCTTGTTAAAAGTTTTGCTTTTCTGTGAATTGGAGCGACGGGACTGGTTGCTAAAATTTTCATTTTTGGGGTAGGAAGGTTCACGCTTGCGATTGTAACGCTTGGATCCATTTGAGTTCTTTCCATCTGAAAACAAAAGAAATAAAGGTAATAAGTTTAGTAAGTTTTAATAAGTAATAAGTTTTCCCAGACACATGGCCAATTTCTATCAGCAAAGTTGTTACTTATTAAATAAGGGTAAATGGGCCTCCCCACAGCCTCTGAAAAAGCTAAGCTTAGTCTACAGCATTGGTGCTTTGAGTAAGAACTCCAGTGGTAGGCTGCTGCTTGGTTTTGAAACAGCCATTCTGTGCTAGGAGGATGTACCTGGTCTGCAGGCCTGACGGGAAGAAGACAGGCACCGCCCTTGAGTGTAATATAGAGTCTGTACAGAGCTCTACAGAGGAAGGGCCTAGGCTTTAGCAGACATATTCATCAGGCATAAAAACAAGCCCGGGCACAGAGCCACACACCCTTAATCCTAGCACTCAGAAGGCAGAGGCAGGAGGATCTTGAGACCAACATGACATAGAGTAAATCACAGGACAGTCAAGACAGAGACATTCGGTCACAAAAATTCAGGGTCATCAACACGCTATGGAAGCTACAAAGTTAACACAGCACTTCACATCAGGTCAAGTTACTTTTAAAAAATGTCTCTTGCTTTTTTTCCTTCAATTAAATAAAAAAAAACCTACATATTCATTAACATCAGAACATACACTTGATTATAAAAATAAAATATAAAACAATTGACAACGCCTGTGAGATATCACTTTATTAAGTGCTTTATTTCCTTTCTCTCTCTCTCTCTCTCTCTCTCTCTCTCTCTCTCACTCACTCACTCACTATCATAGAACTCTACTTCCCTCCTTCCTCCGGCCCTGAGCCTGCAGGCAAGGGCCTCACTAGGTCTGGCTTCTTTTTATATGCTTACTCCATGTCTTATACAAAATATATTTGTTACTTTTTGAGTAGGTTTATATATCCTTAAGTCTTCAACAAGGCATGGTGGCTCATACCTACAGATTCAACCTTTGGGAGACCGAGCCAGGGGAATCATCTGCAAGAGTAAGATCAGCCTGGGCTAGACAGTGAGTTCCAGGAAAACTTTGGTTATAAAATAAAAGCTGTATGAGGTATTTTTATTACATGCTATTTATTCTGTATGTATGTATATATGTGTTTATCTGCATGAGCCACAGCACACATTTAAAGGGCAAAGGACAATCTGGATGGGTTCTCTCCTGTCACTGTGCAAGTTCTGGGAAAAAGAAGCCCAGTCACCGGGCTTGGCACCGGGTGCTCTTCCTCAGTGAGCAGTCTCTCTGCACCACGAATCAAAGACTGTGAGCCGAGGAGGAGATGACTCAGGGGATAATGGATGTTGACAATGAAAGAAAGCACACAATGGGGTTCAGATCCCCAGAACCCATGGACTGCAAGGCAAGTAAGACGACTGTCTGCCTGTAACTCCAGAACCCAGGAGGCAGGAAGGAGCTGCTTATTAGATCAACCAGAAACCAGCAAGCTCCAGTTTCAGTGAGAGGCCCTACCTCAATCCACAAGGAATTACATAATATATAAATGACAGTGATCAACGTCACACCTGTGCACACACATACAAACAAGCGTATACACTTGTACACTTCACACACACGAAAAGCAAAAGGCAGAGCAGAGAGCTGTGGCACACTTATGACCCCAGCACTTAGCACGTGGAGGCAGGAAAGGAAATTACGCGTTCAAAGGCAGCCTGAGGTATGAGTCTGTCTCAAAGTAAAGTTGAAGGCTAAAGAGTTGGGGTCAGAGTTAGAAGCACTTGTTCCTCTTTTAGAAGACCTAGGTTTTAGCCGGGCGGTGGTGGCGCACGCCTTTAATCCCAGCACTTGGGAGGCAGAGACAGGAGGATTTCTGAGTTCGAGGCTAGCCTGGTCTACAAGTGAGTTCCAGGACAGCCAAGGCTACACAGAGAAACCCTGTCTCGAAAAACCAAAAAAAAAAAAGAAGACCTAGGTTCAGTTCCCAGCACCCACAACTGTAACTTCAGTTCCAAGAGATCCAATGCCCTCTGTCTGACCTCTGCAGGCACCTGGCAAGAATATGGTAAACACATATAAATGCAGGCAAACACACACATAAAATACTTTAAAAAAATAATTACCTACTCTTCAAAAGCACAACTAACGGCTCACAACTGCCTGCCGCGAGCTAACACAGTAACATAACCAATACATTCAGTAATGTCTTTTTGCTTGTTTAACTTAACCGTACTGAAGATTGTTTTATAAGGTCTATATAGCATGTCAAATATTCAAAGTGAAATGAGATTATGAAGTACAATCATAAAAGCCCATTACATATCCTGAAGTTGCTTTGTAGAAATTAATGATGACTGATTTATATCCTAACAGCATCATAAAAGAGAACAGGAAGTTCACTATTATATCCTAACAACATCATAAGAGAACAGAAAATTCACTATTATATCCTAACAACATCATAAGAGAACAGGAAGTTCACTATTATTTCCTAACAACATCATAAGAGAACAGGAAGTTCACTATTATATCCTAACAACATCATAAGAGAACAGGAAGTTCACTACATTCCTGTTAATATAGCAGCAACCTGAATAAACTTTGTTCAAATGCAAAGACAAATGGTTTCTGATTTTACTTTACTTTATTTGGATTTTTGGTTTTATTTTTAAACCTGAATTTCTCCAATTAGCAACACATACACGTTCAGTCTATCTGTTGACCAACTATCTATATTTTGAGTAAAGAGCCTGCCTGCTTAGTTTCATGGGGAGACAGGGTCTCATGTAGCCCCAGGCTGGTCTCAGTCTCACTATACAGGTCAGGAGGACCTGAGACCCCGTCCTCCTGTCTCTACCTCCCAAGTGCTAGAATTACAGGTGTGCACCACTGGGTCTGGCTGTCCATTTTCCTTTTCTTACTAAGAAGATAAACTTCAGGAATTTGTTGCCAGTATCTACAAATCACTAATAATTTTTTTCCTTTTTTGAGACAAGGTTTCTTTGTGTAGGATTGGCTGTCTTGGCACTCAGAGATCCACCTGCCTCTGCCTCCTAAGTGCTGGGATTAAAGGCGTGCACCACCACACCCAGCATTGCTAGTGAAATTAACAAGGAACCTGGGTCAGTACACTATATAAGCCAGTACTAACTTAGAAAGGGGGGAGGGGCAAGAGGCTCAGTTGAGTATAACGTGCTTGATCTGCAAGCAGGAGGCTCTGCGTGAGGACCCCAGTGCCCAAATTAAGAGCTAGACCTATCTAGTGCACAGCTCCAGCTCCAGGGGAGGTAGACTTCAGTTAGAATCCAGTTGATTCCAGGGGCTTGATCAACAGCCAGTTTAGTCAAAAAGGCAACTAACTTCCCAGTTCAGTGAGAGATACAGTTTCAAAAAAATTGAAGTAGAGGCGATGGAGAGCTCCTGACACTCAAATCAGTCCGTCCCACCCCCCTACCCCACCCCCGTCCTGTTTGTCCCACCCTGCCCCCTCCCCGCACTCGGGTGAGAGCATGTACAGATACACCTGCACACCCACAACAAAAGTGTAAGGCAAACAAAGCTCATCTAAGCACCATCAGCTCAGAACAGGTGAAGGGGACCAGCATGTTAGAGCGACTGCTACCAAGTCTGAGGACCTGGGTTCAAGTCCCCAAACCCACAGGGTGGAAGTAGAGAACCTAACCCTGCCTGTCTGACCTCCACATACACACCATGGCATGTTCGTGAGCCCACGATCCTCATGTCTCCTCTGATCTCAGCTTCCCTGAGAGAGGCACAGCCAAGAACTTCTCCTGGCGTTCTTCCCTGGTCCCTCCTGGTGACTGGAGCCAAAGCTGAGGCCTGACTGTCCCTGCTAGGTCTACCTCTGCTGATTCGTGTTTGCTAGCTCGACTGCAGAACTGGACCACTCGTGTATCATGAAGTGTTTGTGAGTGGACTGGGCTGCTAACCTGTGAACTGAATTTTGGATTTCCAGACAACAGATGGAAGTTGTTCCCAAGAACCTTGTAAACAGGTCCTCTCCACATTATCCTTTCTTTTCTACTACCTCTGGTGAGCGGTGGGCTACAAGGGAGGTTATAGCATTTAAGAACCATCGTTAAAAATAAGATTTGAAAAAAAGTTACAGGGCAGTGCTGTCAAAGTCTTGGGAGGCAGAGGCAGGAAGATCTGTGAGTTCCAGGACTACATAGAAACCCTGTCTCAAACAAACATTTCTACATGCACAGAATCCTGGCTATAGGGGCTGGAGAAATGGGCTCAGTGATAACACTTCTGTTCTCCCAGAGGATCCAAACTAGTTTCCTAGCACCCATGTGGTACCTCACAACTCTAAGCCACATTCTTAGTTCTTCAGAAATCCAATACTCCTCTCTTCTGGCCTTGGAAGGCACCTGGTGTGTGTATGTATGTATGTATGTATGCATGCATATATATATATATATATGTATATATATATATATATCTCACACAGGCAAAATTCTCAAATGAGTGGAGCTAAAAGGATGGCTTACCAGTTAAGAGCACTTCTTGCCCTTCCAGGGGACTCAGGTTTGGTTCCTAGCACTTACAAGTAGATCACAACCATCTCTAACATCAGTTCCAGGACACACTCACACATATAAAGCTTATCTAACAAAAAAAGGTGTGGGCTTGATAATTAGCACACCATAAAATCGGAAGCATACAACTAACTGGATGTGGTAGCATACACCTGCTATCCCAACACTTGGGAAATGGAGAATCACAAGTTCCATGCTAGCCTGGGCTAGAGTATGACACCTTGTCTCAAAATACAAGCACCACTTAAAAGAAACTACCTGTAAAGAAAACATATCCAGCTACTGACGATGACCTTTTTCTATTCTGCAAACACCTCTAGTTTGTCTGCTTAGAGTTCTCTTCATATCCGTGGAATGAAGTTCACACAGGCAACCTGGTGAGCTTTTAGGAGGTTCCTGCACTCAAGCCTCACCCTCCAAGGTTCTGCCTCTCATATAAAAACATTACTGTTTTAAAAGAGGTAGGCACATTTTTTTTTAAAGATTTATTTATTATTATATGTAAGTACACTGCAGCTGTCTTCAGACACACCAGAAGAGGGCGTCAGATGTCATTATGGATGGTTGTGAGCCACCGTGTGGTTGCTGGGATTTGAACTCAGGACCTCTGAAAGAGCAGTCGGTGCTCTAACCCACTGAGCCATCTCACCAGTCTACATTTTTTTTTAATAGTAGAATCTCACTCTACAGTTCAGGCTAGCCAAGAACTCACTACACTGTAACTCACGCTGGCCTACAACCCAAGGCAACCTTTTTTAGACCATAGACATGAGCAATCACACCCAGCTGCCTGCCACGTGAGCAAATAACTAAAAAGAAACTACTTCTACATATGACCACAAGCTTATTGAACAGCAGACCTAAGAAAAAAAGAAATATGAATCCTAATTTAACTACATCTATTGAGACAGACAGAGAGAGAGACAGAGAGAGAGACAGAGAGAGACAGAGACAGAGACAGAGAGAGACAGAGACAGAGAGAGACAGAGACAGAGAGACAGAGACAGAGACAGAGAGAGACAGAGACAGAGAGAGAGAGAGACAGAGACAGAGAGAGAGAGAGAGAGAGAGAACACACCAGTGTGTGTGTGGAGATCAAAGGACAACCTGTAGAGGTTGGTTCTCTCCTACCATGTGGTCCCAGGAATTAACTGAATTTAGGTGGTAATAGCCTTTACCTGCTGAGCAATCTCACCAGCCCACAAATCCAAATTTTGAAAGCAACCACATCTCTAGGGAAGAATGAAAGATACGCCAGCCACTCCAAACCTAGCCAACTGCAGCCAAGGAATCAAGCTAACAAGTTACAGAGGACGGCAGGCAGCAGAAGAGTAGAACAGGTTACTACACAAAACTGCCAAGCCAAGCTCACTCCTTAATTACAGATATTAACCTGCGTTTAAAGTTGGAATTGGGGCTTGTCTTAGTTATGGTTTCTATTCCTGCACAAACATCATGACCAAGAAGCAAGTTGGGGAGGAAAGGGTTTATTCAGCTTACACTTCCACACTGCTGATCATCACCAAAGGAAGTCAGGACAGGGACTCAAGCAGGTCAGGAAGCAGGAGCTGATGCAGAGGCTATGGAGGGATGTTTCTTACTGGCTTGCTTCCCCTGGCTTGCTCAGCCTGCTTTCTTATAGAACCCAAGACCACCAGTCCAAGGATGGCCCCACCCACGATGAGCCCTCCCCCCTTGATCACTAATTGAGAAAATGCCCCACAGCTGGATCTCATGGAGGCATTTCCCCAACTGAAGCTCCTTTGTCTGTGAGAACTCCACCCTGTGTCAAGTTGACACACAAACCAGCCACGACAGGCTGGAGAGCAGCTTATAGGCATATGGCCCCTCCACCCCTTCACCTAGCAGCAGCCGTTGTCGAGCAGAGCCCCTCTGGTAGCAGGTAGAAATCTGCGTGGCACACCGTAACCCCAGCACCTGGGAAACACAGAACTGAAACAAAATCAGTCTCCAAAGCAAACATGTCTGTGCACCACATGTGCCTAACGCCTGTGGAGCCAGAAGAGGGTGATGGGTCCCGAAACTTGAGAGTCCCGACAGATACGAGCTGCGTGTAGATGAACCTGGGTCCTCTGGAAGAGTAGTTTAATTTTGGAACCCTCTCTCTACAGCCTTAGAAGAATAAAAAAGAAAAGAAAAAGGGGGGGGGAAGCAAAGAAAGGAAGAGAGGAAACATATTTCCCAAACCTCGTTATCTGAAGCTGACAGAACAGGACTCTGAACTGTTGCTTTCCAGAGATACGTCACCACCGAGAGTAGTTTAGCGGTAGTGTTTGTCTAACATACAAGGGCCTAGGTTTGATCTCCAGCACGTAAAAGAGGGGCTGGGATCCTACCTAGGAGATCCCTCACGGCTTGTGTAGACTTGGATGACGCTGAGTTCTACGCTGAGAAGACAGAGGATGAAGTAGCACTCAGGGAAACTGTTGGTTTCTTCATTTTTATTACCACACTCTCAGGGAAACGGTTTCCTAAGACTTAGCCTCCATGATGGACGGTGAACTGCGTGTTTCTAAATCAGATTACGACAACTGACCACATAAGGATTTATGATTTCAGGCCCTAAAAAAAAATCAACTCCTGTCTCTCTTGGTCTTCCAAATACCTCAAAGTCTGAAGGCAGACAGCTCAAGTGAGAAACTGGCTCTTATCTCTAAACCCAGGCAACACAGAGCTGAGGATTGATCGTACTGTTCTGCCTGGGACCCAAAGATAAAATTCACAGTGCTATTTTTGAAACATTTTGTAGACAACTTGCCAGGACATACTAGTCAATAACTCAGAGAGAGACTGCCCTCCTCTCTCAGAAGGAACAAGAGGACCCACATCAGATTTTGGAAAATAAGTCAAGTTCCTAGAAGCAATTTATTTTATGATTTTATTTGTCTTCTGCATTTTTTTTGTTATTTTGTTTCAAGTTTTAAACCTCAGAATAGTGGTTCCCAATTCCAGCTGTACATCAGGGCCACTTTCAGGGCTTTAAGATTATGAATGCTGCCTGGCGTTGCAGCTCTCAGGAGGTGGAGGGCAGGAGAACACAGATGAGAGCTCAAAGTCAGCCTGGACTAAGGAGCAAGTTCAAGGCAAGCCTAGACTATGAAGCAAGGCCAAGGCTAAGAAATTAAGAAAAAAGAGAGGTGGGAGAGGGAGGTCAAGCGAGCAAGCTGGGCCTGGTAGCGCAGGCCCGGGATCTCAGTTACTCAAGAAGCTACTGGCGTGAGGTCACAAGTCCAAGGCCTGCCTGCTTGGCTACAAACTCAGTTTAAGCCAATCCTAGCTAACGTTCAAATGATAATTTTTAAAAGGGGCTGGAGACACAACTCAGTGGTCAAATCCCTGCCTAACTTACACTAGGCTCAGTACCCAGTGTCAAAAATAAATAGATAAGAGAGCTAGAGCTAGCTCAGGAGTTAAGAATCCCTGATACACCTTTTCCAGAGGCCCCACACTGGGTCCACAGTCATCGGTAACTGCAGCGCCAGGTAATATGTCCTCTCCTGGCTTCTGATGGCACTGCATTTACCACCACCCACACACACAAACAATTCTTTAAAATTAAATAAACAAGGATTTGGGTATAGAGGCATATGACTTTAATCCTAGCTTGGGAGGCAGAGGCAGGTGGATCTCTGTGAGTTCAAGACAACTCCGATCTATACATTGAGTTCCAGGCCATACAAAGCTATGCAAAAAGATCCTATCTCAAAAAGCCAAATTAATAAAAAGTAAATTAAAAAACAAGGAATGCCCAGGACCCTTAGAGAATCAGAAATGGTCAGACAAGGAAGCTCACACCTTTAATCCTGGCCTTTAGGAGGCTGAAGAATTTCTGTGTGTATTTGAGGCTAGCCAGGACTGAAGAGCACTTGGGGGGTTGCGGATGAGCCTGAGGGAACTGCAGCAGGGGCCCCACCCCCTCACTTGGGTAGAAGTTCTCAGGAGTCTGGCGTGCAGCCAGAGCTGAGAACTGCCAGGAAGTACTATCAAAACACTGTCCCCAGCTGACAAAACTACTCATTAGACGGTACAAACCCAGAACCTAGGATTCAGAACCAACAAACAAGAGACCTAAAACTTTAATCCAGTGCCGTTTTGATTTCCAAAATGGAAAAGTCTCTGCCAAATAACAGTTGATCTACTCCATATTTCTCTCCAGGGCTCCTCACCAACTTAAAGTCACAAGTCCTTCATAGATGTGCAAAATCATCCACGTTCTAGGTCTGGTTCTAACAGGTGGTACAGCTGAGGCCACAACAGCAGCCAGGAAGCTTCTGCTGCTGCTCAAGCTGTAATTACAAGGCAGTTGCTTACCCATCACCCACAGCAGTTGACAAGCACCTCCAGGGAGCAGCTGTGCCTGTTACACCTCACCTGACAAGTCAGATCCCGCTGAAGTGGGAGAGGTGCTCCTCTCTACCATCTACCAGAACGGCAGCATCTGCCTGGGAGGTACCTGCTGTCACAGCATGTGCTAGTGAGTTACGTAAACAGAGCTAATAACTATACTCTAGTTACTCAGAAATCGAAAGAATTGAGAAAAAGAGTTCAAGGCCAGGCTGTTCAGGAGAGCAAGTACCAGAACAGTCAGGACTACACAGAGAAATTCTGTCTAGAAAAAAACAAGGGGCTGGAGAGATGGCTCTGCGGTTAGAAGCACTGTCTGCTCTTCCAGAGGTCCTGAGTTCAAATCCCAGCAACCACATGGTGGCTCACAACCATCCGTACGTAATGGGATCTGATGCCCTCTTCTGCTGTGTCAGCAACAGCATACACACACATTAATTAAATAAGTAAATGTTTTCTAAAAAGCAGAAAAAAAAAAGGAATTGAGAAAAACCCACAACCTTGAAAACATCATCTTCTATAGTAGTGGCACATAGCTGCTATGACTGGAAAAGCTCACTCTAACGTTAGCAGACGTGATGGTTCTCATCACCACCACCCACTGGAGGCTCTCAAGAGTCCTGGGATCCAGGTGCCGCACTCACAGGACGCTGGGTGTCCAGCACGACCTTTAACCCCAGCTGTGAGGAGGGCACAGAAACGTCCACATCTGAGTACAGTAACCCAGCTTCTGATCCCAATGACAGGAACAATGTCAGCACAGTGTTTCACACTGCCAACCTCAAAATAACTGCTTCATAATACCTGACCTTCCCGTAACCTCCGCGGCAGTGCCTCCGCCTAGGGAGGAGGAACCAGAGCAGGGCTCCTGGACAGGGCTGCACTGGCCTACGAATCCCTGACCTCTCTTGTCCATCAATACTTACTTTCTGTTCTTTCTATATGGCACCCCTGGTCCCTAAATTTCTTCTCTCCTCTGGGCTGCTTTGTTGGGACAGTAACTTGGTAAATTGTTCTAACAGTTTTAGCCCTGTTGGAAGAAAGCTGTCAGAAAGGGTATGTTCTGTTACGTATATGAAGCAATAGCCAAGGCTGTGGACAGAGAGATCAAGGATCTCCGGGCGTCGGATCTATCTAGGACGGCACACACACACCAGTGAAGAACAAGCATAGCGAACCCCAGGAAACAAACATATCAAAGGCCACCTACAATGCACAACTCGTGGATGCCACAGGCCAGCGGGGGAGATACAACCTACAACGCCATCCCTTGAAGGTGGACACAGGACCATCAGAGACCAAGGCAGAATGGATGGTACTTGGTTCTAGAGACATGAAACTGTCTCCAGAAACCAAATACATTTTGTGGGTTTTTCTTTGAAGCGGTCTTTTCCTTTCCCACTTGCATACTTCCCAGTCAGGACTCTGAAACACTCCTGACACTACCCATGGTCGGTGCACATCTCAGTCACAGCGGCTTTACCAGCAGCCCTCTTGATGGCAACACTTTCTCATGTCATTGAAACAGGGTCTTCCTAAGTAACCAGGCTGCCCTGGAACTTGCTCAGTAGCACAGGGCGGCACCAAGATCCTCTGCCTCAGCCAGCGAGGTTGGGACTGCAGGCTGTGCCACACTCGGGGACTTCATTTAGTTTTTCTTTCTTAGTTTCTCTAGTCAGGGTTTCTCTGTGTAACCATAACTCTGTTAGACCAGGCTGGCCTCAAACTCAGATCTGCTTGCCTGGCCTCCCAAGTGCTGGGATTAAAGGTCAAGGACCACCACGACCGGGTTATTCTATTTTTTTATGTATGGGTGCTTTGCTTACTGATTTGGCTTCACTCCACATGTGTGTTGACAAGTGTGGAGGGAGAAGACAGTGTCAAATTCCACAGCACTGTGGAGCTGAGAACCAAAGCCTTCTGTAGGAACAAGTACCCACTGAACCCCTCTCCAGCCCCTGCTTCATTCATAGTTCTGTAATTGCTTTATTAGGGTTTCTGATGTGTTTCTGAGGATCAAAACCAGGCCCTGAGATGGTGCCTGTCTATAATTCCAGCTGGTCAAGGTGCCTGCCACCAAGCCTGACTGACCACCTACCCCAAATAACATGTAGGGAGAAAAGGTTAAAGAATAGGTCAGTTAGGAACATGGTAAAAATGCCTTAATCACATCAGTTCTCTTGTTTAATCCGTTTACAGGTGGAAGGGTGTGAAGTCAGGTCCTCCCTTCCTCCTCTCAGAGGGCGTGTAAAAGGTGGAGTAAGCGCTCTAACTGCAGGGTGTCCTGGCTCACTGAACCCTCCTGCCCTCTCTCATGTTGTTTGGTAAGTCACAAGCTTTGGCCTACTGCTCACTAAACAATAAACAAAGCATTTATTACAGCTGACTCATGCAAGAATGAACTTCAGTGACTTAAGGAGGGCCCTAAAACCTGAGTTGAGAATTCTTGGAGAGGCAAAGCTTAACACTGCCTCTGCAAGCAAAGCTCGCGTCATCAATAACTTCGAGAAACACGCAGACCTCTCTCCGACAACAGCCAAATTACAATAAAACTACGCATGTGCAGCTCCAGAATTAGTATATCGTCCAGACTTGGCCCTGAGATACACTAATGCCTGCTTAGACAGCAAAGCACTTGGTGTATCACAGGGACAACTGGTCTCTACCCAAGTTCTACAGGCAATTTCTACAAGTCCTCAGGTACACCTGGTAATGGAGTTTGTCATACCCTGCAGATAAATTCTCAGTCAGTATGCCTTATAATTTTGGTATTTTGGGTTTTTTTACTGCTCTTAATTTAAGGGGGTCGGGGGGTGCTAAGGATCAAGCCCAGGACCCTGCATATTCTAGGCACGGGTTCTACCACACCCACTCTCTCCAGCTCTCTGAATCTTAGACTGTTAGCTCCTAAGTTCCCCATCTGTTACACATGCTCACTCTCACAAAAACACACTGCCGAGTCCATATACAGTTGCTTGCACTACATCGTTGCAGTAAAACACATTCAGTGATGTTTGGCGCTGGAAAAGCAACCGGTGTGCTCGTCCCTGGGGAAGACACCCCCCCCCCAAGCTTTACAAAGTTGCCTGTAGTTCTTCATGTAGGGTCGAGGCTTCCTAGGCTCCCCCATGTTCATGTTCCTTGATATGGCTATACATATCCCCCATATACATGTTTGTTGACATGTATATACACATACATGTGAATACATACACGTGAAAAGGACATGAGTTCGGAAGGAGATGAAGGGAAGGTTATATAGGAAGCTTGGAGGGAGGAAAGGGAAGGAGAAACATTGTAATTAAACCACAATCTGAAACTTGGTGGTGTCTGATTGTGGAGGCACTTGAGAGGCAGAGACAAGCGGATCTCTATGTTCCAGGCCAGCCTAGTCTACAGAGTGAGTTCCAGAACAGCCAGGGCTACACAGAGAAACCCAGTCTCAGATAACCAAAAATTACAATCTCAAAAATACACAAACAAAAGCCCTACACTACTCTTAGTGCCAACATGGTAAAAGTGTAAAAGAGAAGAAGGGTTTGGCCACAGCTCTCAAACAAGATGGAGAATGCTGGACTCGGGATTCTGCCATCTCCTAACCTACAGCCTAGTTTATCCTCTGAGAAGGAACAACTTTTTAGCTAGAGAGGATAAACAATTAGAGTGATGATATCATACTTAAAAGCCTACCCCTGTACTTTGTGTATAATCACACACACACACACACACACAGAGACACTGAAAGCCAAACCCCTATAGCCTACCACACACAAATAGGCATAATATTTAGGCAAATAGTTGTCGAGCACTCTAAGCGCTTTGCTCATTTACTTAATAGTGCACACTACCTTTTACAGATAAGGCAAACTCAAGGACTGGACCTAAAATAACTGAATGAAGGGTCTGCATGCTTTACCATCACGAAGAAAAAACAAAAAACAAAAACAAACAAACAAACAAAAAAACCCGCCACCCCAGGAACAGACCTGGTTCCAGATTTAAGTCTGAAATCCTCGGGGCCTCGCCCTCTTATTTAAACTTGAATGCTACCCAAAGCTAATCCAACGCCAGAAGATAAAACAAAGTCAACTGTTTTAGAGCTTGGTCAATGAGTCACACAAACCCGGTCTCGAGGCATGCTGTGAGGTGCCTGTCACCTGGATGACCTTAACCCTTCCAAATCTCAGATTCCTCATCTGCAAAATGGGGCTAAGAATAGCGCCTACTTCAACCAGCTGTTTTGATTATGAATGCAAGGGCCCAATTAAACCACGCCGCGCAGATCCAGCTTAACCAGTGAATACTGGAGGTCGCTGCAATCGGGAGAAGGGTCGTTTGCCCGCCCATCCCTAAGTGACCCAGCACACCCGCCGGCACTTACCGCTCTTGGGTTTAGACTCGCCGGCCGGCCCCGCCGAGGCGGAGCGGGGCGGCTGTTGCCCTTTGCTGCTGCCCGAGGAGGCGGAGGAGTTGTTGGAGCCGCTGTTCTTGTCCATGTCGGAGGCGGTGGCGGCGGCGCTGGGGGAGCTCTGCGGCATCAAAGGGGGCCTCGGCGGCGACGGCGGTCGGAGCGGAGCGGGCGCGGCGGGGACCCAGGCTCATGGCGTTCAGGGCCGGCGGGGGTCGGCGGCGGCAGCGGTTCTCGGCCTTCATGGCGACATTTTTCCTTGTTTCCTTCCTCAGCTTCTCAAAATGGAAGGAGAAGCGGCAGATGGGGCTGTGGGGCCCTGAGGCGGCGGTGACCGAAGAGGAGGAGGAGGAGGCCGGGGCTCGGAGGTCCGGGCCGGGCCTGGCGGGGTGGAGGCTGCGGGGAAAGGGGAGGCGCGGGAGGGTCGCGAGCCCCGCCGGCCGGCCGGACACGCTCTCCCGCCGCGGGGCAGGAGAGAGGGCTGGTTGTCTCGGTGCCGGGGACCGGGGTCTCCGACACAGCGACCGACACTCGCCTCTGGGCCGAGGCCGAGCTGCTCCGGGAATGGCGACGAGTCGCCAAACAGCATCTCCAAGAACCCGGATGAACTATTTATATAGTAGCTGAGTGGGAGTGATGCATTCTGGGAAGTGTAGTTTCCACTCACATCCGGGTCCTAGGGCAGGGACTTGTTCCTGCCAATGCTTTATCTCTTTTCACTATTCCGGGTTTCTCCTTTCCTTCCAGCCGCCTAACTCCGGCGTTTCTTCTTTTTGAGACAATGTTTCATTATGTAGTGCTAATTGGACTAGAACTCATTGTGTGGTCAAGTCTGACTTCCAATTCGCAGATCTTCCGATCTCTACCTCTCCAGTGCTGGGATTTTTTTTTTTTTTAAAAAGACGTGTGGGTGTCTGGCCTCCTACAATACCAAGGAAACACGTGGTGCACATACATACATACATACATACATACATACATACAGAAAAACACCCATAAACAAAAATTTTTAGAAAACCAAGTGGAGTGTGATGGCCCGCCTGCGATTCCAGGGCACGGGAGACAGAGATGAGGAAATTCCCGGAGCACACTGGCTAACCAGACTACCGGTGAGTCTACCTGCAGACCCTGATTCCGTGAAGAATGTGGAGAGTCACGGAGGAAAACACACAATGTCAGCCTCAGAACTCCACATCCACGTGTGCATACGTGTGAAATTTTTCATACATGTATGCATGCCACATATCATATGTAAACATCAGTAAGAAAGAAGCAACATTCGAAACACCGAAAAGAGAGAAACAATACAGTTAAGTAAGGAGATGTTAGTCAAGCAGAGGTTTCTTTTTTTTTCTTTTCTCTTTTTTTTTTTTTTTTTTTGGTTTTTCCAGACAGGGTTTCTCTGTGTAGCCCTGGCTGTCCTGGAACTCACTCTGTAGACCAGGCTGGCCTTGAACTCAGAAATCCGCCTGCCTCTGCCTCCAGAGCTCCATGCTCACAATCTAGGTTTTCTACCTCTGAGTTACTCTCTCAGATGATGAGTGGTATTTTAGCAACTGTGAATGTAGAAGAGTCAGAGTGGCTCATGCCTGTAGTCCTGCTCCTACAGACACAGGAGCAGGATGCTGGTGGCCCACATCTTTAATCTCGGAGGCAGAGGCAGGTGGATCTCTGAGTTCAAGGCCAGCCTGGTCTACAGAGCTAGTTTCAGGTCAGCTAGGGCTACACAGAAAAAATCTTGTCTCAAAAAAAAAAAAAAAAAGAAAGAAAGAAAGAGAAAGAGAGGGAGGAAGGGGAGAAAAAGAGAGAGAGAGAGGAAGTGCAGAGTGTAAGGCTAGCATGTGCTACATAGTGAGGCCTAAAAGAGAAAAAGAATAAAAGCAGACAGTGTAACTTAGAGTGAGGCCCCTTGAATGGGCAAAGCTCTTATTTGATTCCCCAGTATCATAGGGGAACAAAGGATGTGTGTGTCAGAGGCTGGAGAGATGGCTCAGTGATCAGAGACTGGACTGCTCTTTCAGAGGACCAGAGTTCCATTCCCGAGTTAGGCAGCTCACAACCACCTGGAACTCCATCTCCACAGACTCTGACGCCTTCTTAGTGTGTAGAGATGCCTGCAATCACATGCAGAGACCTACACACAGGAACAAACATGTACACGTGATTTACAAATATAAAAATACATCTTGACGCAGAGGCATAGAGATCTAAGTTTCAGGTCAGCTGGGAATACATAATGGGACCCTGTCTTTTGAAAAAGCAGGAATCAGACTCTTATTTTGGTTATTATCATATAGAATATGAGATTATTTAGTATGGAAGGAATCATTTTAAAGTGACAAGGAGATCCATAGAAGTATAATTGGGGGTGGGGGAAGGTTTGCTGGAGAGACAGCTCAGCAGTTAAGAGCACTGACTGCTCTCCCAGAGGTCCTGAGTTCAATTCCCAGCAACCACATGGTGGCTCATGACCATCTGTAATGGGATCCGATGCCCTCTTCTGGTGTGTCTGAAGACAGCTACAGTGTACTCACATATGTAAAATAAACAAATCTTTCTTTTTTAAAAAAAAAGTATAATTTCTTTCAATTTTTTGCTTGTTCCTTTATTCTTATGTTTATAGGTGTTTTACCAGCTAGTACATCTGTGCCGTGTGTGCCTGGTGCCTCTAGACACCAGAAGAGGGCACTGTAGACCCTGACACTGGAATTAAAGCACCATGTGGGTTCTGGGAATTGAACCCAGGTCCTCTGGAAGAGTAACTAATGCTCTTAATCACTGAGACATCTCATCTGAAAGGACTCTGGCTAGCCTGAGTGTGGTGAGCATGGCTCTGGCAGGCCCTGACTTCTCTCCCTATTCCCTCTGCCTTGCTAAAAACTGTTAGATTACCTTCTTTTTTTTTGAGACAGGGTTTCTCTGTGTAGCCCTGGCTGTCCTGGAACTCACTCTGTAGACCAGGCTGGCCTTGAACTCAGAAATCCGCCTGCCTCTGCCTCCCAAGAGCAGGGATTAAAGGCCTGCACCACCACTGCCCGGCTAGATTACCTTCCTAAAGCTAGCCCCCAAGGTCTGTTTCCTTATTTGTCCACTTCCTCCTCCCGAGGCTGACTACCAAAGTCCAGCTATCAAAGTATTGAAGTCAAGAAATCAGAAGCCTGCCAGGCAGTGGTGTTGCATGCAGTGCTGGCGCAGGCCTTTAATCTCAGCACTTGGGAGGCCGAGGCAGGCAGATTTCTGAGTTTGAGCCCAGCCTGGTCTACAGAGTGAGTTCCAGGAAACCCTGCCTCAAAAAACAACAACAACAACAAATGGGCTGGAGAGATGGCTCAGCGGTTAAGAGCACTGACTGCTCTTCCAGAGGTCCTGAGTTCAAATCCCAGCAACCACATGGTGGCTCACAACCATCTGTAACAAGATCTGATGCCTTCTCTGGAGTGTCTGAAGACAGCTACAGTGTACTTACATATAATAAATAAAATAAGTCTTAAAAGAAAAAACAAACAAAAACTGCTGTTTTCCTATGGGCCATATCTGTCTCCCCTCTATCCAGGGGAAGCCCTTCCTCCTCACAAGTGCCCCTCCCCCTCTCCTTTTCCCCACTTTTCCCCTCCCCGCTTCCTTTCCCTTCCCCTTCTCCCTCTTTCTCTTTCTCCTGTCTTTGTCCCTTATCCCTGCCCTCTGTCCCTCTGGGGCAAATAAATCTTCTTTGTAAATTGAGAACTTGATCTTGAGGGTCCTGAGCGATATTTTCCTTTCATCACCAGCCCCAAGGAGTTTGTTTTTGTTTTTGACAGGATCTCACTTTTTAGTCCTGGCTGACCTGGAACTCTCTATAGAACCAGTGTGACCTCAGACTTACAAAGATCCACCTACTTTTGTGTCTCCTGAATGCTGTAATAAATGGTATATACCACCATAACCAGTAAAAGGACTTTTAAAACTGTTGCATTTATTTTTGTTTGTTTCCTCTCTCTCTCTCTCTCTCTCTCTCTCTGTATGTGTGTGTTCGCGCGCGTGTATGGGGAGATGTATGTACCATGGTTCACATGTACAGTAAGAGGATAACTTGTGGGAGTCAGTTCTCTCCTACCAGGATGAAATTCAGGTTGACAGGAAGCGTTCAGAGCCATCGCACGGCCTACAAGCATCCTTTAAAAAGATTCCCCTGTAATGAGGCTGGAGAGACGCGCGGTGGCCAAGAGCACTTGCTTTTTTTTTTTTTTTTTTGCAGTTGGGATTTAGTTACCAGCATCCACATCCGGTGGCTCGCAACCATTCCTAGTTCCAGTTTCAGGTGTCTGGCGCCCCCTTCTGGCCTCCGAGGGAGGCACTTAGCATACATGCAGGCCAAACACTCATACATATAAAATAAAAACAAACCAGTCTGGCTGCTGTACTGGAGCACTCCTTTAATCCCAGCACTAAGGACGCAGAGATAGGTGGATCTGGATCTCTGAGTTCGAGGCCAGCCTGCTCTACATCGTGGGTTCCAGGACATCCAGGGCTACACAGAGAAACCCTGCCTGGAAAAGACAAAACAAAACAAGCAACAGGGTTGTCATTTAGTGATAGAGCGCTCCCTGCATGTTGGAGAGAGCTCTGGGTTAGAGAGAACCCTAGTTGCGGGAGGGGCAGGGCGTGGAAAGACAGAAAGCTGGTGGAGGGCACTTCAGGGGGGAAATGTTTTCATTTTTTTTTCTTAGTTTTTCTGAGACAACATTTCTTCTCTGAGCTCTGACTGTCCTGGAACTCACTCTATAGACCAGGATGGCCTCACACTCCACCTGACTCTGCCTCCTGAGTGCTGGAATCAAAGGTGTGCGCCGCCACCGAAGCAGACTGCCCTTTTTTGTTTTGTTTTTAAGACAAAGTCTCGCTAGGTAGCCAAGGCTGGCCTCATACTCTTAATATTCCTGCCTTGGCCTCCCAAATAATGATTTCTAGCAGTTCTTGTTTGGTTTTACGCTTTTGTTTGTGTGTGGCAAGGGATATCAGGTATTGAATTTAGGGCCTTGGACATGCTAGACAAAGATTATATCTCAGTCTGTTTTCTGCTTTTTATTTTGAGACAGGGTCTCACTGTGTTGTCAATGCTAACCTAGAATTTGGAATTATCCTGCCCCAGCATCCCAAGTCACATAGCTGGGATTATAGAGCTCCGCCATCGCCATCATGTCCAGGTTTCTCTACTCTTCACAGTTATACACACACACACACACATACACACACACACACACACACACACACACACTGTTGTGTGTCAATTTGACACAAGCTGGAGTTATCACAGAGAAAGAAGCCTCCTTTGAGAAAATGCTTCCATGAGATCCAGCTGTGGGCATTTTCTCAATTAGTGATCAAGGGGGGAGGGTCCATTGTGGGTGGAGCCATCCCTGGGCTGGTAGTCTTGGGTTCTATAAGAAAGCAGGCTGAGCAAGCCAGTAAGTAACATCCCTCCACGGCCTCTGCTTCAGCTCCTGCCTCCAGGTTCCTGACCTGCTTGAGTTCCAGTCCTGACTTCCTTTGGTGATGATCAGCAGTGTGAAAGTGTAAGCTAATAAACTTTCCTCCCCAGTTTGCTTCTTGGTCATGTTTGTGCAGGAATAGAAACCCTGACTAAGACACACATACACACACACACACACGGGGGGGGGGGGGGCTCAGTTGGAAAATGTAATGTGAAGTACAGAAGGAACAGCTAAATCCTAAGGTCTATTTTTACATATAAATAGAAGCGCAGGGAGTTCTAAAATCCTGTGGTGAAACTTTATTTCACATAACGAAGACACAAGAATACTAAGTGTGTGGATGAATAATTTCTTCCTTCTGTCATTGATAAAAATGGAATCGAGGGGATGAGAATCCCAAAGCAGGAGGTGTCCATCTGTCAGGCTATATTGGACAGAGGAGACACTCTTCATTTCAAATTTCTTTCTTAGGATCCTTGGCACCTTCTTGTGAAATATTTACAGAAAATATACATTTAAAAGGGGGATTTAAAACAGAAACAAATTCAAGCAAAATTCAGCAACCTCTGTACTTGCTTTTGCACAAGATGGTCTGTAATATGTTATCCTTTCCATAAAAAAATAAATTAAAATAAAATAAAAGTGGCGATGTCTAGTGACACAGGCCTTTAATCTCACTTACCAGGAAGATCAAAAGTTCAAAGCCTGCCTAGGTGACAAAGTGAGTTCAAGGTCTTGCCAACTTAGTGAAACTCTCTCTCAAAATAAAAGACAAGGGCTGGCAAGGTGGCTCAATAGGTCACAATGCTTGCTTTGCAAGCCTGAGGAACTGAGCTCAATTCCCAGGGCCGTGGAGAACTGACCCCTGAAAGTCATCTCCTGAACTCCATACATGAACCTTGGCACATGCATGCCTGTGTGTGAGAACACATGTACATACACACACATCAAAAAGACACAAATAATAAAATTTTAAAAATAAAATACACTACCATTCGGTGGTGGCTCCTGACTTTGATCCCAGCACTCAGGAGGCAGAGGCAGGTGAATCTCTGAGTTCCAGGCCAGCCTGGTCTACAGAACAAGTTCCAGGACAGCCAGGGCTACACAAAGAAACCCTGTCTCAAAAAACAAACAAACAAATGAACAAAACTTAAACACAATTTAAAAGCACTAGGGTAGAGTTTAGTGGTACAGCATTGCTCAAACATGTGCAAGAACCTGCGTTTGATTCTGAAAGCCACTTAAAAGAGGTGGGAGGAGTTCAGGTTTGTGTTGTCTACTCTCCAGACGGAACTGAGCCAGGAATGTAATGAGTTCAAGTGCACTCTGGACTATATAAACTAGTTACAGGTTTTAAACATATATATTCACATGAGGAGCCAGAGAACTGACTCAACAGTTATAATACTTATCACCACCACCCAAATCAGTAGGCTCATCTAAAACTACAGTTTTAAGATATCTGACGCCTCTGGGTTCTACCAGGTGCCTGCACTCAAGTTCACACACATACACCCACAGACACACAAGTGTATATAATTTAGTTATATTTATGTGTATAGATATACATATATAATTTTCAAATCACGTAACCTTGGTCTTTTAATTACAACATGAATCAATTTCACCCAGATCCTGTACCCTGGGGGAGCATTCTAGCTCCTGAGTGGATTTCTGCGAGTTCCAGGCTAGCCTTGTCTATACAGTTGTCTTTACCATAGTAGTCTTTAGCCTTAGCTAATTGACAGGATGGAAATATGGCCGCTGAAATACAATTAGGGCCTCACTCTGAGTTCTGCTTATTCCTGCTAAACTCTAGATTCAGTCAGGGAAGAACAGGAAAGGCTTTCAGGTTTTCAAATCCTAAACCAGGCGGGCCTCCTTAAAAACAGGCGTTTTAGGGTGCTTTCCACTAATGTGTCTCCTGCCGGCATCCGTCCCCGAGGCTGGTGACGCAACCCTACGTTCCCCCCGCTCGCCGTCGCCGGGATATCAAGATGGCGGCGCCCAGGAGCTGTGTTCTATGGCGCTCCTGCGGCCGCGGGTGGTCGCTAGCAACAGGAGACTGCAGGCTCCCTAGTTTTCGTATATCCTGGCCGTGGGCCACGCTGAGTGCGCGGCCCTTGTCTCAAGAGAAGCGAGCCGCGGAAACGCACTTCGGGTTTGAGACTGTGTCGGAAGAGGAGAAAGGAGGCAAAGGTGACAGGGCGAGAAGGTGGATGGAGCGACCTGTCGGGTTCTGTTTGGTTTCCTTTACTCTCTAAGGGTTGATCTGATGCTCTATTGGCCCCGGAGCTGTGTTCCTTACAGTCCTGACTTCCGAGGAGTACCCACCTCCCAGACCCAGCTTTCCTCTCGATGCTCGTTTTCTGTAACTGCGATTGCAGACATTTGAGACGCTAACCCCGCCGACGCGCCCCCACCCCGCCCCCTTTTGACAGTTTCTCTCTGTGTAACCTTGACTGCCCTGGAGCTTGATACCGAGTCCAGGCTAGCCTCGAACTCACAGAGACGCACCTGCCTCTGTCTCTGGAGTGGTGCGACTAAAGTCGTACACCACCAAACCCGGCTTGCCCCTCTTTTAAGCACCGCATGACCGTTGACTCTTATCAACTGCGAGATTGTCGTATGTGCCAGGTGCCGCGTAGACATCTTTCCCACCCATTTCTCACTTTGGTTTTGCACTAGTGACTGTGGTTAATACTTTTCTTAGGAAATGCAGAGTTGAGGTTAAGCGAGAACTTGCACGATTTAAAATGGTAGCCAGGAGCTGGGACTGTGGCTCGATCGGTAGAGTGCTTGCCTGTCACTCCCTGCAGCTCAGTTCCATCCCCAGCACCACATAAAGTGTGTGCGGTGGTGTAAACTTGTGTTCCCAGCACTTGGCTGGTGTATGGGGGAAGGATACAAGTTCAAAGTAATTCTCTACTATACCGTGAATTTGAAGCCAGCCTCAGATAAGGAGATCCTGTCTCTACAGAGATCAATACAAGTGTTAGTAAGTGGGAGAACTACTACTCTAACACAGAGTTTACATTCTTAACGATCTCTGTGAGTTCAAGGCCAGCCTTGTCTACATAGTGAGTTCCAGGACAGCTAGAGTTACAAAATGAAACCATGTCTCGGAAAATAAATAGGTAAAACATCACCATCTACCACATGTAGTGCCAGGCTTATAATCAGTCCCAGCATTTGGGAGACCTGGGGTAGGATCACAAGTCAAAACCCTTCCTAAAAAAACAAACAAACAAACGGGCTGGAGCGATGACTCAGCAGTTACAAGCACTTGAGTTCCCAGCATTCACGTGATTGTTCACAATTGTCTATAATAGCACAACATTTGACCCCTTTGGGGTTGAGCCACTCTGTCACAGGAGTCACCTAAGACCATCAGAAAACACAGTGATTTACATTATGATTCACAACAGCAGCAAAACTAGTTATGTACTTAGAAAGTAGCAATAATTTTATGGCTGTGGGTCACCACAACATGAGGAAATGTACTAAAGGGTCCCAGTATTAGGGGGTCATTAGGAGGTTGAGAAACACAGACTATAACCAGTTCCAAGGGATCTGAAGCCCTCCATGGGTACCAGGCACACATGTGGCACTCAGACATATATGCAGGCACATACTCATACACATAAAATAAAAATTAATATATTTTTAAAAGTCCAACAGATGGGATTTCACTAACATTTTAACTTTTTTTTTAAAATTTATTTATTTTATGTATATGAGTACACTGTAGTGTAGTTGTCTTCAGACATACCAGAAGAGGGTATCGGATCCCATTACAGATGGTTGTGAGCCGCCATGTGGTTGCTGGGATTTGAACTCACGACCTCTGGAAGAGCAGTTGGTACTCTTAACCACTGAGCCATCTCTCCAGCCCCATTTTAACAGTTCTTAAGTTTGGTTTAAAAGTTTAAATCCTAAGAAAAATTACAGTTTTGAGAGGAGTGATAATTATTTTTGTTTAGAAATGTAACAGGAGTGATTTGAACACTTTTTTCCCTTGTCATGGAGCTTACAATAGCGATTAAGCTTCCTGTGACTTGGCAGATTCACCCCTTTCTAAGCTTCCATTTGGAGGGTGGAGAGGTAGCCCGGTCGGTCAGCTTCTAGCCCGGGTGCTTTCAACATCATGAAACACCTCCAAGAACCTCTTGAATGGAAATGCTAAAAAAATTCTATTATATTTGTATGTAGTGTGTGTGTGTGTGTGTGTGTGTGTGTGTGTCTGAGGGCTCTGTGAGGTCAGATGACACCTTGCAGGTATCAGTTTCCTCCTTTGCCATGAGTGCTAGGCCTCAAACTCACATCTTCAGGTTTGGAGTGCTCTACCCACTGAGCCATTTCCCTGGCCCTGTGAGTTTTATTTCCTGCCACTTCTCCCTCTGAAACACCCTGAACCTAACCAGCCTCCCGTAGGTTAGAGAGAGCACCCTCACTCACTTACTCATTCACTCACCCGCTCACTCACCCACTCACTCACTCACTCACCCACTCACTCACCCGCTCACTCCCAGGGTTCCTCTGCCGCACACTGAGTCGCCTCTTCCTCGTGCCGCTGCCCTGACTGCGTCCTCCCACCAGTGTCGGGTTCTGGGTCCGTGATGTGTTCTTTGTTGCTGTTCTCGTTCGCTCGGTTTGTGTGTCACAGGGTTAGGGATTAAGCACCGGGCTCCCGTCATTCAGCCTTGACCACACCCTCATTCCCTTGCCCTCTCCCTTTGTGTTGCTCAGTTTCCTCTTTCACTTCTCTAAGTGTGCAGCATGGTTTTGTCACCAAGACACAAGGGAACAGTAGAAGTGTTATGCTGTGGCCTGCGTGTAAACTGTCTATAAAGCACATGACGTAACTGGTCACTGATTAGGACACATACCTAGGCCTGCCTTCCTTTCTTTCTTTCTTTCTTTCTTTTCTTTTCTTTTCTTTCTTTCTTTCTTTCTTTCTTTCTTTCTTTCTTTCTTTCTTTCTTTCTTTCTTTCTTTCTTTCTTTCTTTTTCCAGGCAGGGTTTCTCTGTGTAGCCTCGGCTGTCCTGGGACTCACTCTGCCGTCCAGACTGGCTCCAAACTCAGAGCTCCGCCTGCCTCTGCCTCCCTGAGTTCTGGGATTGGAGACGCACACCACCGCCCAGTCCTCCTAGTTTCATAATGAGTCATGGAATGAAGAACTTCCTGAAGCTCGAAGTTCATGCTCATACTCACGGTTAACCCAACATCAGGTTGGGATGGCGATGTTGGACGTTAGGAAAGAGGTTGACTTCTTTTGTGGGTTCTTGCCTGCTATGTGCAAGGCCCTAGATTCAGTCTCCAGCACCAACAGAGGGGGGAAATGTAATGTTAACATGTGTCTTGGGCAGGGAACATTTTGTCTTAGCATCACTGTGCCAAAGGTAGGCACTTTCAAGAGGGAAAGTTTCCCTTTCCCATTTACACTTCCCCAAGTCACTCCTGTTGATCACATGTGTCTGTCCCACCCCAGTCTACCAGGTGTTTGAGAGCGTGGCCAAGAAGTACGACCTGATGAATGATATGATGAGTCTGGGCATCCACCGCGCGTGGAAGGATGTGCTCATCAGAAAGATGCACCCGCTGCCCGGGACCCAGCTGCTCGATGTGGCCGGAGGCACAGGTAATGGGCGCTTGGTGTCTGTCTGCTGTTGAAGTGGCTGCCTCACCCACCATTAGGCTGAAGGTGGCGCTAGGTCAGTGCACATCAACTTCCGAGAGAGGGCAGCCGTGTTAGTCCAAAGCAGCTTTGCGCCTGGCACTTTTCTGTTTGTTTTCAAGACAGGGTTTCTCTGTGTAACCGTGGCTGTCCTGGAACTCACAAAGATTCACTTGCTTCTGCCTCCCAAGTGCTGGGATCAAAGGCATGTGCTACCAACCTGGTATACCTGGCACTTTTCTTTACTTCTCTTTTATTTAAAGACTTATTTATTTTATATATATGAGTGCTATATTTCCATGTACACCTACATGGGACAAGAGGGCATCAAATCCCATTTCAGATGGTTGTGAGCCACCATGTGGTTGCTGGGATTTGAACTCAGGTCCTCTGGAAGAACAGTCAGTGCTCTTAACCACTGAGCCATCTCTCCAGCCTCTCCCCCCCCCGCCCCCGCCCCCCATGCTTTTCTAACAGAGCACTTTACAAGGTTTTGTGACATTTCATGTGAATGACTGTTATATCTGTTTTTCTTGTTGTTTTGTAATATTCGAGACTGTGTGGTCTTGGCTGGCCTTAATATCACCGTGTAACAATTGAAGCTGGCTTTGAAACTCCGTGCCACATGCTGGCCTCCTGCCTCTGCTTCTCAGGTGCTGGGATTACAGGCCTAGGATACCATGCCCAGCTTCGTTTTTTTCCCCCCCATTTTTTTTTCCTCCTCTATGCTGGGGAGTAAACTCAGGGCTTCACAAATGCCATAGCTAAGTGCTGTGTCTTGGAGCTTTGCCCCAGCCTGTTGTATCTTCCATTTGGCCTTTAATCCACTTTCCTTCTGTTTGGAAAGAAGCCTTTTCTCACATTACACAAGTTATTTAGGACATAGCTACTTAGGCTACCTTCCTGTCCCATCAGTCCACTCCCACATCAGGTATCAAAACATCTTGTCGGCCTTTGTTTCCTGTTGCACACCAAAGACCTGGGAGAAAAGTGTTTTAAGAAAGTATGTGTCAGAAAGTCTCTAATCCCAGCATTTAGGAGGCCGAGGCAGGAGGATGAGTCAATTAAATTCCAAGCCAGGCAGGATTCTCAGCTGTGGAGCCTGTGAAGCCAGACAGGGCTACAGACCAGGACCCTGCCTCGAACTCCAGAGGCCAAGGAGGTGGCTCAGTGGTCCAGAGCACATCCTCAAGGCAGGGTCTCACTCTGTAGCCCTGGCTGTGTTGGAACCTGCTTTGTAAACCATGCTAGCCTCAAACCCAGACATCCAACTGCCCCTGCCTCCAAGCGCTGGGGCCAAAGGATACGTGCGCCACCACTGCCTAAAGGACATACTTAGAAGGTATAGGCCAAAGAAACAAATTGTCATCCCTCCCTACATAACAAACTCGAGGACAGCCTAGACTACGTGAGCCCCCACCTCACACACAAACCAGCAGCAACAGTAACAAAATGAATAGAATGTGTGCTTGAGGCTGCGTCGTGCTCAGCAGAGGAGCGTTGCCGAGGTTCGTTCTTCCAACCCTCAGTTGATGGCAAACACCACGCAGCAGCGACAGACCAAGTCAGCCACACACGCCAAGCGGGCTGTTACTCTGCATCGTTGTTTAGGGATGGCGACAATGTCTGTGGGTTTGATTCTTACTGCACAGCTGTCCAGAGTTGAGTCTGTAGATGTGTAACCTGCAGAGACAGAGCCATCTTTTACTGCTCATATTACTTTTTATAAAAGTTCGTTTCTTGTTTTTTAGAGAGCTGGAGTCTTACTATGTTGCTATGACTAGCCTGGAACTTGGCACATAGATCGGGCGGGACGCAAAGATCCACCTGCCTCCCAAGTGGCGGGATTACGGGCACATGCTTTTTTGTTTTTGTTTCTAGAGACAGGGTTTCTCTGTGTAATAAGCCCTGGCTGCCCTGGACTCACGTTTTCGACCAAGCTGGCCTGCCTTTTTTTTTTCCTGAGATGGGTCTCATGCTGACTTCGAGGTCATATATTTGAGGTTGGCCTGATCCACTTCCCTCTACCTCCCAAGCGCTAGGATTACAGGGATGAAATCACAAGCTTGGTATAGGGCATGCTGGGCACAGAGCTCCAGACTCTGTGTGCTGGGCAAGCACTCTCCCAACTGAGTCACCCCCGTAGCCCGTAATCTGAAAATTGTTGTAAGCACCAGTTGTGTGGGGTACACATACAATCCCGGACCTCAAGAAGTGGACACATGAGGACCTGGAGGTCAAAATCATCCTTAGCTACAGAGTGAACTCATGGCCAAAGTTCGAGGCCAGCCAGGGCTATACAGAGAAACCCTGTCTCAAAAAAAAACAGCCGGGCAGTGGTGGCGCAGACCTTAAATCCTAGCACTTGGGAGGCAGAGGCAGGCTGATTTCTGAGTTTGAGACCAGCCTGGTCTACAGAGTGAGTTCCAGGCCAGCCAGAGCTACACAGAGAAACCCTGTCTCAAAAAAACAAAACAAAGCAAACAAACAAAGGAAGAAAGAAATGAAGGGAAGAAGGAAGGCGGGGAGGGAAGGTTGGTCAGTTTAGTTTAATCAGGAATGGGAGCATGCATTTGTAATCAGCTCAGGAGACCATAGTAGGATCAGGAGTTGAAAGCCAGCCTCAACAACAACATAGACACATCCGTTGTCGGGGTGGGAGTGAGGAACTGGTCCCTGCTGAGAGGAGTAGAAACGTCCATCCTCAAATGTATCCCCTTTGCCTCTTTTCCCTCTCAGGTGCTTGGGAGACGGTTTGCTTGGTTTTGTGTGCATCTTTCCTCCTCTCGGCTTCCCGCAGGCGACATCGCATTCCGGTTCCTTCGTTACGTCCAGGCGCAGCATCAGAGGAAACAGAGGAGGCAGCTGAGGACTCAGCAGAATTTATCCTGGGAAGAAATTGCCAAAAAGTACCAGAATAAAGAGGATCCCCTGGGAGGTTCGCTTGTCATGGTCTGTGACATCAACAGGGAGATGCTAAAGGTTGGAAAGAAGAAAGCCACGGACCAAGGATACACAGCTGGTGAGTCCCTCGGCAGACACAAGCAGCGTCTGCACGCGTATAAAGTGAGGGGGACCCGACCAGTGCTGAGCTGTTTAGTGGTCCAGCTTCTGCAAGTGTGAGCCGTCAGCATCTGAAGGTGGCATGTGCCTTCTTACCTTAGCACAGCCCCCAGGTGCGCTCCTGAATTTGAGCACCACACTAAGCTTGACAAACAGTGTTGTGTGGCCCCCAGAGCTGAAGGATCTTCCGTTTTCATTATAATTTTTTCTAATGTGGTTAGGCGTTTAACTTGCATATATGTCTCTGCAGCTTGAGGGTGCCTGGTGCCTATAGAGGCCAGAAGAGGGCATCTTCGAACTGGAGTTACGGATGACTGTAAGCCAGCTGGATGTTGGAACTCAAACTCAGGTCTTCTGGAAGAACAGCCAGTGCTCTTAACTGCTAAGCCATCTCTCCAGCCATTGTTAATTTTTTTTTTAATTATGGTTTTTATTTAATGGAGATAATGGAGAATTATGTTGGTGCAATAACAATTCTGTAGAGGTCAGAGGACAATTTTGGGGAGTTGGTGTTCTGGGATCGAACTCACATTATCAGGGTTGGCAGCAGTCACCTTTACCCACTGAGCCATCTCACTAGCCAAAGAATCTTCTTTTTGTTTGTTTGTTTTGAGACAGGATCTTAACTGTATCTATAGCCTTGGCTAGCCCAGAGCTTAATCTGTAGACCAGGCTGGCCTTGAACGTATAGCAGGATCTTCTGAAGTCATACAGTTTTCTTTTTCTTTCTTTTTAAACATTTTTTCCAGTACTGGGGATTGAACTCAGGTTCTCTCACATGCAGACTGTTCTACCACTGATTTTACATCTGGCCATTGAATATTTCAAAATATTTTCCCTAGCCAGGTGTGGTGGTGCATACTTTTAATCTCAGAGCTTGGGAAGCAAAACCAGGTAGATCTTTGTGATTTTGAGGCTAGCCTGATCTACACTGTGTTCCAAGCTAGTCCCAGCTACATAGTGAGACCATTTTAAACAAGCTACACAAAAGCTTGCCCTTAATATTTGCAAGATCACCAGTGATGCTGGATGTAGCCCCCTCTTAACAGCTTTGCAGGAGCTGGACTGACTCTTCCACTGTGGCAAGGCAGTGCAGGCAGCCAAGGAGACAACGCGGCACACAAACGGCCTCTGGGCAGCGGCAGCGGCCCCCCACCCCCCAAGGAATGTCTGGTTATTTTAGGCCAATTATTGTCTTCCTCCTCCTCCTCCTCCTCACACAGCAAGAAGGAGCTGCCTAGACGAACTGCACCCACTTGGCCTTCATGATGAAGGTCTCTTTGTCAGCCATCCACACTAGTCAGAAGGCAGCCACGAGACAAAGGCACTGTGTCTCACTCCTGCTGACAAATGTATTTCCCTTCGCTGGTGTCGGCCGGCCGTAAGGAGTGAGAACAGTAAGCGACAGGTAATGTTCCCTCTCCGGAACCGCCTCTTCCACAGCGTAGCTATGAACCTGCTTAGGAAGCTGTTGTTTGAGATGGGGTGTCACACGACCCAGGCCAGCAGGTCAGGCTGGCTTGGAGCGCCTGGGAGTCAGTCCCGCCTCTGCCTGGCTCACTGTGGAATGAAAAACAGAGCCACTGAACGGTTTTGAAGCTGGGGCTGGAGAGATGGCTCAGCGATGAGAGAGCATACTCCTTTTGCAGTAGGTTCCCAGCATCCCAAAGGGCAGCTTACAGGTGCCTAAAGCTCCAGTTCCAGGACCTCCAGCACCCTCTCCTGACCGGTGTGGGCTCCTCTGCATGTGTGGTGCACATAAAAAACAAACTCATCCAAACCTCTCAGCTGAGCAGTTGGATCTGTCCTTGGCCAACATTACTCAACATAGAGCCATTAGACACAGACTCTGACACAACTTCCGGTCTGAGCATGGCGCTGCGTTAGTGTCATCAGAGCCCTCGGGGGCAGAGGCAGCTGGTCTCTGTGAGTTCAAGACCAGCCTAGACTTTCAGTGACCAAAGGAGGTTTTTATTTACTTTTTTATTTCATGTGCTCTGGCATTTTGCCTGCTTGAATGTCTGTGAAGATGCTCTATCATGCTGGTGCGATATCATGACATGCTGTACATCCTGGAACTGGAGCTACAGACGGTTGTGAGCTGCCGTGTGGGTGCTGGGAACTGAACTCAGATCTCTGGAAGATGAGCCAGTGCTCTTAACCACCGAGCCGTCGCTCCAGCCCCTGGAGGTTGGTTTTATAAAAAGGTAAAGACTAGAGGAAACAGAAGGGGAACAATCAAGAGCCGATTGGCTGCTGCAAAGCTGCTGTCTGCAGATGAGTCCGGAAGGGCAGAGACTGGTCAGCTGCAGGCCTTTCTGGTTATTGTTTTCCTTTTGTAAGGATTCAAGTCAGAGGAGGAGAGTTAGTCCTTGGCTCCCTCTCTCTCTCTCTGGTTTCACAGGTTATTTTCTGCATATATGCAGGAACTTGGGCGTGAGAATTCTACAGTGAGTTTTAGTCTGGTCTCCTGGAACCCAGTGCAGGAGCTGAGAGCAAGCAGTAGCCTCCTGTAACATTCATGTCACAGTGGTGGGCTCTTTACATTAATTTGCCCGTTTTCTGTGTCAGTGTCTGTGTGTGTGTGTGTGTGTGTGTGTGTGTGCGCGCGCGCGTGCATGCACACAGTCATGTTTTTGTGGAGTCAGAATGGTCTGTGAGAAGTGGTTCTCTCTTCCCACTGAGTCAGGCTTCAGGACCCCTCTGCTGAGCATCTTCCCTGTCTTAGCTCATCAGTCAGCTCCAGACCCACGCCCTTCAGGAACAGTTACACTGATGAGAATCTATCTCTTCTAAACTCAGAGCCAGGCCACCGATGCAGGCCTGTAATCCCAGATATTTTCGAGGCTGAAGAATCAAAAACTCCAGGGCAGCCTAGGCTTGAGAGAGTGAGCTCCCAGTCAGCCATGGACAATTTCATTCAGTTCATCCTGAAATGAAGTTAAAAGAGGGCTGGGGATGGGAACAGCACTCAGGAAGTAGAGGCAGGAGGATGCTTGCAAGCTGGTAGAGGCACACGCCCATCGCCCCATCACCCAGGAAGATCAGAAGTTCAAGGTCATTCTCACCTGCATTTAGATTTGCTCCCAGCAAGGGTCTGTCTTCCTGGCATCTCAGAGAGAATGGGTGGAGTCGATGCTATGGGCTGAACCCCGGCTTTACGCACACTGTTTATGGACACTGTCTATCCGTTCTGCCTTGAGCCTTTAACACTTTAACCTACGCACGTGTTTTCTTTTTTAATGACTTGTTTTATATGTATGTTTTGCTTGCATGTATGTTTGTGCACTGAACACATGCCTGGTGCCCAAAGAGGTCAGAAAAAGGTGTTGGATTTCCTAGAACTGGAGCTACAGGTGTTTGTGACCACCAGGTGGGTGCTGGGAATTGAACCCAGGTCCTCTGCAAGAGCACCAACTACTCTTAACAACCGAGTCATCTCCCAGCCTAGCCCCTCTTTAAGTATTTCCACATAGAATCCATGGGTAGGGGATTTGTAGATGTGACTGCATCTGTAGAAATGGGCACATGCTAAATTCTGTATTAGTCACTCATTAAAAACTTCCAGTTTAAGCTGGGCAGTGGTGACGCACACCTTTAATCCCAGCACTTGGGAGGCAGAGGCAGGCGAATTTCTGAGTTCGAGGCCAGCCTGGTCTACATAGTGAGTTCCCGGACAGCCAGGGCTACACAGAGAAACCCTGTCTAGGGGAAAAAAACAAAACAAAACAAAAAAAAAAAAACTTCCATTTTGGGATGGAGAGATGGCTTAGCAGTTAAGAGCACTGACTGTTCTTCCAAAGATCCTGAGTTCAATTCCCAGCAACGACATGGTGACTTACAACTATCTATAATGGCCATACATAAAATAAATAAATCTTTAAAAAAAAAACGTAGACATCAGATTTGAGTAGGGAACTCACCAAAGAGACAATAGAGGGTAAATAAACACATGAGATTCATCCATCATTCAAAATAAAAAAAATTCCAGTTTATTTCCATTTTACAGATCGATTGAAACAGGGCTGGAGTAACGGTGCAGTGATCGCTGCTCCTCCAGAGCTCCAGTGCCCAGCACCCACGTTGGCAGTTTGTAACTCCAGCTCCAGGGGAACCAATGACCTCCTCTTGCCTGTCTAGGCCTAGGCCTCTACCACACGTGTGGTAGACACATAAATAAATAAGAAAGCAGGACCAAAGTATGTTTGGATCTGTGGCGAGAGCTGGGAGTTCTGCTCAGCGGCAGAATGCTTGCTTAAAGTATGTGAGGCTCTGGGTCTGAGGCTCCGCCCCCAAGTAAAGTAAAGGCCCTAACTAGCTGTAGGTGAAAGTAATCTCAGAACCTCAGGCCTTGGCTCTCAGCACAGTGCTAGCCATGAAGCGCCTGGTTGGGGACATTGCTTAGGGTAGGGCTAGATGTGTAGCTCAGGGCAGCGTTTGCCCAGGACGGAGTGCCAGAGTTTGTCCCCAGCAAACTCTGTCCCCAAAGAAGTTGGAGAACGGCAGTGAAGGCAGCGGGAGTACAGTAGAGGCAGGTGTGTCGCGCTTTCTGACGCAATCCATGGTCCCCACAACACCACACCCATGGTCTCCAGAACACCACACCCATGGTCCCCGCAACACAACACCCATGGTCCCCACGACATAACACCCATGGTCACCGCAACACAACACCCATGGTCCCCACAACATAACACCCATGGTCCCCACAACATAACACCCGTGGTCCCCGCGACACAACACCCATGGTCCCCACGACATAACACCCATGGTCCCCACGACACAACATCCTTGGTCCCCATGACACAACACCCATGGTCCCCACAACATAACACCCATGGTCCCCACAACACACCATGGTCCCCACAACACAACACCCGTGGTCCCCACAACACAACACCCATGGTCCCCACAACACAACATCCTTGGTCCCGATGACACAATACCCATGGTCTCCACAACGCCACACCCATAGTCCCCACAACACCACACCATGGTCTCCACGACACAATACCCATGGTCCCCACAACACCCATGGTCTCCACAACACAACACCCATGGTCTCCACAGCACCAAACAGTTCTCGAATTCTCCTCACTTCACTTCTGACGCTTCCCAGACCTTGCCTCATGGCTCCACGTCACTGGCCGTCCCCACCACATTGGTGCCGAGGGCACTTGCCTTTTATTTGGCGAACGGACCACAAAGTCTCAGATTCATTACTCTGGTGCGGGGGAGGCAGCTACTTCATTACTTCTGTACTCAGAGCAGCCTTTGTCTTCCAGGACTTGCGTGGGTGCTGGGAGACGCTGAGGAACTGCCCTTTGATGACGACAGATTTGATGTTTACACCATTGCGTTTGGGATCCGGAATGTCACACACATTGACCGGGTATGAAGAGCTGCGTGCTTGGCTTCTGTGACTTTGAGGATAATGGTGTCTCTGGGGTGCACCTACCTCAACGAGGGGAGGGAAGAGTCTGCTCTGAGTCCAGTGCTTAAGAGGAATGACTATTTTAAACTTAGAAGTCTCTTCCTCCTCCTCCTCCTCCATGTATTTACAGTGTGAGTGTGTGTGTGCGCGTGTGTGCGTGGGGGGGGGTACATGCTGGTATGCTGGCCCTGTGAAGCTAGCTGAGGATTTGAACTTAGGTCCTCTCACCCCACAGCAAGTGCTCTGAGCTATCTCCATAATCCTCTTCTCTTTTTTGTTTTGTTTTTTTTATTGGCAACTTAGGATGCAAAGTATTTTATTTTTAAACTTCTAAAGTTTGAACACAAGACAGCCTAGTTTAGATGAGTTTCCAAGCTGAGTGCATTTGCATGCAGCTCAGTTTCTGACTGATGAACAGTTCCTAATACCCTATGTGGGTGCCTACGTTCTGATCCGTGGGTGAGCTGACCAGCATCTGCTGGTAACGTCCCCTTTTGCCTTGGTAAGGGCTTAACAACCATTAGGCATCCTTCTAGCCTTACACAGCCAGTGCTGTCCCGAATGTCTCCTGCGAAGCATAAACCAGGAAGCTGTCTTCGTCTCACTCACTCTTGTACACTTCAGAGATGGGCGTGGACACACTCACCATGCTGTGCCCATTCACCAGGAGGAAGAAGGCCTGGTTAGCACTGAGCGGCAAGCGCCTTCTAATTATCTTGATGAGCTCGCTCATATTCACATGATCAGGTACAAAGAACTTGGTCTTGTCCAGGACAGGCAGCTGCTTCTCACCCTGTATCACTCTATGATCACTAGGATCTTGGTGGGGTGCTGCTCCCAGATGAGCCAGACATCTTCCACTCTTTGTTCAAAGCTTGAAGGTCTTCTCAGACAGCATGGCGCGCGGGGTCCTGGGTCAGATGGTCTGGCTCCCGCGACGATCGCTTCCCTTGTCAGCCTTTTTCTCTTTTAAATATATACATAATTTTCATTGATGTGCCTGTGTGAGTCTATGTGCACCTTGTGTGTGCAGTGTCCTCTGGAGCTGGATTATGGGCAGTTAAAAGCCATCTGATATGGGTGCTAGGGACTTGAACCTGGGTCCCCTGCATCAGCAGTAAGTGCTTCTAGCCACTGAGCCATCTCTCCAGCCCTAGAGGTTAGTTCTTTTTCCTTTCCTTTCCTTTTTTTTTTTTTAAGAATTATTTATTATTTTGTCTTTTTTTTTTCCCCAGTGGTAGGCAAGCACTCTACCACTGAGCTAAATCCCCAACCCCGGATTATTTATTTATTTTATGTATGTGAGTACACTGTAACTGTCTTCAGACACACCAGAAGAGGGCACTAGACCCCATTACAAATGGTTGTGAGCCACCATGTGGTTGCTGGGGATTGAACTCAGGACCTCTGGAAGAGCAGTCGGTGCTCTTAACCGCTGAGCCATCTCTCCAGCCCAGTTCTTTTTTTTTCTTTTTCTTTCCTTCCCTCTTCCTCTTCCTTCTCTTCCTCTTCCTCCTTCTCGTCCTCTTCCTTCTCTTTCTTTTTTTTTCCCCTCAAGACAGGGTTTCTCTGTGTTGCCCTGGCTGCCCTGGAGCTCCTTCAGCCCAGGCTGGCCTCGAACTCGAGCTCAGAAACCCAGCAGCCTCTGTCTCCAAGTGCTGGGATTTAAAGGTGTGTGCCACTGCCACCACCCAGCAGGTTTCTTTTTCTAAGTTTCCAGTTGTTTTGGTGAGGAAACTGAGCCAGAATCACAGAGCCCTGCTTGGCTGCTCAGGTTGTCCCAACATTCTCTGGGGGTCGGGCCTGCCGCCGCCGCACTTCCTGTTTCCTCTTGGGAAGCTGTGTGAGTTTGCAGGTCAGAGGCATGGTCAGACTCGGGAAAGGGCACACAGATGGCATAAGGCAGAAAGGAACATCGTGGCTCCTCTGCAGTGAGCAGGGAATGTTCTTAATAGGATTCAGCTCTTTATTTCTACCTGAACATTCTGTTCAGAACATTGAAAGTCCGTTTGCAACTGGCTTCTGTGACGTGGGCTTCCACTGTCCGACTTTTGGATGGAACACGGTTTGTAGTGATTGCTCTGGTTTAATGCAGGCAGTGCTTTCCAAAGACCTGAAGGTGACACTGTTGAAAGGTTCTGTGAGCCTTTAGGTGAAGCCTAGTGGGAACCCCATAGATCAGTTGAGTGTATGCACATGCCTCCTAGGAGTATGGGGGCCTCCGCCTCCCTCCCCTCTCCCTCCCTACCTGTGTCTTTGTTTTGGTTTTCTCTCCCTCCCTTACCCCCCACCCCCTCACCTCTTCCCCCCTCTTTTTTTTTTAATTTTTTTTTTTTTTGATCTTTGAAACCAAGATCAAAAGAGCAGGATAGCCTTTAATCCAGCACTTCAGAGGCAGGGGCAGGCAGATTTCTGTGAGCTCCAGGACGGCGAGGCTACACAGAGAAACCCTGTCTTGAAAAGTACATGAAGCAGAGCAGGCGGCCGACCGAGCAGGGCAGATGCACTTTGCTACCAAACCTAACAACCTGAGTTCAGTCCCCAGGACACACAAGGCAGAGGAAAGGACCAACTCCTGCATGTAGAGAGAACCTGGTTTCTTTGAAAAACACAGAAAGACAAGAATATGTTTTCTTTTTGATCCCTGGTGTGTGTGCTTCATACTGTTAACAGCAACTATGATTTGCCTCGTGCCCTAGGAGGGGCGTGATTCTGCCTGCAGCTGGGTGATGTTCGGAATTCTGGTGAATCTTCAGAGGATATATAAATGCTAGCTCCCCAAAAGGCAGGTTGGGTCGTTGGTTGTGAGTTATTAAGTAGTCATGTGCAAATAAAAAAACAAGAATAAGGAATCAGATATCCTGACTGTGAAGATCAAACTTGTCCCAAGGAACTTGATGCCCCTAATCAGCAGGAAGTGATCTAACGATAGGGCATGGAACTTACCATCCGTGACTTATGAATTCAGAGATTCATCTGTCTCTGCCTCCCAGGGCTGGGATCAAAGGTATGCACCACCACTGCTCAGAGATATGTGTGTGTATGTGTGTGTATGTATATATATAATTTTTTTAATTAAAAAAAAGTATTTTGTAGGCAGGTGTGGTGGCTCATGGCTATAATTTCAACTCTGAAAAGGCAAGAGAGTTCAGTTTGAGACCTGCTCTACACAATGAATTCCAGGCCAGCAAAATCTATGTAACAATATCCTGTCTACAAACAAAAAAAAAAATCCTTTTTGTTCTTTTGAAGCAGGATCTCTAACCCAGGCTGACCTGGAACTCACTGTATAGCCCAGGCTGACCTGGAACTCACTGTATAGCCCAGGCTGACCTGGAACTCGCTGTGTAGCCCAGGCTGACCTGGAACTTGCTGTGTAGCCCAGGCTGTCTTTGAACTTGCAGCAATTCTGTTTAGTTTCCCAAATGCTAGAGTTATAGACACGGGCTACCACATCCAGCTTAAAAAACTAAAACTAAGACTTAAAAAAAAAAAAACAAAAAACCAAAAAACTCTTTTTTTGACAGAATATGCTTTACAAATTAATCCTGTAAACTTTTTTATGTAGTGTGAAAGTTTAGTATCTTTCCACATTCTGTTCTGTGTCTAACACCAGTCTTGTGGGGTTTTCCCACACCACAGAGTTCTCTGCGCACAGCCAAGCCACTGAGTGCCCTCCACTTCTGATACTAGCTGCCTGGACTCACATGCATTCCTCCAGGCAAAGGACTCCGACCACCAAACTGCCCTCTGGTTTAGATATAAATTTCTCACTGGCTCCGGATCAGAGGAGCTTTGCAACCCCGTCTGTGGGCTTGCTCATCGGCTAGGATGTAGCTCTTCTACGCTAGGCATGACAGGATACGCCTCCCTCTGTAGGACCTGGGAGACTGAGACACGAGGATCCTGAGAGAGCCCCACACTGAGTCCAGGCTGTACAGCTAGAGCCTAGCTTTGCTGCTGTTTGCTTTGGAGAAAAGGTCTCACTCTGCAACCCTGTCTGGCTTCAGACTCACCGTACAGATCACCTGCTTCCGGCTCCAGACTGCTGGGATCCAGGGCACGCGGTGCTTGCGTGAGACCTTGTCTCAAAGACAAAGGAAAAGCAGTCCTCATCTGTTGCTTCTTGGCTCCGAGGCCAGCAATTTACTCTGCTGTGTAGATGCATCCTGTGTGTCTTCACCAGAGTATGAATGCAAAGTCCACCCCCGTCAGCGTGGAGCCTACAAGACTAAGCTAAAATGAACCTTTGTCCTTAAGTTACTGTGCAGCAGTTGGTTGCGGCACAGGGCGGCCAGCACTGCACTCTGTAGGTTGGTTTTTATGGCCTTCCTGCATCCGTAGACAGTTTATTAATCATTCTGACTGGAACATGTCTTTGCCAGTTGTGGTGGCTCGCACCTGTGATCCAGCACTTGGGAGGCAGAAGCAGAAGGATCATTGCACGTTCAAGGCCACAGGGGTCTCTGTGATGACTTCTCAGCCCACAGCCCCGGACAGGGACAAGACTATCTCTCTCAAAAACAAAAGAGGAAGATGAAATTGAAATACTTTTTGAATAGGATTGAAGTTGAAGAATGTGTCAGTGAGAGCGTCCCTGCCACCCTAATCTCCAGCTGCTCTGTGGCGTTCCCACTTGATCCCCAGTTCCTGTGTATCTTTGTAGAGACGTTTCATGTCTGTTAAGTGTGCCTGTTACAGTCAAACATAGTGGCATATGCCTTAGTCCCAGTGCTTGGGAGGAAGGGGTAGGGAGACAGCTCCCAGTTAAGTGACTGCTACACACGCAAGAGGCTCAGCCAGCAAGGCCGTCCTCAGCCAGAGAGCAGTTCGAAGGAAACGATATACAGGGTTGGCTTTGTTGTTGTTTTGTTTTGCAAGATGTGACATGGCCCAGGCTGGCCCTGGCCTCTGTCTCTAGTTACTTTTACTTCTGCCTTCCCTAAGTGCTGCGGATGCTGTTCTGTGCCTCTGTCGTGACCAGCTGTGGAGTGATTGTGTGTGTGTGTGTTTCTGTCTGTGTCTTGTGATGTGAATCTCTGAGTGTGAGAGAGAATGTGTGTGCGTGTGTGTCTGTGTGAGTGGGTGTGATTGTGAGTGTGAGTATATGTATGAGTGTGGCTATGTGTGAATATATCTCTGTGTGTGTGTGTCTGTGTGTGTGCGCGCACGCGCGCATGTGCGTGTGAGAGAGAGAGAGAGAGAGAATGTGTGTGTGTAGTTCTCTACATGTGAGTGTGCGGGTGTGGTTGTGGTTGGGTGGAGTACACATGTGGGGGACACAGGACAATAACCTTTACTTGGGCCCCAGGGATCCAACTGAAGATGGCCAGGCTTGTGCCTTTCCCACTTGGCCATCTGTCTCACTGCCCCCTCCACCTTATCTTTTGAGACAGGTCTGTCACTTAACCAGCTCACCCATTGCTTTTAGCCTAGCCAGCTGCCGGTGAGCCCCAGGAATCCCCCTGTCTCTGCCTCCCCTGCCAACTCCTGGAGGTGTCAACCTTAGGTCCTCAAGATCTGTAAGCACACTTCCGACCCTCCAGGCCCACCATTGCCCGGCATTACTCCAGACTGGCCTTAAACTTACAATCTTCTGTGTTCAGTCTCCCAAGTAGCTGGGGTCACAGGCCTGGGTCATTGGTCAGGCTTATATGGTGATTTTCCTCCATGTTATCACATAAAACTCTTGGCAGTGATGGTGTACACCTTTAATCCCAGCACTTAAGAGGCAGAAACAGGTGGATCTCTGTGAGTTCGAATACAGCCTGGTCTACTGTGTGAGTTTCCAGACAGCTAGAGCTACACAAAGAAACCCTGCCTCGAAAACAAAAACAAACAAAAAATAAAACGAATTATCAACATACATGACATTTTCTGACAGATAGACTCCTTTAATTGAAATCGTTGTGTTGGGATCTGGAGAGATGGCTCGGGGCTGGTCTTCCAGAGAACCCAGGATCATTCCCAGAGCCCGTAGCAGCTCACACCTGTCTCTAACTGCAGTCCCAGGGGATGTTATGTCCTCTTCTGGCCTCTGCAGGTACCACGCTCACAAGGGGTGCACAGACATGCCGGCACAACACCCACACATAAAAAGGTTTTGGTACAGGTGTGACCCTTAATTCTAAGCTTGATACTCGGGGAGCTGCGCCCTCTGTCTGTATCAGCAACTTTCTCTAGTCATGGACCACAGCGGCCTGTGATGTGGGGTGACGTCTGCACTGTAACTCCTAAAGATGCCAAGGGAGTTTGTGGGGAATGTTTGCAATGCACATAGAAACTAAACCAGCCTCTGCCCCTTGGAATTGAGGAGAGGTCTGCTGAGGCTTTTCTTCTCGCTCTTTCTCCTAGGCTCTCCAGGAAGCACGACGGGTCCTGAAGCCGGGAGGCCGGTTTCTGTGTCTGGAGTTTAGCCAAGTGAATGACCCCCTCATCTCCAGGTTAGCACCGGCGACAGGGCTGTATAAACTTACCCACAAAAGACTCCCCACCCCAAAGTGGAGAGGAGGTAGTCAGGGAGCCACAGACGCTGAGTGTGAGTTCAGCGCCCCCAAAGGAACGGGGTACCTTCAGAGGTCACAAGATCCTCAACCAGTCAGTACCCACAGGCCTACTCAGGAGGCTGAGGCAGGAGAATCACCCCCAGTTCAACAGTTGCTTGGTCTATATAATGAGTTCCAGGCCTGGCTATTCTATAGAATGAAACTATCTCAAACCCACTGGCCAACCAAAAACTTAAAATCAGGAAATTGATTTCCAGCTTTCTTGGAAGACTCAGATGTCACAAGCTTGTTGGGGAGATCCCCGTGCAGGTATCTCCTGCAGTTTTCTAGAGGTTTGTCACATGCTATGGCGCCTCCCGGCCTGCTTGCCTTGTTTCAGGCACTTGCTTGACCGCTGCAGACATCTAAGTCAGTGACCCCTGCCTTACCGTTTCCTGATTACCAGGAAGGGACGGAATCAACCACATTAGTGTCCTCCCTCTCTCTCTCTCTCTCTCTCTCCCCAAACCCCTCTCTTTGAGAAAGGGTTTCTCTGTGTAGTCTTGGCTGTCTTGACAATCTGTAGACCAGGCTACCCCATCCACAAACACACTAAGGCCTTTTTCCTTTTTTTTCCCCTTAGGCTTTATGATCTGTACAGCTTCCAGGTCATCCCTGTCATCGGTGAGGTCATTGCAGGAGACTGGAAGTCCTACCAGTACCTTGTGGAAAGTATTCGGAAGTTCCCAAATCAGGTAAAAAGTTTTTGTGGCCGGGCAGTGGTGGTGCACGCCTTTAATCCCAGCACTTGGGAGGCAGAGGCAGGCGGATTTCTGAGTTCGAGGCCAGCCTGGTCTACAAAGTGAGTTCCAGGACAGCCAGGGCTATACAGAGAAACCCTGTCTCAAAAAAAAAAAGTTTTTGTGACTTACAACAAAGTCCCGGAGGTGAGGCCCAGGCATCCCACGTGTCTTTTCTTGTGTTTCAGGAAGAGTTCAAGGACATGATTGAAGACGCAGGCTTTCAGAAAGTGACTTACGAGAGCCTGACCACGGGGATTGTGGCCATTCACTCTGGCTTCAAACTCTAGCTCCGTTTCTACTGTGGAGCACAGGCCGGTCATTTCTACTGAAGCCCGGGGCAGAAGATCACCTTCCTGATGAGACAGTAGCCGAGAAAGGAAGAGACAGATTCCTGCCTTTTTTGCAGCTCTCCTTCGCAGCTGCCCAAGCTGCTGAGGCCTTCTCCCAAATGCCTGGCCTGGTTTTTGCTGGATTCCCACTAAGGCTTAGCTGTGCAGTGTGGGAGTCAGGTGAAACCAGCACAATTGTGGTTTTGAAGCTTATTCGTAGCTTCTCTATGACAGATGTTTTCTAGAGGGATAACGGGTCGCTGGAACCCAGCCCTTCAAACTAGAATTGAGTCTAGGGCCAAAAGCCACGGTCCACAGCAGCACGCTGACCATGCTCAGTGATGAGCACCTAAGAGATCTGTGGGTGCAGCTCGGGAGCACGCGCTCGACCTGTGGAGGCCCTGGGTTCGGTGCTCACCAGAATCTAGCAGACAAGTAGGGTTCCGTGAAACAGTAAAGTTTACAATTTGGGTGTGGTTGTTACGCTTTCTGGGAAGAGGTGATACAAATATATGTCTGCGTCCTGTCACCTGTGCTCGGTCCCCGGCACTTACACGGTGGTTTACAACTCTCTGTAACTCGTACTAGAGGGTCCAGCGCGCGCGCGCACACACACACACACAGTGATATACATAAAAAGTTAAATAAAAATCTAAAAAAGCCTATGAGCCATGGACGGCCCCGAACTGCGATCTCAGCACTTAGGACTGCCATGCGCTGAGCCGGGCCAGGTTCCAGGCCAGCCAGGGCCGCATGTGGAGCTCCTTCTAGAAAAGGTTACTATGCACACAGCCCATCTCCTCAGCTTCGAGAATGGCCGAGGCAGAGCTTGGTCTCGTTGCCTTCCACTGTGAGGTTAAGGGATTTTCTATGTATCCTGAACCTGACGTGAAGAGACTACAGAAACCAGCCATGTGAGGCAGTGCACACTTCTCACCCAGCTCTCAGGAAGCCGAGGCTTTATACAGACATGGCTTATCTGAAAGGGCCTCAGATGTTGCTTTTTGGCCTAGCACACTAGGGGTCATTTATAGATCTCACAAAACCTCACCTAAAGCTAATTACTAATGTCTCAGAACAGCAGTAAAGAGCATGAGAAAACAATAAACCTTAGAGGACGATGTGTTTTTCAGCCAGCTGGAGCCTACTGGCTTTTAAGTTAACAGGAAAAAGCAGGCCCTGGGAGGAACTCCATACACCATCAAACCAATTTTATTTCTATAGCAAAGTTTTCTCACATCAGAACCTGAAAATAAGTTACCAGCTCCTGACAGTAAACATAGGCCTGATCAAATTAGATTAGACCCCCTCAGTGTCCTGCCATGTGGCCTTGCATCAGCTAAGGGACTGCCGCTGGAGACTATCAATTAGTTTGATGGCCAGAATCCTGTAGGGTTTCAAATAAAAATACAGTCAGGTCATAAGGAGGGAGAGGGACTCCATGGAAACATTTTTACCTATCCAAATAGACAAACTGAATTGCCCTATCTGTGGTCACCTGACTCCAAGTACACCTTCTACAGATAGTAGGGGACATATGTCACAAAACAGTGAAATCATCAGGAGGGGTGCCCATCTGCAATCCCAGCTCTTGGCAGGTAGACAAAGGAACACTAGTTTAAGGTTATCCTTAATCCATTACATAGTTTGAAGCAAGACTGGACTTCCTAAGACACTGTCAGAAAACAGGCTTGTGAGATGGTTTATGGAATAGACTTGCTGCTGAATCTACACAGTAGAGAACCTTGACTGCCACTTGCACAACATGAACAGTATCACACTCTTGGTCCTGACAAAACACAATGTCTAACCAAGTTCAAGTGCATAGAGAAGCAACTGCCGCCGGGCGGTGGTGGCTCACGCCTTTAATCCTAGCACTTGGGAGGCAGAGGCAGGCAGATTTCTGAGTTCGAGGCCAGCCTGGTCTACAGAGTTCCAGGACAGCCAGGCTATACAGAGAAACCCTGTCTCGAAAATCAAACAAAAAAAAAAAAAAGGAAAAAGAGAAGCAACTGCCACTCTGTGTAGCAGCTTTTTGGTTTCTTAAAGAAAAAAAAAAATCACAATGACAGCCAGGGCTATACAGAGAAACTCTCAAAACAAAATCTCCACTACATCTAAAGCAAAGACGCTTTACCTGTGAAAATGGAAACAGGCAACCCTGCAGGGACTCTGATGATCCCCAAAGTGTAGGTTGTATGCCTCAGCCTCTACCTGCAGAGCCTCCTGTGTAGGCTGCTCCTTAGTCTGCAGTAGCTCTAAATTGACAATGGGGGAAACTTGGCAACTAAATCCAGCTTTAATTAGGTCCTTAAGTGAAGCTGGGACTCACGTTCACTAATTGCTTGATTTCTGAGCACAGCCAGTGAAAGCAACAGCCTAGCAAGCAAACTCTTTTTTTGGTTTTTCGAGACAGGATTTCTCTGTATAGCCCTGGCTGTCCTGGAACTTGCTCTGTAGATCAGGCTGGCCTCGAACTCAGAAATCCTCCTGCCTCTGCCTCCCAAGTGCTAGGATTAAAGGCGTGCGCCACCACCGCCCGGCGCAAGCAAACTCTTGAGGCACTCTAATTCAGGTCGGCCAAGAACCTATACTCCTTCCTTAGCTTCCAGAGTGCTAGGCTGACAGGGACAGGGCCTCAGACCTGTGGCTAATAATCCAATAATCTGGAAAAACAGGTGTGGCCTGCCAACATCAAGAGAACTGTCTAATCCTACAAAAGATGAGCACCTCAGGCAACAGCCCTAGTCACGTAGGAACTGGGAAGCCTCATCAACCCTACCTTACTTGAACAAACTAGCAGAGACACACATCTCCAACAGATTTATTTTTAAAGGAATGACCTAAGGGAGAGAAAAACGGGTTACAGAGGTATGGACTAGAAAATAAATACAAATGTAAGCTGTTTTACTAATTTTATAACCACAAACTTGTACAGAGAATGATGCCCTCCCTGTACAAAACACAACAGATTCAAACGAGGTGTTCCCTTAGCAAGGCTGAAGATTCAGTCTCTGGTATTTGGAATTTAGGATGCAGTCCTTGTTTTTGGATGGATCACTGGGTGTTTGGCACAGTCCATGCTTTTAACCAGATTTGAACAGAAGAATGGCCACCTGACCCAGGTAGAAGTAGATGAAGTGTTTGGTTTCGTGTGTCACATAACTACCAAAGTTTCGGCCCACAATGCAGTGCCAAGTAGGGTTGTACTTCTTGTCAAACTCCTAGGAAGAAAACAGAATTTTAGTGGTACACCTGAAGGATTCACTTTCTAGAAAAGCCAGAGCCTGTGGGAGCAGAAAGGGTGTCTTTAATTGTCTCCACACTGGGCTAGGCAAGCGCTCTACCACAACCCCAGCACATTCTTAGAAGAATGTTCCCTGGCTCTAAATCACCTGCCTAGAATAATGCTTGCAAGTCTGAGGTAGAACGGGAATGGGAGCTGAGAAGATCTAACGTAGAAGAGTCATTTTCAAGGACAGTTCTGTTTCAGTGACTGTATTTCTTGACTGTTTTTTGACGTTTTTCTGTTTTTTTTTTTTTTGTTTGTTTGTTTTTTCAAGACAGGGTTTCTCTGTGTAGCCCTGGCTGTCCTGGAACTCACTTTGTAGACCAGGCTGGCCTCGAACTCAGAAATCCTCCTGCCTCTGCCTCCCAAGTGCTGGGATTAAAGGCGAACGCCACCACCGCCCGGCTTCTGTTTGTTTTTTAAAGACAGGGTCTCTCTATGTAGTCCTGACCTCCCTGGAACTCGGTATGTAGACTGGTTTGGTCTCAAAATCCAAGAGATCTGCCTGCCTCTGCCTTCCTAGTGCTGGGGTTAAGACCAATCATCTGCAGCTCACCTCTGACTTCAGCAATTCGAGGAAGTAGATGACATCAGCACTTGCAGTTTGTTCCTGATAACTACCACTGTATTTGCCATGCACCCCAAATCCAGTAAGACAGTAGCCCCTCGTCCCCCCAAAGACCAAAGTCTCAATTACCATCTAAAATCAAGCTGGGCTGAAAAATAAATGCTAGCAACAGAATCTGACAATAAGTGCCAAGACTTTATGCTTTAAAATCGCTCTCCTCCACATCTCCTACCCAGTCTTAAAGATTAGCAAGTCAGAGAGCATCTGCTACCTGATTCTCCCATCCCGATGGCCATTAGAACTAGGAATGTGTTAATGTCTTCACTAGTTAATTAGAACCAGAGCCAGAGATAACGTAAAATTCTTTAGAGCTCCTAGTATCTCATCCAGCAATCAGTATGAAAACCTCATTTATTAAGCAGAACGTCTCTCTCACAATCCAGATAGATGCACACACCGCTGCGTTTGTCAAAAAAGGTATTCATTTCTGTTCCGTGAGTCTTTCATCTTCCCGTCCTCCACTGGAACCCTCCCACGGCCTCGGCTTCCAGTTTCCTTCCAGCAAACATAGCTTGAGAAGTTGGCAGTCTTGCCAGCCTTCTACAAACTGCCATTTACCAAGCCTCCACACCCAAGCCCCCAACCACCACTGCCACCCTCTTTCCCTGAACCGCCGACTAACTCCCGGCTGGAAGGCTGGCAAAATCTCCTCCTAGCCCGGCTGGAAACACCCACGCAGGCGCCCCGCCACCCCCACCCCGACTCCCCGGAACACCCAGATGGATCCTCGGCGCAGGAATCCTACGGTAGGGGGAACTGCTCGCAGCTCCCTGATCTTGGAAACCGTTGCTAGGTGGCGCTTTCCCCCAAGGAGCCGGGGGTTTAAAAAAAAAAAAAAAGAAAAAAAAACTTCTGGCGTTGAGGGTCTGGTCTTCCCCAGAGGAACGCGAAATCCATTTGCGTCCTTTCTAGAAACATCCACACCGAGCCGCCCTGAGTGCTACAGGAAATCTCTTGCCAGGCGCCAGGGGACGCAGAATCGGGGAGAAGGAACTATGCGGAGCTGGGTTCCTCACCTTCTTGATATGGGCCGCAATATCCTTCTCTATGTTGTACTTCTCCAACGCCTGAGTAGCGCACTCCACCGAGTCCTGTTGCATCTCTTCCGACATGTCTGCATTTTTGATCACCGCCTTCCGGTCGCACATGGTTACCTGTGGGACGAGGCGCGGGAGAGGGAAAGGGTCGGGGTGCGGGCCGCGCTCGCCGCCCTCCCGACCGGCCCCTGAGGTCGACGTCCCCACCCGCTACTGCGGCGCAGCTCCCGCGACCCACGCCGCAGGCCCGGGGGGCGGGGAAGACCCGAGCCCGGTCTCACCGTGGAGCAGGGGCCAGCCGGCTGCTGCGAGCTCCTGGGGAAGGTGCGGGCGCCGCTCAAGCAGCAGAGAACAACCGGTCGCGACCGAAGCCGTGGCGCATCTAAGCAGCCGCACGCCAGCCGCCGCCGCCTAATCCCCAGGCCCCGCCCTGCGCCCGCGGCCCCGCCCCCAGACACGCGTCGCTATTGGCTGATCACAGCCACCAGCCTCTTCCTATTGGCCCGCGCATTCAATGGTTCCCTCAGGATCTTTCCCCTGCATTTTGTTGCAGACCACAATGCACCGCGCACAGCGTCGGTTGCCCAGGCGATGCACGGCACGCGTGCGGGCCCACACACCCAGAAGGCGGAGCCCGGATCGAGTGGCTGGCTCCCGGACCACCCAGCAGTCTGGAAGGCTGTGAGGGCGGGCATTTTCCGCTCGGGCCCACTGAGGTTTGCTCAGGGTGTGTTCTGGAATCGCAGGTTCTAGAAGACCGGGAGCCGCCCGCCCCAGGTGCCGCCCACTTCCACCCCCACCCGGGGTCCGCACGATTTACGGCCCTTGACAGGTGGCCTCGAGCCTGGAAAGGTTCTCCAAAGCCAGGGCGAGCCACCGATTCGGTTGCACTGAGTTTAAACTGGCTTGGTTTAAAGCTCTGCTGTCTCATTCCTGAAGTTTGTAAGTGCGTGTGTGTCTGAGGAGGCCCTGGGCTTGAGAGGCAAGTTCTACGTTCTACCACGGAACCCTGTTTTCTTTCTTTTTCGTTTTTCTGCCCGTGTCCTCCCCACCCTACCCTAGCACGGTCTCCTTGGGTAGCCCAGATTGATCTGAAGTTCGCAATTCTTCTTTCTTGGCCTCCCCCCATGAACCACCATGGTTAAATTCCTAGTTTTATAACGTGACACTACACGTTTATTTCGTACTGTAGCCCCTACGTAGCTGGTACTGCCCTAGAAAGCTGTATACATACTGATGATAGCCTAAGGATTGAAGGAGAGATTCAGAAAGGGATCATCTCCAGGAGGTAGAGAGCCTGTCCGCCAGGCAGTGCAGACCTCAGAATCAGGAATGTGGGTGGATCTCGAGTGTGTAGAGGTGAGGCTTCCTGCTCAGATATACCGTCCATTTTGGCGAAGTTTCTTAATTGAGGATTTATTTATAGAAAGGAAGAAGTATCTTAAGGAAGTGATCCTCAGAGGTGTCTCCTCTGGCATTTATGACTAATCATACCTACATAATAAATATATAAATAACAAAGTACTGGGCTCAGTCGGTAGAGCATTTGCTTGTATGAGCGAGGCCAGAGACCATATATTTGATCCCCGGCAAGCTAAGGGAGGTAGTCAGAGTGCTTGGGAAATGGAGACAGAAGGATCAGAAATTCAAGTCCAACTTTAGATAGATGGCTCCAAGGCTAGCCTGGGCTACATGAGATCTTGTGTAAACCGACCCTCCCCCCCAATAAAGTAAATAAAAAGAGTCAGCAACAATGAGTGGGTGCTGGCCTCTGCTTTGCTCGGCATGATACCCCTCACAACAGCCGTGTTTGAGACTCTCTTTTCTTTTTCTTTCTCTCTTTTTAAATTAAAAAAAAAATGTTTATGGGTGTTTGGGTCTGCGTGCCACATTTGTGCCTGGTGCTCGTGGAGGACAGGAGAGAGCATTGGATACCCTGGGTCTGGGGTCTCAGTAAACTGCCATATGGGTGATGGGAATTGAACCTGGGTCCTCAGAAGAACATCTATAATTGCTGAGCTATCTTTCCAGCCCCAATCTACTTTCTTGGCAGAGCTGTGCAGCTGAGGATTACCTTGAATCCCTGATCTTCCCGCTCCCACATTTCAAGTACTGGAATTTTAAGCACTGGCCACCAAACCCAGTTTTAGGGGGTACAAGAATTGAGCCAGGGCCTTGTGAGTACTAGGCAGAAACTCTACCTCCTATCTCTGCCTCCTGAATGCTGGATTATAGGCCAAGGCTATCATGTATGACTTAGAAATGGCTATTTTCCCGTGTGTGTGTGTGTATGTGTCCAAAGGAAGAGTGTATAGGAAGTCATCTATTCACTGCCTTATTCCTTTGAGACAGGGTCTCTCCTGGAACTCACGGTTTCAAACCTCTCATCCTTCCTGTCTCTGTTGTACTCATTTTAGGGTTCCAGACATGTAGGTTACAGGCATGTAGGGCTGGCTTGGCTGACATGCGGTTGTGGTGATTCACATTCCAGTCCCCTTGTCTGTACAGCAAGCTCTCTTAACCAACGAGCCATATCCCCAACCCAGCTGCTCCTCTGAGACTGGGTCTCAATCCAGGCTAACCTTAAACTTGCTGTATATCAAAGATTATCTTGAATTTCTGATCCTCCTGCCTCTACCTCCCAAGGGCTCGGATTACAAGCGTATGTATCGCTATGTTCACTTTATCCAATGCTGGGGCGCACACACACTTTAAAGAATGTACTGGGGCAGCGGCGTCCTTTACTAGGCAGAACGCTGGCCTCAAATTTCCTTAGGAAGCCAGGATGGATTGAACGACTGCTCCTCCTGCTTCTACCTTCCGGGTGTTAAAGAGTACAGGCTTATGCCACCATGTTGGTTCTGGTACATTTTGGATTGGCATTAAGAGGGGCTCCATTTTCTGTGGACAGTAGGAGGATTCCACGGGAGAAAAGGAGAGAGTGGGGGCTCAGATGTCTTCTGAGTTAATTAGAGCCTTGTGTCCGACAGACAGACCAAGCATAGACGGATTCTGGATCCTCTGGAACTGCAGCCCACCAGGCAGATTTCCTAAATCACTCCATGATGGTTTTTATCTCTATACCACCTCTGTTATCATTGATTCTTTTTACTTGTGTGTGTGTTGGGGGGGGCGCCCAAAGAACCCAGAAAAGCGAGTTGGAACCTCTGGAGTTACAGCCAATAGTGAGCTGCCTGCTATGGGTGCTGGGAACCGAGCCCACATCCTCCGCAGAAGCAGTAGGTACTCTGGTGGCTGGGCAACCTCTCCTGTCCGATTTGTGATTCTTAACCTTCTATCATCTGATTGGACAGAGAAAGGCCTAGGGCATTAGTAAGGGACAACTCAGTGTGTCTGTGAGGGTGTTTCCAGAGAAGAGGGACCAAAGGGACAGGACCAGCTCTGGATATGGGTGGCACCACCGCACAGACTTCAGGCCTCAGTGGAATTTAAGAGGGGAAGTGGGGAGGGGCCTGGGGTATACCTTCATTTAGGTGGAATTCTTGCCTATTATACCAATGGCCTTGGGTTAAAACCCAGTTAACAGGAAAAGAAAGCGAAAACAAGAAGGCAGACAGCGAGATGGACAGCTCGGGCGGGCGTCTGTGCTCCCTGCTGCCGAGGCACCGTGGTGTGGGAAGCTCTGCTCCGCCAACCTTTCCTGGACAGGGACTCATCTGAACTCAGGAGTGAAGACGCTTTCCACCCAGGCACGGTGGTGCACAGCTGTAGCCCCAGCATAGGGGAGGCGAAGGCAGGAGTCCCTAACGCTTGTATCTGGCCAGAGCCACCTAGCAAGACCCAGCCTGGGCTTAGCAGGTGAAAGGTCTTTGCTGCCAAGCCTGGACCTGAGTTTAATCTCTGGACCCTAAATGGTAGGAACCAACTCCCAGTTGTTCTCCGACTACCCTACATGATCACCCCATAGAAATAATGTTCTTTATTTCTCTTTAAAAAGGGTCTCGCTATGCAGCCTTGGATAGTAATTTAATAATTACTATTTTCTTTTAAGAAAATATTTTATGAGCGGGTTCCAGGACAGCCAGGACTATACAGAGAAACCCTGTCTCAAAAAACCAAAAAAAGAAAAGAAAATATTTTATATTTTCAGTAAATGTATTTACATTATTATTTTTTTTTATTCAGGGTCTTATGTAGTCCAGGCTGGTCACAAATGTGTGTGTAGCTGAGGATGACCTAGAAGTCCTTGTTCTCTTGCTTCCCCTCTTCCCCAGTCCTGGGATGACAGGCAGCTGCCTCTTCCCCAGTCCTGGGATGACAGGCAGCTGTCACCATGCTCAGCTTAGGTTTGTGGGCCTGGGACTTGAACTCGGAGCTTCATGCATGCAGGACAAGTGCCCTACCAACTCAGCTACATCCCCAACCCCAAATTATTTTAGTTACTTCTATTTAGTAATTCCAGTTTTTTTCTTTTGTTTTGTTTGTGCGTGATTGCTACACTTGATCTTAGCCAAAAGGCCGAGAAGCCTTTTGTGCGTGATTGCTATAACCCCCATGGAGGTGAGAGGACAGCCTTCAGGAGTCATCCCTCTCCTATAGTCTAGGGCTCAGGGCTGGAATTCAGGTGATCAGGCGGCACCTGGTGGCACCTTTACCCACCAAGCTGCCTCAGTAAGAAAGTTCAAATCAGGGTATTAGCATGCTGAGAGGAAATTCTGCCAGTAATCTGTATTCCCAATAAATGTATTTTTATTAATTTTTAAAAACTTTAGCCCAGTCTGGTGGTACACATAGTTTATCTTAGCACTCTGGAGGCAGAGGCAGGTGGATCCCTGTAAGTTCAAGGCCAGCTTGGTCTACAGAATGAGTTCCAGGAGATGTTGGGTTATAGGTGTAGTAAGAATTTTGTTTTAAAAACCCAGTTACATTAGGTGAATATGTTTTCCTTTTAATCCCAGGTGTGGCATACAGGGCTGCTTCAGACTGTCCACAGCTGCCAACTATGATTGTCTGGTGCTCTAGGAGGGACGTGATTTTGCCAGCGGCAGAGAGTTTAATCTGGGACTCTAGAGAGCCCCTGCCTGGGAAGGCAGCTGCCGCTCCTGGTTGCTGCTGTTATGGTTTCTCAAGTGGTCTGAGCCAAGAGAGAAGTTGTTGGAGATATCCTCATGATGAAGCTTGGACTTGCCCCTAAGCAGTGGGAAGTAGTCTAAGGAGGTCTATGCCCCCTTTCCCCTAACCTTTCTCTCCTACCTAGTGTTGTGGGGTTGGAAGGGATCAGGGTGGGATAAAGGTTGGAAGGGAGGTATAGGTATACCCAGTAACATAGCTTTAAAAAAAAGTATGCCAACAACCCTGTCTCAGAAAAAAAAAAGAAAAGAAACAAACATTTCTAGAAGGGTCTCATTAGGCAGCTCAGATCTTGAGCCCAAAATTCTTCTCCCTACTCACCAAATGCTGGGATTACAGGTGTGTACAACCACACCTGACACCTGACATCTGGGCTTTATTTATATTTTAGACACAGTCATTATGCTACCAATGGGTTTCAAGCTCCAGAGCTAAAGCTTTTCTCCAGGGCGAGGGGCTAGAGGGGCCATGGCTCCTACAAGATTCTCAGTGGACTGAACCCGAGGATGGAATACCTGCTGGGGTGCCTGACTGTTGAGATGAGCGTGTGTCCTTCAGCTGAGTGCCGCGGAATGGGCCATCACATAGTGGGTAACTCAATGACTTCTAGATGCTAAATTTGCCTGAAAACCTTTATTTTTCTTACCCCAGGCATTTGTAATGAGAAAGTGGAAAGATTGTCTAGAGAACAGGCTTTGGGATCAGATCTGAGAAGACCTTTTCCAAGTTAGTGAACTTTGTTTGAGTTGTAAGTTTTTTAAAATCATATTTTGTGTGTGTGTGTGTGTGTGTGTGTGTGTGTGTGCAGGAGGGAGACTGCCTATTCAGCAATCATGAAGACCTGCATTCAGATCCCCCAGCACCTTCATAAAATCAGACATGAGTAAATCCAGCACTGGGGGTGGAGCTATGCAGATCCCTGGAGCCCATTGACCAAGTAAGAGATCTTGTCTCAGAAAGTGGAGGAGAGTCAGGGCTTTAGCTCAGCGGTAGAACACTTGCCTTGCAAGTGCAAAGCTCTGGGTTTGGTCCTCAGCTCAAATACAAGTCATATACACACAAATAGGATTTCATTTCTCTTTCTTGGGGTCTCACTGTGTACTTCTGGCTGTCCTGGAACTCACTGTGTAGACCAGACTGGCCTCGAACTCAAAAGATCCACCTGCCTCTACTGCCCTGGTGCTGGGAGTAAAGGTGTGTGCCCCTGTGCCTGGCCAAGAAAAAGGGTCCTAAAGCCAGGCATGGTGGCAGTGTGCTAGAAACCCTAGCACTGAAGAGGTGGAGAGAGAAGGATCAGGAGTTCAAGGACAGTCTGAGCTATGTCACACCTGTCTCGAGAATCACTTCTTGGGATGTAGACCGAGTCTGAATGTCTCTGACCGTTAGAGATCTCACACCCCGTGCCCCCCTTCCCACAGGCCGCACAGCTGGCAGGCTGCTCCAGTTTAATATCTGAGGCTGAAATGAGGTTAGAGGTTATCAGAAACAGGGTGTATTCATCTTACAGTTCCAGGGATCAAGGCAGAACTTGAAGCGATCGCATCAACTCTGCAGTCAAGAGCAGAGAGAAGTGTGCACATACCCGCTTGGGTAACTGTTTCAGCTTGATCCCCAAGGCTCAGCCCAAGACCCCTGCATAGGGAATGGTGCTGCCCAGAGTAGGCTGGGTCTTATCACTTAGGACAATGCCCAGATCATATTAACTCTAGTACTGACTACCCTAAGAGCCTGGGGACCCAGATGACCTAATAGGTGACCTCAGTATTACTCTGTAATTATATGCAAAGTGGTCTTTAGTCAACCTAATTATTCTAGGACTCTAAACAAAAGAATAGGTACTTGCAGTTTGATTCCAGCATCCTTATTCTGACTCACTGAGACAATCTGACTCTAGACTTTAATAGTTCCTAAGACCTTCAATCAGGATGACTGGGATGTGTCTAGAGAGAGCTTGGTACCTGGCAGTATTCTCTGTGCTGCAGAAATGCAAGAGAGCTGCTGGACGTGGTGGCTGGTGCCTTCATCGCAGGACCCGGGAAGCTGAGGCAGGAAGAGTATCCATAAAATTGAAGTACACTCAGTCTTCAGAGTAGACTCTTAGAACAACAAAAGGGAAATAAATGGAGTGATAGGGTATGTTACCGTTGTCGCATGTATGAGGCCCTGGGAAGCAAAAACTCTTTCCTCCAACGTGTACTCTAGTAGAATATGGACAATAAAAACATACAGACGCAGAGCTAGAGAGAAGGCTCAGCTGCTCTTCCAGAGGTCCTGAGTTCAATTCCCAGAGCCCACATGGTAGTTCACAACCATCTATAATGGGGTCTGATGGCCTCTTCTGGCAGCCAAGCATATATGCAGATAGAGCATATAAAATAAAATAAAATAAAATAAACAGACTCGGGGCTGGAGAGAGCTCGGTGGTTAAAATCACATACTCCTCTTACAGAAGATCTGAGTTCAGTTCCCAGCACTTACATCAGATGGCTCACAACCGCCTGTATCTCCAGCTCCAGGGGATCTAATGCCCTCTTGTAGCCTCTGCAGGCACCTGTACATGCAGGTACCCCCAACCCAAACAGGTACATAACTCTAAAACACGTTAATCAACCGACTCGGGTAATATAAAGGAGAAAGAGTGCGGGCGTGTTTGTAATTCCGATTGAGGCAGGAGGATAAGGTCAACTCTCCAGCCTTTGGGGCCAGCTAGCTTGAGCTAAGAGAACAAGAAGTGGCGAAGGCTTGGACCAGGACAGCAGTGACTTCCGGGATGAGAGGCGGTTACCCTCTGGCTGTCCTCCGGAGGTGGAGCTGGTGACTGGTAAGCTGAATGCAATGTGGTGTGTGCAGAATGCAAGGGGATAGACATCAAAGATTCCAGCAGGGTGTGCGTGCCAGTTCACACTTGTAGTCCCTGCTGCTAGAGAGGGCAAGAGGCCCATTGGTGAGTCTGAGACTAGCCCAGGTACCCTAGTAAAAGCCTCTCTCAAGATGGCTCCAGCCACGTGGCCTCAGCCATAAGAAGCAACCAAGATAGGGAAGGCCGGCAGAGGAAACTGGTTGGCTAAGTCTGAGACGCTTCTTAGACCTCTGCCCGCCGCAGTAAGTGTCAAGTGTGCAATTGGATGTGTGAGTCCCAGGAAGACGTGCAGGCCCGAGCTGCAGTCTAGGGAGTCACCAGCTTACGGATGACATTGAAAGCCACCAGCTTGGATGAGGTCACCAGCAAGGGAGGGGGTCCGTGTAGACAGAGGACAAGCTGCTGACTCAGTATTCCCTGATAGCTCAGACAAGGCCCCCGGAGCGAGTGAGCGCACAATACATGCGGCTGAACTCCATTTGGCACCTGTCCAAAAGAAACCCCACTCCTTTCTGGTTCCTCCCTGCCTGCCCAAGTGCCATCGTATCTAGGTGATGGACCTTCAGAGCCTGCCCCGCCACCTAGTCCTTCCACTCCTTTAATTCCTGACACAGTACTTCTGGAAATTGGACCCAGGGCTTCAGGCACAAAGGCAAGTGTTAAACTGGGGGGGGGGGGAGGCTCTAACCCCAGCCCTTTGTGGGTCTCAAGCAACTCAAACTGGCCTGAACTCTGTGAGTCCTCTCTAGATAGTGGCGCTGATCTTTAACTCTTTAATTTTAATTTTTTAATTTTTGAGACAATTTCACTAGGTAACTGGTTGGTCCCAACTCACTAGGTAGACTAGGCTGGCCTTGAACTCCCAGACATCCTCTTATCTCCACATGCATGTGTTACAGCACATGTGAAGAGGTCAGACAACTGGGGTGATTTGATCCTCTTTCTACCATGTGGAAGTTGGCCTGGTCACAGGTACCTTTACAGCTGAGGTGTCTCTCAGCTTTTAACTCTTTATCTCTCTGCCTCCACCTCCTAACTGCTGCAATTGCGCGCCTGTGACACCACACCCAGCTCTGTTAATTCTTTCCAACATCTCTTAAGCACTTACTTGGTAGAAGCTTCCCACCTAGGCCTCCAGAGCGCGAGAGGACAAGACAGGACAGTTCCTTCAGTAGGGAGGGAGCAGCATCTGAACGTAGGTGTGACCGGATGCGGTCGGCCCTGAGGGAGGCAGTGAAGGGAAGAACAGGCTGGATGAAAGCTCCACCCTGGGAGGTAAGGAAGGCTGTTGTAGGAAGTTCTCTCCCGAGAAGCAATCAAAGGCCGAACAAACCGGGCTGAGGGGAGTACAGGGAGCCTTCAGTACTGAACAGTGCATCCAAATGCCTGAAGGGGAAAGGAGTGGGGACAGCCAAATAAACTGGGTAACTCCTGTGGGGCAGGGGCTGAGAGAGAGAGGAAGATAGAGGGGTGGACATCAGTGAGACTCTGGGGTCTTGTGAGCCTGGATAAGAGATGTGTGCCGGGCGGTGGTGGCGCACGCCTTTAATCCCAGCACTTGGGAGGCAGAGGCAGGCGGATTTCTGAGTTCGAGGCCAGCCTGGTCTACAGAGTGAGTTCCAGGACAGCCAGGGCTACACAGAGAAACCCTGCCTCGAAAAACCAAAAAAAAAAAAGGAAAAAAAAAAAAGAGATGTGGCCTCCATCCTGAACTACCAACCGCCCTGAGGCCACAGCTGTGAAGAGAGGAGTCTGGGTCATCAGAGACCAGGAGGGCAGCCACTGTACCACAGAGGGTCTCATCCTCTCAGCTCGTATTTATTTTTACTTAATTTTTTTTTTGAAACAGTATTACTCTCTGGTGTAAGCTACCCTAATACTGGGTGGCAATTAGGTCTTTAAGACATATGATGTTCTAGAGGGAGGTGAGGGAACTCCTACAGGGAACTCCTTAAACTCAGCAAGTAATTCCTCAAAGCTTCAGGAAATCCTTAAAACAGACCCGATTCATTGGGTAGTATGCTTTCCAACCACACAAAAGCTGTAAGAGCCGGGCAGTGGTGGCGCAGGCAGGCCTTTAATCCCAGCATGCAGGAGGCAGTGGTAAGCAAATCTCTTGAGTTCAAGGGCAGCCCAGTCCACAGAGAGAGTTCCAGGACAGCTAAGGCTACACAGAGAAATCCCATCTCTCGAAAAACTTATAATAAAATAAAAATAAAAGCTGTAAGGACTGCTGAGAGAGATTCTCAGATGAACTGAGCTCAACTGTGTATAACAGGCTGAAACCAACTGCCAAGCTGCCCACAGGGGGTGTGCGCACCCCAGGTTCCCTGCTTTGATGGGCTGTCTCAGCCCTGCTGGGAGGGGCTTTGGTGGTGCAGCTGTCTGACTTGGTTCTGCTCCTGTAAATACCCCCTCACCCATACTTGTGTAAGTAAAGTTTACTTTAACCCCAAGTTGGGCTTTGGTGGAGGTCTCCCTTTGGTCTGTGGTCGGCTCCCAGTGGGCTGAGCTAATGTCTGCTCGCATCTCCCCAGCAGCAGTACCACCTCCAGCCTGAGGCCCCCTGCTTTATCCGCCCAAGTGCTGGGACTACAATTGCATGCCACAGTGGTGCCCAGGAGTTCGTCCATTTTGAGCATCTCCAGAGGTGAGAAAGGGGGTGCATGAAGTTGACCGGTCGAAGCTGTACTCTCCCAGCACCCTCAAACTGTCATCTGGTCAGACCAAACGTCGGGATCTCGAGGTGAGAACCTGTAGTTAGGAGCGTGAAGTAGAAACCACGGAGGAACACGGCTCCCTCACTCTTTAATGCTTAGCTATCTTCCACACACAACCCAGGGCCACCTGACTGGGGAATGACGCCGCCAACAGCAGGCAGGATCCTCCTGTTCAAGACAACCAAGACATACCTGGGGCTAACAAGGCCCAGTGGTTAAGAGCATGAACTTGGGTTTGATTCTGTAGCTCACAAATGGCTCTAAGTTCAGTTCCAGGGCATATGATGCCGCCTTCTGTCCGCTGCAGGTCCTTATGCTCATGTCATGCTTACACATACATTCAGGCACACACACATATAAAACTAACATATCTCTTTTTAAAATTTATTTTTATTTTATGTATGTATTGGTGTTTTGCCTACACGTATGTCTGTGTGAGGTAGTGAGATCCTGGAGTTACAGATGGTTGTGAGCTGCTATGCAGGTGTTGGGAATTGAACCCTGGGTCCTCTGAAAGAGCAGTCAGTGCTCTTAACTGCTGAGCCATCTCTCTAACCAACCCAATAAATAATTTCGTAAAAGAGGACAATCCCTTAGAGACATGTCCACAGACCAAGCTGACAAAGGCTATTACTCAAGACTTTTTCTTGGGCTTCTAGACTGTGTCAAGTGGGTAGTTAATGGACACTACCTGGGACACTAGGCTTACACGGTGCTAGGGACTAAAGCCAGGGTTCCATGCATGCTAAGGAAGCTTTCTGTTAACTGAGCCACTCTCCAAAACCCTAGACCTTTAACAAGGTAAGCAGTTTGACATAAGCCAATTAAGACTGTTAAATCGGGCCAGGAGAGATGGCTCAGCAGTTAAAAGCACTGACTGCTCTTCCGAAGGTCCTGAGTTCAAATCCCAGCATCCATATGGTGGCTCATAACCATCCGTAATGAGATCTGATGCCCTCTTCTGGTGTGTCTGAAGACAGCTATATAATAATAAATCTTTTTTAAAAAAAAGACTTAAATCAAGGACTGGAGATGTGGCTCAGAGATTAAGAGCACTTGCTACTCTTGAAAATGATTGGGGTTCAGTGCTCATCACCCACATAGTGTCTCAAAACCATTCCTCATTTTAGTCCCAGGGAATCTGATGCCCTCTGCAGCACTAGAGACAAACTCGGTGCATAGACATAAATGCAGTCTACAAAGTGAGTTCCAGGACAGCCAGGGCTACACAGAGAAACCCTGTCTTGAAAAACCAAAAAAAAAAAGTCAGACATAAATGCAGGCAAAACACTCATACACACGATCTAAGACAAAAAAATAAAGATTGCTAAATTGTTATATTTTTCTTTCGAGAATACAATGATTTGTAGTACCAAGTTTCTGGATGGGAAAGCCAAATGTCCCAAAGAAAAATTTCAGTCCAAAGTTACAGGTTTTACACGTGTACAAGAGCATACACATACATCTCTGTTCATGTACATGGTGCCCCGTGCACACCTAGTATGTGAAGGTCAGAGGATGACCTTGGGTGGTGGTGGTCCTCGCTCGGGCTTTCCCACAGGCCTGGATCTTCCACAAGCAGTCTGGGCTAGCCAGTGAGCGGCCCGAATCCACCTGTCTTCTCTCCTCAGCACCTAGATTTTAGAGTTTGTTTGTAATTATGTGTTCTGTGGGTGTGAGTGCACGCTCCCCACAGAGGCCAAAGGCATTGCCTCCACTGGCCTTAGAGGGAGTTGTGAGCTGTGTCCAGTTGCCTAGCTGGGTGCTAGGGATTGAATGAGGTCCTCTAGAAAAACAGTGAGTGTTCAGAGCCACCGAGTCAGCCTCATCATCCGCTCACTCTCATGGCTTCAGGACAGCACGGAAGGTACTGGCTGAGCCGCCCTAGCAGCCTATAATTGAACCCATGGCTTTGGGCGTGCTGAGCAAGCCCTCTATACCAACCTACGTCTGCACCTCTAATTGACGATAGGGGGATGGGGGTCTCAGCCCAGGTTATATAATCTAGGCTAGTTTTGAATCCTGGTCTCTAGCCTCCAAAGTGCTGGGATTCCAAGCTTATGCCACTACCTCCCACCCCCTCCTGCTTGCTTTCTTTCTTTCTTTTTTTTTTTTTTTTTTTAGAGACAAGGCTTTGCTGTGAAGTCACCAATGGTCCTGCTGTAGCCTCTGAAATGGGAATACCCCCTCCCGCCAGCCTTCCTCCCCCCCCCCCCCGCACCACTGTGCCCAACTCCCAGTTTGTATGTTTAACACAATTTAATATCAACAAAATGCCACAGAGAACTGTGTTAGGATAGATAGAACGTTTTTTTGAGAGACCAGCGGGCAGAAATACTCAGGGCAGTAAAGGAACAAAGCCTCCAGAGGTCCGACCTTCAAGGGGAAATTACAGAGTGGGCCACACAGGTCTGCTCGCCTCTAACCTCACAATGAGAGCTAGCCCAGACAGGGAGGCGGGAAGCAGAGAGAGAGAGAGAGAGAGAGAGAGAGAGAGAGAGAGAGAGAGAGAGAGAGAGAACGGAGCGAGCGAGCGGCTGGTGCAGAGGCCCAGAAGGAAGGGAGGCACAGGCATCCAGCACAGTCCCACAGTCGCCTGAGGGAGCGGGAGGGAGGGAGGGAGGGGCAGGCAAGGGGGAAAAGCTGGAGGCTTGGGACTCCTGAATCCCCAGGCGGAGATCTGGAGATAGGTGGCAGCAGGCACTGTGCCTCCTCTACTGAGTCTCTAGCATCTAGCACGGTGCATGAGACTTCCATAAATAGACGGAGCATCTTTTCACATGTGCATGTGTGGCTTTGGTCCCTTTGAGGAGTACACACTTCCCACGTACCAAGGCCTCTCTAGATGGATCCTAAGGTTCAAGTCTGGAGTGGATCACAGTTATCGATACGACCACTGACAGCACTGAGCTCCTGCTGCCTGGACTTTTGGTCAGTCTGATCTGGCTCTCCTTCCTCTGGCTTCTAACAATACTCGTTTTGCTATTCCCCTCTCCCTTTCACAGACTCTGAGACCAGACTCCCGACAGGCTCCTCCCACTCCACACCTCCAGCCTGGCATCAAGGCCCCTTTACAATCATCCTATTCAGACACACACAATAAACATTTGTATGGTAAAGGCAAAACTCATGCTGACTTCTACTGAGTCGCTGAAACACTCAAGTCTTACAGATTCTAACCCAGCTGGGGTCTCATTTCTTAGGCACTGCATCCTAAGTCTCTAAGTCTCCTGAGTCTCTAAGTAAAAATCTTTACCCCACCTCCACCCTACAACTCTGTAGCGCCTAGGCCACCAGGCTTTCTCTTGATTCTCCGCTTTCTTTGTGTCTGTTTTCTTTCTTTCTGAAAGCTTCCCCTCTCCCCCCCATTTCCTGCCTGACACCATCTGGTTGTTCTGGCCTCCAATTAGAAGCCACGCCCTCCAAGAAGTCTTTCCCTGACAGCTGCCTGCAGCCAGGCTGAAGACCTGCATACCCTGTGTTTCTTGTAATAACTATTGCTCTAGTTGACTTTCTAGTTATCTGTGAAGGGGCTGAGGCCAGACATCAGGCCAGCACGCAGCACCCAGGTCCCAGCTAGGCAGGGGACGCTGCGGCCAAATAAATGTTGAGTGAATGAATGGATGTTGAATAGGTAAAAAAAAGTATGCCATGATCATACGTGCTACAGAGGAAAGCCTGCATTTGCCACACCTTCATGGAATGTTGCCAAAACAAGAGAAATCCCAAACCACGGAGGACAGAATTAACAAACAAACAACAGGGCTGGAGAGATGGCTCAGCGTTAAGAACTCATCGACTGCTCTTCCAAAGGTCATGAGTTCAAATCCCAGCAACCACATGGTGGCTCACAACCATCCGTAATGAGATCTGACGCCCTCTTCTGGTGTGTCTGAAGAGAGCTACAGTGTACTTACATATAATAATAAATAACTCTTTAAAAAACAAACAATAATAAATCAATAAGGTCCCTAGCCCCTAACTACAGGGAATGTGTCATGTGATGTTCCCAGGAGCCCTGCACACCCACGTCATGTGCTTCTATAACAGGAGAGCCACCCAGTTAGTCTCAGCCACACACAAAGTGATTCAGCCATGTTCATATGTCTATGACTCCCTGCTACCTGTGTGTTCGATCCCATGTTATGTGTGTCTCCTAAAAGCCTGGGTTTGGGTTAATTCTTTTCTCAAGATTTATTTTATATATATGAGTACACTGTTGCTATCTTCAGACACCCCAGAAGAGGGCATCAGATCCCATTACAGATGTTTGTGAGCCACCATGTGGTTGCTGGGAATTGAACTCAGGACCTCTGGAAGAGCAGTCAGTGCTCTTAACTGCTGAGCCATCTCTCCAGCCTCCTTTTTTTTCTTTTTTTCTTTCTTTTTTTTTTTTTGCTTTAAAAATTCTAAAAGAGGGACCTGCAAGATGTCCCTGCTGTAAAGCTGATTGCTACCAAGCAGTGGGAAAGAACCTGCTCCCACAAGCTGTCCTCTGCCTTCCACGTCCATTCAAGCCATTTCATGCCCACAGGTGAACACACATGATACATTAATTTTACAGCAGCCTTCAGAGTAAGTGGGGACTCAGCTCCCTTGAGAGCATTCACTCATGAAAGCCCCAGGTTTGATCCCCAGCACAGGATAAAACAGGTACGGATGGGGCACACCTGTAACCCTGGCACGGCAGAGAGGAAGGGCGAAAGATCCGAAGCTCCGGGGCACACTCAGCTGCTCTACGGTGAATTCAGAGCTAGCCTACACTAACGATCTTCAGGTCAGCCTGGGCTACTGAGCGCCCGTGTGGCAGCCCACAAGCATCTGGGACTCCAGTTCTGGGGAGAACCGACACCCTCCGACCTCATCAACACTAGCACACACATACATGCAGACAAAACAGCTATGCACATGAACTTAGTTAAGTACTTTTAAGTGTACTAATTCAGTCTCGATACCACTCGACACACATTGTGTTCGAGCACATGTGCATATCGAGGCCAGCGGTTGACTTTAGACGCCTTCCGCAATCATTCCTCACTTTATAGTTTGAAGCAGGAGCTCACACACTGGACTGGCTGGCCGGCCAACAAGCCCCGGGGCTCCTCCTATGCCCAGGGTACCACATGTGAGTTCTGAGCGGCCAGCTGTTTAGCAGCTGAGCCATTTCTCGGTGTTAGCCCCCTTTGAAATGTGGGATGACTGACGACAATACAGGGTTCAGAACATTTCAATCATCCTGATGTTCTAGGCTGGGAATGCAGTTCACTCTGCAGGGCACTTGGCCAGCAGGTACAAAGCTCTGGGTTCAGTCCCTAGCGCCTCCTAACCCAGGCGTGGTGACACACACCTGCAATCCCAGCACTTGGGATGTGGAGACTCTAGGATCAGGGGTTCAAATTCAACCTCAAGTATCTATGGAGTTGGAGGCCAGCCTGAGTTACAAGAGGACCTGTACAGACATAACTGAGTCAGTGAGGTGGCTTGGCAGGTAAGGTCTCTGAAAGCCCCTGCTGTGTAGGCATGCAGATATAAACTCAGTCCTCCTCCTCAGAACCCACATAAAGGTGGAGGGAGACGACCAACTGCTTAAAGTTGTCCTCTGACTGCCACGTGTGTTTGTTTAAATAATAAAAACAATTAATAAATAAAAAAGGCTGGGCGTGGTGGCACTCGCTTTTAACCTCAGTGCTTGGGAGGCAGATGTATCCTGTAAGGGAAGCCACAGCTATTTATTGTCTATATCTGATCTGTGGAATGAATTCCAGGCCAGCCAGAATTACATAGTGAGTCTCTGTCAAATAAGTAAATAAAAGACCCCTGATGGGGGTGGGTGGGTGGGGTGACTGAGGCGGGGGAGGGGGGACACCTTTAATCACAGCATTTGGGAGGCAGAGGCAGATGGATCTTTGTGAGTTCAAGGCCAGCCGGGTTCCAGGACAGCCAGGGCTACACCGAGAAACTCTGTCTTGAAAAACATAAACAACTGACATGGTGACCCATTCCTTTAATCCCAGCACTCCTGAGGCAGAAGCTGGTAGGTCTCTGTGAGCTACAAGCCAGTCCGGGGTTAACATACTGAATTCCAGCCAAGGCTACATAGTGAGGCCCTATCTCAAATAAGCATTAGGTATGTTGAGGACCCTGCCTACTTATAACAAATTAGCAAAAACAAGGTTGACAGCTGCTACAAATTCAGGAGGCTCCTTGCTTTAAATAACCTCATACAAAAGGAGGCTCTCTCCCCACCTGTTTGGTCACACCCTAAGAAACTACAGTTCCTTCATTATCCTGTAATAATTGAAAACCATGTTTTTTTTTTCCCCTTCTGCTGTCTCTTTAGAAAACACCAGAGGAGAATTATGTTCACAACAGACCGCAAACCTTCTTGAATTTTCTCTCCCTTCTGTCTTCTCATCTTCCTACGCTTGGCGACTTGCATTCCTCAAACTGCCAGCTTCCTAACTCTCTCTAAATCTCCTAATTTAGCTGTGCGGCGGCTGGTTCTTCCCAGCCTCCCCTGCGTGGCTCACGGCTCAGAAGTACGCAGCTCTCCAGAAATCAACACTTCCATCCCCCCCTTTAATCAAACCCCGGACTTCATGCATGCTTGGCGAGCGCTCTAGCACCGAGCGCCAGTCACAGACCCATCTCACAAACGTGCTGGAACGGGACTTGACGGACAGCAAGTTCCCCTGCGGCTGTCCTGACCAACAACACCACAGTGACCCAGCCCACAACTCGGTGCTAGCCGAGACCGAGTCTCCAGGGTGACTCATTTTCCCACCGTCTCATCGCTCGCTCGCTGGCTCCCCCTCCTGCCTGCTGGGAGAAGTTGAAGACTGAGCCTCACGCAGAAGGAAACATTTTACTGAGATGCTAGAGGGGACTGATGTCACGGGAAAGGAAAGGGAAAAAAAAAAAAGAAGAGGTTTGAAGATAAGCCTTTTGTTTGTATTTAATTGGATACAGCCCTACTCCCTGACAGAAAAATGGCTTGCTGTGGGAAGGGCATTCATTCATCACTCGCTGAGGTAGGGTCTCCAGGTATACTCAAGGCTGGCTTCAAACACAAGCCCCTCTTGCCGCAGCTTCCTAAATACTGGGATTATAGATATTCGACATTACGATGCCCAGCTCAGAACATAACTCCTAGCAGTCTCAGAAGGTCAACTGAGTTTCAACCTGAGGCCACTCTTATCTAGCGTGTGTGTGTGTGTGTGTGTGTGTGTGTGTGTGTGTGAATGTGCACGCACTCGCAGCAATGTATTTCTCTCTAGCCTGGCCTGGAGCTCTTAAACATCTCCAGACTTCCGGTTGGAGCCACCACACTGGTTTCTGTGGTGCTGGGGTTTAAACTCAGGACCTTGTTTACACTAGATGTTCAGAGCACTGTTTCATCTGAGCTATCTCTTAGGGTTCTTTTGTTTTGTGGTGGTGGGAGGGGAAGGTGAGGGTCAAGAGCTCAACAACAGACTAAGACTGGTAAATCAGCAAGCTCAGCTTCTGGGATTCCCTTATTTCCATTCCCACCACTCCTGGGGCTAGAGATCTATCTCATACATGGGTGCTGGGAATCTAACCTCAGGTCATCCAGCTTTTGTGGCAAGCACTTTACAGGCCCTGTTTGTTTGGAGACAGAATCTCAGGTATCCCAAGCTGAGCTCCAAATCCTGCCACATACTGAGATTGCAGGAGAGTGCTAGCTACTACAGCTGGTTTCTGCAGTGTTGAGGACTGGATCAGGGTTCCTGCGTGCAAGGCAAGTGCTCTGCCAACTTAGCTACCCATCCTTTTGGTTCTGCTTTTTTCCAGACGAGGTCTCAGTGGGCCTGGAACTGGCTTTGTGGTCCACGTTGGTCTCAAACTAGAGATCCTCTTGTCTCGGCATCCAGAGAACTGGGATTACAGGCATGTGCCCTGACTCAGGGCATCTTCCTTCCTTCCTTCCTTTCTCTTTCATTCTTTCTTTTAAAGATTTATTTATTTTATGTGAGTACACTGGCACTTCCTTCAGACACACCAGAAGAGGGCATTAGGCCCCATTATAGATGGTTGTGAGCCACCATGTGGTTGCTGGGATTTGAACTCAGGACCTCTGGAAGAGCAGTCAGTGCTCTTAACCGCTGAGCCATCTCTCCAGCCCATGGCATCTTTCTTATCATTATTGTCTTAGTAAGGGTTTAACTGCTGTGAACAGACACCATGACCAAGGCAAGTCTTTAAAGGACAACATTTAATTGGGGCTGACTTACAGGTTCAGAGGTTCAGTCCATTATCATCAAGGACCATGGCAGCATCCAGGCAGGCATGGTGCAGGAGGAGCTGAGAGATCTACATCTTCAGGTGAAGGCAGCTAGTGGAAGACTGGCTTCCAGGCAGCTAGGAGGAGGGTCTTAAAGCCTACGCCCACAGTGACACACCTACTCCAACAAGGCCACACCTACTCCATCAAGGCCACACCCCCAAATAGTGCCACGCCCTGGGCCGAGCACATTCAAACCATGACAATTAAAATATTGGAATGAGTATCAAACATTTTTTTTTAGAGTGTGCATATACGATGTGTGCTTGCCACGATGCACATGGATTGTGGGGCTTTTAGGGCCCCTCTTGAGGTTCAATAATAAAGACTCGGAGACATCTATATAAGTTTGGACCTGTTGGCCTGTTTGCTGGGGCAGTCTCTCAGCTAGACCATACAACTCAACTTCTCTGCCCGAGTCTCTCCACGTGGTTCTCAGTGCCCTATGCCCTTTCCACCAGCTTCTCTCTTCCTTCCCTCTGTCCTGCCCCAGCCTCAGCCACCAGCTCCTCATTCTACAAAAAGCCATATTTATTCGAGCCTCATTCACCCCGGGACACCACCTGGTTCATCTGTGTTGCCTGCTCGACCTTTACAGCCACGCCTGCTTTTTAACACGATTAATTGCAGGGCATCATCTTCGGGCAGGTGAGGAAGGACAAGCATTTACTTATAGAAAGCAGGTGATGCATCGGAGAAATAATACCAAATATCCTGCCAGCACTGGGCTCTGCCAGCATAGCAATTAACAACTGAAAAGACAGGCACACCTACATAGCCGTTTGATAAAATGTGTGTGTGTGTGTAGGGCGGTAGATTACCCCAACATACATACAGTGTAAGTCAGGCCAGAAACCGGTGGGAGCTTTCTTTCTTTTCACCTTGTGGGTCCGAGGGAATAAATTCAAGTTGTCAAAGTCGGCAGCGAGCGCCTCCGCCCACTGAGCCACCTTGGTGGCCTCAGATCTATTTTTTAAAAAGACTTATTTATTTTATTTATATGAGTACACTGCAGCTGTCTTCAGACACACACCAGAAGAAGGCATCAGAGCTCATTACGGATGGTTGTGAGCCACCATGTAGTTGTTGGGATTTGAACTCAGGACCTTCGGAAGAGCAGTCAGTGCTCTTAACCGCGGAGCGGTCTCTCCAGCCCAGCATAAACTTTAAAAAATTAGATCTTAGGGGCTTGGTTAAGAGCGCTGACTGCTCTTCTAGAGGTCCTGAGTTCAATTCCCAGCACACAACCATCCGTAATGAGATCTGAAGCCCTCTTTTGGGGTGTCTGAAGATAGCTACAGTGTACTTACATATATCTTAATAAAACCATTTTCAAAGTTTATGCCTGTGTACTGTGCATGTGGATACATGTTTCCACGCATGTGGACATGCATGTGGGTACATGTATGGACATGTATGTGGGGGCCAGAGATCGACTACCTTGTTTGTATGTCAGGGTCTCCCACTGAGCTCTGAGCTGGCTGACTAGCAAGTCTGGCTTCCGGGGAGCCCTCGGCCCGCCTGTCCCTGCCTCCCTCCCCAGCAGCAGCTCTCACTGTAGCTCTTCACTTAAGGCTCTAGATGCTTGCAGGGCAAGCATTTTACCGATTAAGTTGGCTCTCCAGCCCCTCCCTCAGGGTCTCTTATACAAGGTAGGCAGCACCCCCGATGTGGTCTCCACAGCATACCCTTCACTAACCTACTTTACCTGACTGCCTCAGGGCAACTGCCTGCTCGTGAGAACAAGGCCTGGATTATAGATTTGAATTCCAAGATGTCGAATAATTAGATAGGTGTTTCCCCTATCTACACAGTCTGCGCCTTAGCAGAGTGTGAACAGGAAGCCGGGATTTGGCCTGATTTGTGTTGGAATCTACCAAAGGCAGTCTCTGGTTTTATAGGAACGAAATCCACCTTGAAGCTCCATGCTGGGTTGTAACTGTCTCCTACTAACAGTTTAGCGAATCCTGAGTAGTTTTTCCAGCTGGAGTCCTATTAGCTGGGGTTCTTCTCTCTCCCCAGGATACTGCCCGATTTTCTCCGATAGCAGAAACAAACAGAAATCTTTGCAAGTAATAACTACGTAGAAATGATAATTGAGAAACATATTAGTACATCTAAGTATATTCTGAAAAATCTAGGCTTTTTTAAAGATATAATGTCATGTGACATTTATTATAGGTAAGTACACTGTAGCTGTCTTCAGACACACCAGAAGAGGGCATCAGATCTCATTACGGATGGTTGTGAGCCACCATGTGGTTGCTGGGATTTGAACTCACGACCTTCAGAACAGTCAGTGCTCTTACTCGCTGAGCCATCTCTCCAGCCCAATCTAGGCTTTCAAATGCCTTTTTTGTTTGTTTGTTTTGTTTGTTTTTTGGGAGATAGTATCTCATTATGTAGCCTTGGCTGGCCTTGAGCTCACTGGGTAGACCATCCTGCCTCTATTACCCAAGTGCTGAAATTAAGGGTGTGTGTCACCGTGCCCTCTGGGGAAAGCCTTTAAAACATACACTTAGATTCAAGACCCCACCTGGCCTGGGGTCTTTCCTATTTGCCTACTGGGCCTGATAAGAGCACTCAGAAGCATTTTATATTCCAGACGCAAAACGGCACTTATATTTGAAAGGCCATTTATTGCATTTTATTCTAATTATAAAACGAGTACAGGCTAATTACAATTTGGTAAACACAGAAAAGTACAAAAATAGAGGGTCACTACCATCAGCAGATGTCTCGTCCAAATATAGGAAAAGAGAACGCAAAGAGGTAATCCCACAGGCGTTGGAAGGTTTTCCTTCCACTCTCACATTTTAGTATCTAGTCAAGTTTTTGTTTTGTTTTGCTTTCCTGGAGTAGCCCAGGTTGCCCTCATACTCCATGTACTGCTGAAGGTGACCTTCTCCACCCAACATCCCCAGCATCAGGAACACAGGTGGGCAAAGACCATCACATTCCTTTGAAAAGTTTCTATGCTTTTGGGTTATAAGCAATACCTAGTTATATGTGTATTTTTATATACGGCATATGCACAGACCTGGAAAGTTATATATACTTTTTATTCAATATATGACATAATATATGGTTGTAATAACCTCCAATTCTACAGAAATAATAATAATTTTTTTTCCCCCAAGACAGGGTTTCTCTGTGTAAACCTGGCTGTCCCGGGACTCACTCTGTAGACTAGGCTGGCCTTGAACTCAAGAAATCTGCCTGCCTCTGCCTCCCAAGTGCTGGAATGCTGGAGTTAAAGGCATCCGCCACTACTGCCCGGCAGAAATTATTTTAGCAAATAATTTTATTTATTTTTCATTTGTTCTGGCGATACCGGAGATGGAACCTAGATCCTCTAGAGCCTCAGGCAGTCTGCTGGGTAAGTATGCTAAGCTACAGCCTCTGTCCTCATCTACAGAGATGAAGGGTATTCAGAATGAAGATTCCAAGGCTCTACTTTTTTTAAAGATTTATTACACACACACACACACACACACACACACACACACACACACACACACACACAATTGCTATCTTCAGGCACACCAGAAGAGCCACCATGTGGTTGCTGGGATTTGAACTCAGGACCTTCGGAAGCACAGTCAGTGCTCTTAACCACTGAGCCGTCTCTCCAGCCCCTGGAATAAGTGCTCTTAACGCTTAACCAACTCTCTAGCACAGAACTCTTATCATTTTCTAATAATTATTTGTCTTTTTTAAAATTTTTTTTTTGAGACAGCTTTTCTCTGTGCATCTTTAGCTGTCCTGGAATTAGCTCTGTAGACTGGGCTGGCCTTAAAATCATAGAGGTCCACCAGCCTCTCTTTTCTTCTTTTCTTTTAACCGCACAGAATACAAGGATAAACATAAATATACAGAAGAGGGTGTGGCTTTTGGTCTTTTGTTTTTCAAGATTTATTTATTATATGTGCATCGGTGTTTTTTCCTGTATGTATGTCTGTTTGAGGGTGTCAATCTCCTGGAAGTCATAGACAGCTGTGAGCTACCATGTGGGTACTGGGTATTGAACTCAGGTCCTCTGGAAGAGCAGCCAGGGCTCTTAATCACTGGAGCCATCTCTCCAGCCCTTGGACAAATTGTTTTATGGTGTAGCCTTAGGCTGGGATCCAAAATGTTACAGAGAACAGTTGAAACAGCATCAGGGTGAACTCACACTGCCTAGGGATACAGCTATCTGTCATCTTGCTATCTTTGCCTTATATCCCTCCGGGCATCTAGGTCTGAATAGCTTTTCAAGGCAGGATCTCAGTAGGTAGACGAGGCTGCACTAGAATTTTCAAGTCTCTCACCTTAGCCTCCAGAGAGTGAGATTATCAGCATTTACCGGCATGCACCGCCAGCCACTCACAGTTTTGTTTTGTTTTGTGAGGTTGGTCTCAAACTCACTATGAAGCCCAGAATGCACAAATAGGCAAACTCTACAGTGATGGTTGTAGTAATATGAAATATTACATGCTTATCCTCCACAGAGTCTCCTCTCTCTCTCTCTCTCTCTCTCTCTCTCTCTCCCTCCCTCCCTCCCTCCCTCCCTCCCTCTCTCTCTCTCTCTCTCTCTCTCTCTCTCTCTCTCTCTCTCTCGGAGATAGGGTATCTGTTAAGTTTCAAACACCGGACTTTCCGCCGAGGTGCCTGATTTAACATATCAAAGCAGACCTGGTCTCCAGGTTCTCCCGGCATCCTTTAGTCCTTACCAGTTACAGAGCTTGGCTCACATACCCTGCCCTCCAGGCCAGGGGCCAGGCTACCCTTCCCCTAGAGGCTCTTCCTTATAAAATCCTGATATTTTGGTTTCCCGCCTCTTTTTGGAGCTTTTGGCCTCCTGGCTGCTGCACCCGTTTTCCCTCTCCTTCCCGCCTCTCCTCACAGGGCCCAGTTCAGCCTGATCACGTCCGCTCTGGACTCTCCCAGAAGTCCACGCTCTCCCACATACCTACAATAAACCTTCTCCACTACACCTAGGAGCAGTCGTGTTCTTTCCTTTTATTTCTCTATGTAACCCAAGCTGGCCTTCAACTCGTGGAGATCCTCCAGCCTCTGTCCGGATTCCGAATACTGGAACGAAAGGTTTGCACCACCACGATCGGCTCTCCATAAACTCGACATCCAAGCTCTGGCGACCATCTGAGGCTTCCACCCCGGGTTTAAGGATGGACCGCTGACTTGAGACCGAGGGTCAGGACAGCCCAGCAGCCTGAGTGCTTCTGCGGGGTCGGCGTCCTTTTCCTCAGGCGCCTCCTCGTAGAAGGACAGCCGCACACGCCCAGCCAGGCTCAGGAGGACCTGCCAGCCTAGGCGGCGCTCGGGTCCCACCGCGCGGACCTCCCGCTCGCACCTCTTGGGAAGACCTGGCCCTGGCGCACGCGCACCTCGCGGCGGCTGCCCCTTTAAGAGCGCTTTAAAAATCCTCCGACCCTTGCGGCTTCCGCGCCGCGCTCCCACAATGCAGCGCGGCTGAGCGCCTCGGAGCCCGCGGGAGGGGGGGGTGTTGGTGAGGAGCTGCGGCGGGGGGTGGGGGGGCGCCCGGGCTGAGGCGGCGGCTGCGGGGAACGTGGGCTGCGGCGGGCCCGCGGCGTCCGGCGGTGCGGATGTCGGGCTGGGCGGACGAGCGCGGCGGCGAGGGCGACGGGCGCATCTACGTGGGCAACCTTCCGACCGACGTGCGCGAGAAGGACCTCGAGGATCTGTTCTACAAGTACGGCCGCATCCGCGAGATCGAGCTCAAGAACCGGCACGGCCTCGTGCCCTTCGCCTTCGTGCGCTTCGAGGACCCGCGGTGAGGACCCCGCGGCTCAACCTCCTGCAGGCCGGCGCCGCGCCCGCCGCGCCCGGCCTCCCCTCCCCTCCCCAGCGCCCTCCCCTCCCCCTCCCCGCCGACCCCCCGCGGCGCCCCCGGGCTGGAGGCGGGGGCTTCTTTCCCCCTAAGCCTTTGCCAGTTGTCACTTTCTTCACCGGAGGGCCCCCAGCCCGCCAAACCTGTCTCGGGGAGGGTAAAATAAAAACCAAACCCAGCACTCTCCCCCTCGAGTTGGCGAAGGCACCCCGAGTTTGGGAAGGAGCGGCCCGGGGCTCGGAAACCTCGAGTCCGTCCCCCACCCCCCCGAAGCGGCCCTGCAGAGGACTCGGCCCAAGGCGACAGTCGTCCACCCCGCCCCCCGGGCCCGGGGACCCTCGCCGTTACGGGGATGGGGGGACAGATGGCGGGGACAGGTTGCCTTTGGCGGCTGTAAAGGGGGGGTGGTGTCAGGAGCCGGTCCCCACTTGGGCGCCCCGCCGAGCTTCGTTCTCGAAAAGGGGATCGGATTAAACAGCGAGGCGTCTATGATTTCCATTCCCCTCCGATGAGGGAAGCCCCCCCGCCCCCCGCGCCAGAAGTTAATTGTACCCGGGATGTGGGGGAAAAAAAGCTAGGTCCCCAAACCCGTGCCGAGAAGGATCTTTGTGATTTTTTTTTTTTTTTGCAAATGTTGTGAGCCCTCGGACCGGAAAAGGCCGGAAAGTAATGCTTTAGTTAGAAATCTCTGCAGCGTGGTGCTCATTGCCACCCCCGGGAGGGTCAGTAAGGACCTGTTCCCTTTCTTCTCAGCATCGTTGGGAGGGGAGCTTCATCTCTGCCTGCCTGGGTTGGAGATACGGATTCACAAGTAGAAGTACCCCAGACTTGGATGGTTGAAGACTGTCCAAACTTAATCTCTAAGTGTCTTGCAGTTTGCCTCAAAAAAATAGACTGGAGCTTTTCTTAGACATGAACGTGAGAAAATTATGGCTCTAATTAATAGTGCCATTGTGTGTATTTTGAACAGTCAAGTTCTGTGCCTGGTGCCATGCTGTGTAGATAGCATTTTTCAATATCCCACAAGCAGAGGTTGTTGACCGTATTTCACAGAAATTTCGGATTATTTAGTGCAAGAGGTTAGTAAAGGGATAACACTTGGTAGGTGTTTGTGGAGGATCTAGGTAGGATTTGAACCCCACCACTACTGTGTGGTATGTTATATGATCCTGTTTTTCCTTTAGTCTAAACAGAACTATATTCTGCTCTACTTGGGAAGTTTCAAAGAAAGCACTTAAAATTATTAGCATCTTACTTAGTCCGTTTGATAACTCAGTTGGATAGGTTTATTTCTCAGAGTTATAAAAGTTTAAACAGGTAACTCAAATCCTTTACCTACAAATTCTGTTTTTAATCTTTAATACGCCTGACCCTTCCAGTCCATTATGCGCTCCAGCAGTCAATGCCACCATGGTCATGTTCCTCGATGCCTTTTTTGTTTGTTTTAGGCTGGGTCTTATACTATAGCTCTGACTGGCCAGGACTCGAACTCATAGAGATCCTATTGCCTCTGGCTCCAGTTGCTGGTATTAAAGACGTGAGTCGCAGAACCTAGCCCTCTTATCTTTCTTTTTCTTTTTTTTAATTTATTTTTTAAGATTATGTGTGTGTGTTACCTGTATGTATTTGCTTCACATGCATGCCTGTCGCCCAAGGAAGTCAGAAGAGGTTGTTGGCTCTCCTGGGACTGGAGTTAACTGATGGTTATGAACCACCATGTGGGTGCTCTTAGCTGATGGGCCATCCTCAGACCGTCATTTCATTTGTCTTTAAATTTGTAGTGACTTTTTGAGGCAGTCTTTGTAGAGCAGGGTCAGAACTCCTGCCTCAACCTCCCAAGTGGACCGCCACGCCTGGCTTTTTGAAACAGTCTTCTGCTTCTTTAAGCTTTGTCTTGTGGGGCCTAATGTCAGGGATGTTTTCAACCTTCCCAGCAGCCTTCCTGTAAACAGTTCTCCACGTCGTGGTGACCTCCAGCCATGAGATTATTTCCCTTGTTACTTCATAACTAACTTTGCTACTGTTATGCATAGTAATATAGATATCTTGGGAGATAAAGGTTTGCCAAAGGGGTCGTGACAGGTTGAGAACCACTGGCTTTAGAGAAAGTGCTTGCCGTGTTTTGATAAATTTGGTTTATTGGCAAAATCAGTTATCTGTCAACAATTATTTTAATCCTGTGGATCAGCCTCCCCCGAAAAACTAATTTGTGTGTGTATATGCGCCCGGTATGTGTCATATACATGGTGGAGGTCAGAGGTCAAAAGAAGCATCTGATCCCCTTGAACTGCCGTTCCAGACTGGTAGGAGCTTCTGTGTGGGTGCTGAGAACCGAAGCCTGGTCCCCTGGAAGAACTGTAAGCTGTTAGCATTGGAGCCATCTCCAGTTCCCGAGTCAGCCTCCGTATAAGTACTCTGTTTATCTGCATTTCTCATCCCCGGAGAGCCATGTGCTTGACAACTGTAGCTGTGCCTTCAGAATAATGAGTTTGTTATGCCGCCTTCACGCATACATAGCGCGTCTTTAGCTCATATTTAAATTCCTCCATTAACTGTCAAGTCGGGTTTTTTTTTGTTTTTTTTTTGTATTCTTAAGTTTCTGAGTACATTTTGCACTTTCCGTTTTTAAATGTATTTTGCACTTCAGAGTGTGTGCATGCCCTGGCTGAGCGCTCTTGCTGTCCCAGCTGTAGAACTTTGAGTGATGTGAAAGGTCCTCCTCCGCCTGAGTGGCAAGCTTGTGTCTGCTGTCCACCCTCCTATTCCCTCAGGCTGACCTCCCTCCCCGGGGGCTCAGTCACTCACACCCTCCATTGAGGAGTCACCCAGCCCATCAGGCACCACTAATTTCAGTCTTTCCCTTGCAGAGATGCTGAGGATGCCATCTGTGGAAGAAACGGTTACGGTTATGGCCAGTGTCGACTCCGTGTGGAATTCCCCAGGACTTACGGAGGTCGGGGTGGGTGGCCCCGTGGTGCGAGGAACGGGCCTCCTACAAGACGCTCAGATTTCCGAGTTCTTGTTTCAGGTATGTTCTCGCCACGCTGAACGAGATGGTGTGTGCACACTGCAATCAGAGTCTAGCCTCCAAGGAGTATTGGCTTAGTGTTGAGGATGTGGGACATGCGGGCTTCTCAGTAGCCAGTGCACCTGGGCGGTGGAGAGCTCTGCCCTGGTCACTCAGGGAGGCAGATACTGTACAGAGGAAATTGTACAAGTAACGCAGCCTTTGTGGGATGGAAAACTATTTCTTTTTATGGTTTGAACCCGTCTCTATGTAGTCTTAGAACTCACTATGTAGACCAGGCTGGCCTCAAACTCACAGATATCCCCCTGCCTTTGCTTCCTGAGCGCTGAGATTAAAGGCGTACGTAGGCCACTATGGCCTGAGAAACATGTTTCTTAGAGTGCTTTCTTGCTGGTGAGACGGCAAGGTGATGGGAAAGCATCTGCTCTAGAATTCTACAAATGTTCTCTCTGGGAGTGTTCCTTGATATATGGCTTCATGGACATCACAGGAACCAGATGCAAGCGACGTAGAATCATGGGGATTGTATTAGAAAGGCATAGAGCTTTTATTTATAATTGGTGTCAACAGATGATGTGTGAAGTGCTGAGCTCAGATGTGTCTTTAAAATATCAGTGCAGTGTTAAGACCCGGGGCCCTCTGCACGGTACAGGGCAGTTGAGGGTGCCCTAATGTAGTGATTAAAGTGTGACTGTCCCACAATCACAGTAGTGTGTACGAGTGATGGAATCTGTCTCCCTGTGTTCCTCTGTAGTTTTTAATCCTAGGACTCCACTCCCTCCTTCAAGATGTCATACATTATCTTTTTTTCTCTCCATGCTGCTCTGAACTCCTGCTTAGAAAACTATTAGGAAATGGCTGAAGTCCCGAGCTGTGCGCGGTAAACACAGCCTTTGAGAGCAGGAGCACATTTCCCTTTCATGACATCAGGTAGGGTTGTATGACTCCCGACTAGCTTTAGCGTCTGAGTGTTCCCTTCCCCACTGTAGTGAAGAATGTTGATCTCTTAACGAGGTACTCTGTGCTCTGTCAACCATTTGTGTTGTAAAGAAACAGACACGGGCGCTTGCACTGTTCCCTCGGCTACACTTGGCTTGTTTCAAAATCTCATGTCTTGGGAAAATAAGTTCAGCAAGAAATGCTTGGTACTAATAAATTTCATAATAGATAAAACCTGGAACTCGGTTTTGGGAGTGTCCCACTGATTGTGCAGCACAGAGCAGTAAACCTCAGAGGTCGGAAGCCTGTGATAGGAGCATTTGCTTGCTGGGTTGGGAGGCTTTGGTCTCTGGACAGTTACTGTAGAGCAGCTTCTCACAGTGATTTACCGTATACTTCAGTATATCTCTCTGCCCCATGTAAGGATTTGTGACTTGGGAACCCTTAAGAGTTCGGTGATCACAGAGCATAGACCACCATCGGTGTTGCCAGCTCTTACAGGGCAGTTAGCATGGCTGAAGTTGTGGTCTTCTCTTCCGTTCTCTGCCTAGGACTTCCTCCATCAGGCAGCTGGCAGGACCTGAAAGATCACATGCGCGAAGCTGGGGATGTCTGTTATGCAGACGTACAGAAGGACGGGATGGGGATGGTTGAATATTTGAGGAAAGAGGACATGGAATATGCTCTGCGTAAGCTGGACGACACCAAATTCCGCTCTCACGAGGTGGGTTCGCGCCTTCTGTTAAGTCTAATTTACCAGCAATAGCAACGAGTTGTGCTTTTTCCACTTGATGACTTCACTGTACCTTAAAGCCTGTCTAGAGTGAACAAAGCCGAGGGGGTTGTTCTGCTTACACTGTCTGTGTTTAGTGAGGTTCCAGTGCCAGGCACACAGTAAGTGCCGGGCTGGGCTTTGCTCATTACTCTGATTCTTCACGTTTGTTTTCCGTTGGTTTGAATTTCAGGGTGAGACTTCCTACATCCGAGTGTATCCTGAGAGGAGCACCAGCTATGGCTACTCACGGTCGAGGTCTGGGTCCAGGGGCCGCGACTCTCCATACCAAAGCCGGGGCTCGCCACACTACTTCTCTCCTTTCAGGCCCTACTGAGGAGGAGGTGGGAGGGTCTCTTGAGTCTTTTAGATGAGCTGGGCTGCTCTGTGCTCAGAATCTACATTCCAGATTGATAATTTAGCGTCTTAGGAAATTTTGTAATTTCTTTCCTTTCCTTTTTTTTTTCTAAGGAACTACATAATTTTGATTAGAGCCACCGTACTTGCAGTGACATGTTTTAGACTGCAGAGAGAGATTGTGGCTTTGCTTCAGGAACAAGTTGTATATTTTTTCACCCCTGATTATGGGACAGAAATCAGTGCTGCGTCTTTACGGGCTGCACAGCTCTGGAGATCGGCAGTCACTACGACCGAGTCGCCCATTTTGTTTAGAAATATATTTTAAATGTTTAGTAATTGTGTGCAGTTGTCTTTGATTGAGTATGTAGGTTTCCTCTGACAGGTACTGACCTAAGAGACCTCTGGTTTGAGTTGTCACAGCAGTTAGTAAGGAGCAGGGACATCATCACTGATGGAGCACTGCTGGTGATTTTAAAAACTCAACACCAAAGGCAGACTTTTTTTTTTTTAAGATTGTTTTTTATTTACATGTTTATGCCTCGTGTGTTAGTGTCCACAGAGACCAGAAAGATAGCATCAACCAGTGGAGATCTGGAATTCCAGGAGGTCATGGGTCACCATGAATGAGTTGATGTGGGTACTAGAGCCCTGCTCAGCTCAGACTGAAGAATATAGGAAGTGCTGGGTTTTTGTTTCTTTAGTTTGGCTTTTTATGTTCTTTTTCTTTTTTTCCTTTTCCAGAGAGGGTTTCTCAGAATAATTCTGGCTCTGTAGACCAGGCTGTCTTTGAACTCAGGGATCTGCCTGTCTCTGCCTCCCAAGTGCTGGAATTAAAGACACGAGCCACCACGCCTGGGATAGGAAGTTCTCTTAGTCACTGAGGGATCTCTGACCCAGATTCAGAGTTCTTACAATTTAGAACTGGCATTGTAAATTAAACTCTCTGTAATAGGAGTCACTGAGGTGCTTCGAGCCTCTAATGCCTGTGCTTGGGAGGCTGTAGCAGGAAGATAGCCATGCGCTCAAGGTCAGCCGGATGTACAGAGAGGCCTTATCTGCGCAACAAAAAAAGGGGTGTGTGGGGGACACAGACATTGCAGATAAAGAATGAAGACAGGCCCAGGGCTATTTTTAACAAGTTCTCTTTTTCAGAAAGGAACTATTTGGCTGGAGTTCATATGCATGGTGTGGGGGGGAGGTGGGTGTTCACATATACCGCGTGCATGCGTGTGAGTGTGTGTGAGTGTGTGTGAGTGTGTGTGTGTGTAGAGAGGGTTGGTGTTCATGAACACACTGAGTGTGAGGTGGGGGTTGGATAGCTTTCTGAGAAAGAAAGATGGTTCAGAATTAGGAGTTCCCAGGCTGTAGTTTGCTTTGATACTATTCAGACCTGTCCATAAAAGGAGCCCTCTGGCGGCATAAGGTAGGCACCCGGAAACAGATGGTCACGTGCTGGCTCTCAAGCCAGTGGGGAGCAGCACCTCCCTCTTCCGTATAAACAGACAGGTCTGCATAGATACACTTTGACAAGGCAGTGTTTTCAGGGGCCCATGAGGGAGGAAGATGTCTTCCATTCAGAACAGGCCTGAGTATTCGATTCAGTTCCTTGGAAGCAGGCTTGTGGTTTTCCATTAGCTTGGTGTCTTCCAGTTCTGCCTTCAGATCAATTACCGAGAAATCATAAATGTCCAGTTTATACTAGAATTCACAGTAGCAAATGACCGCCCCTGTGAGTCCACCATGTTGATGGGGTGCCCCTTTCCCAGAGCTGCTACTCTGCTGTGGAAGAAGGAATCTTGTTTACCGTGTCTGGCAAAGAAATATTACCTGTTTGAAAAATAAGAATATTACAGTTGAGCCTGATGTCCAGCTGGCTCTCCTAACTAGCTGGGCTCTTGGATTTCATAGGAAACTGGCAGTAAGTATTGATACCATCCTTTTTCCTAACTCTCAAGCATCAGTAACAGCTCAGAGTGAAGCCAGATCCGTGCTTGTCAGTGCGCACAGGCAAGGCACATAGGCAGGCAGGAGTTAAAGACAGACTGAACTGTGCCAGGAATCCAAGTCAGGAGCAAGGCCCTGCCTGCTATGCGATTCCCTGGTGCATGTCGTGAAGTCGCAGCAGCAGCCGCCAGCCCCCCGGAGTCCTTAGCCCTGAGCTCGTTAGCTTGGGTTCCCACCCTCCCTAACTGCCTGGCCTCGGTGTCTGATGTGGAGGCTCAGTGCTCTGAGGACTCAGGCACAGGAGACAAAGTTTTAAACTGTGTATGGTGAGGTTGAAAACGCAAGGTGCTACTCAGGGATTACAAACCATGGCCGAGATACTTACAGGTATGTTTCAGCTGGCCTGTGTGGCACTGTTAAGTTTTCTCATTTGAATTGGTTGTCAATAAAGTTGAGGAAATGTCAGACAGATGTCACATACTTAGTTCCCCAAGCAAATAAGCTCAGGTTACTCTGGCAGGAGAAGTGAGCACTGGGGATCCCCGCTGTGCCTGGAGACAGGCTTCAGGAGCACACCCCTTAGTCCGCACTTAAAGGTGAATGAGACTCCTGGACACGTGTCGTTTATAATGCCCACACATGTGTGCAGTTTGTCCTTTTGCATTCAGGTAGTAAGTATTTGTCTCCAGCAAGAATGTCTGAGCCACTCTGGATATCACATACCTGGGGGGGCCACAAAGTATTCCTCCACAATGTGACTTGAGTTCTGAAGTAGCTTTTCAGCACAGCTGCCTTCTGCTACATCGTCAGATCTCAAGTAGAGACATCTGTAAAAGGCAAAGGCCAGAGTCAGTTCGAGAGACCTGAGGCTTGTAGAGCACAGAGGAACAAGACTCCTAGGGAGGCATTAGGGGGTGTGGGGGAGGGGGGAGAACAGTCTTTGCTGTGGTTGCTGTCCCTATGTCCCTAGTTAGGAGGGCTGTGGTAAAAGCAGACCAGAGAGCTGGGGCAGTGGGTCAGCAGCACAGCCGCTGCTGCTTGTACGTGAGGCCCTTTATTCAATCCTTGACACAGACGGGAGAGAAAACAAAACTGCAGTCGCATCATGCAAAGGTGGCCACTGGTCTTTCTGGGACTTAGGGTTCTGTTAGAGAATCCCTAAGAGCATAGATCTTAAGTCAGCTGAATTCAAGTCCCAACACCACAAAGTACTTATCACCTCTATATTATTTTAAGTTTTCTTTATAAACGTCAAATTTAATAATTTCAATTTTTATTATTTATGTATGTGTACATGTGTGTGAGTATGTGCACGTGAGTACAGGTGCCCATGGAAGCCAGAGTTAGAGACGTGTGACTTCCCTGCTTGGCTCGGGTGCTGGGGACTCTGTATGATCAGCTGTCACTCTTAACCATCGAGCCATCTATTCAGCCTCAAAATGTTTGATTAAAGAAAACAAAGTGGGGTAGTGAAAAAGGGTTCATCAAAGGTGATGTTTGGTTCTTAGGATGCAATGGAAGAGACGCAGTTCCCCTCTGTACTTGCGCTGTGACACTCTCATACCCATCTCCAATAAATGTAACATCAATAAAAACATCAGGCAGGTATGGTAGCACATACTGACACATGAGGCTAAGGCAGGGTGCATCGCAAGTAGAAGGCAGACTGCTGTATGAAATCTTCCCAGAAAGACTAACGAACATCTAATCACTGACAGATTCAAGTCTAGCTTGGTGAGGTAATTGTTTTAACGGGTTACTTGTAGGAGCACGAAGAACTTTATGGGCAGTTACAACACTGAAAACAGAAACCCTCTCCCAGCAACTGTGAACTAGCGGTAAATCTTGGGGAGGGATAGGATCATGAACTCCATCCTCCAAAACAAAAGTTGAGGAGCCTGAGGCGGGCAAGTCTCCTGGATAATTTGATCTGCTGACAGTTCAAGACAGCAGCAGCCATGACACACCGTAAGACGGTGCTCCACAACAAACACAGTGAAATCCTGTTTTAAAAGATAAAATGCAAACCCCGAGGTCAGCGCTGGGCCAGCATTCTTGTAGCAGTTCCAGAATCTAAACACTAAACAGGCCTGGAGGAGATTGAGGATGGGTTTGGTTTGGTTTTGTTTGACTTTGGCAGTGCCAAGGAACCAGCCAAGGACTTCACGCTTACTGGCCTTGGGGATTTTATTTATTTATTTATTGAAGGTTTTTATTTTACATGTATGGGTGTTTTTTTGCCTGTGTGTTTGTATTCATAGAGGCCAGAAGAAGGCATTGGGTTCCCTTGTAATTAGAATTGCAGAGGACTGTTAGCCACCATGTGGGTGCTGGGAGTTGAACCTGGGTCCTCTGGAAGGGCAGTCAGTGCTCTTTCTTAACCCCTGAGCCATCTCTCCAGCTCCATAAGATTTTTCAGAAATTATTTTTAATTATATATATGTGAGGGGTTCTGTGTACATGAGTGCCCACACCTTCGGAGGGCCTGGAGCTGGAATTACGGGCGTCTGTGAGCCACCTAACGCGTGGTGGGCCTCAGTTTGGGTGCCCCCCCTCCCCGTTGCAAGAGCTGCAGCATATGTTCTTAACTGCTAAGCTGCCTCTCTGGCCGCTATCTGATTTATGGAAACGTGGTCTCCTTTAATAACCGACTAACTCAAAACTTGTATCAGTCTGTCCAGAGTATCCCAAGCCCTATAATTATGTGTGTGAGCCAGTTTCAGGCCAATTATTTACTAAGTACCTGCCTTACCTGTCTTCCTTTACCAGGAGACTACAAAATGAGTTTTGATGCTCAAAGACATCCATTTCCATACCCATCGTCTTTCCTTGGCATCTAGGCTAACATACATAGCTATGCACTTTCCGGTGAGGAATGAAAACTAATTTTTTTCTGCATCCTAGTTCCAACCCTGGTTGAAAAGGGGCTATGAACTATTTTTCTCCACTCATTAAAGTGCAGACAAGTGACTTACTCCAGTAACAGGAAGTTCTTGGCAGCTGAGAGAGGAGGGGCTTCACGTGTGCTGCTGGGTCTTGAACTGTACAACATCTGGATCACTGTTTACTTCTGCAGCTCCCTGGTTGCTTTGCCCTATGACTTGTATCTGCAAAGCTTTCCCCTCCCATTTCCGTTTTCACTTTGCTACAGACTTAGAATGAGAGCTTAGTTGACTTGTTCCAGACATTAGGGAGTTAGAGTTACAGCTCAGAGGTAGAATGCTTCCTTTGCAAAAGGCTTATTGAGGCTGGAGAGATGGCTCAGCGGTTAAGAGCACTGACTGCTCTTCCAGAGGTCCTGAGTTCAATTCCCAGCAACCATATGGTGGCTCATAACCATCAGTAATGGGATCTGATGCCCTCTTCTGGTGTGTCTGAAGATAGTGATTGTGTACTTACATAAAATAAATCTTTAAAAAAAGAAAAAAAACTTGTTTTTAAAAGTGTGTGTGTGTGTCTGTCTGTCTGCATGCACTCGAGTGCTATACAGTATGTATATATATAGATCAGGACAACTTAGAGGAGTCAGTTCTCTCCTTCGATCATGTGATGTGGGATGCAGGGTTTGAACTCAGATCACCAGGCTTGACAACAGGTACTTTTATCCACAGAGCCATCTAGTTTTTGTTTTAATTAAGTATTGAAGCATTTGGCTGCAGTGAGATGTCAGTGAAGCTGGTCTCTGGGTTTGAGGAGTATTTAGGTATTACTGCATGGTTTGTCACAGCACTACTTGAGAGTTACAGGTTTAAGAGTTCCAAGTCCTGGCTTTTCCTGTGAAATTTTGAGCCTGCTTCTTGTATAGAACTGGCACTCTTTGCCTTCCAAAGTCATGTAAGTCATATATGATAACTAAGATACTGCATACAAACTCCTAGCCCACAGCACAAGAACACGTAATACATTATTAATGTGTAGACAGACTTCTACTAGTCAATCAGGACTTTTACTGCAATTATGGCTGTTGCCTAAAACTGCTGATCACCCATCTTTCTAGGATGTTTCGAGTTCAGACAAGCATTTAAGACGAGTCGGGCTCAAGAGATGGCTCTTGAGCTAAGAGCACTGAGCTCTCACAGAGGGCCTGAGTTTGGTTCCCTGTACCAACACGGACGTTCACACTGCCTTGAAGTGCTCCAGAGGATCTCACAAGCATCTTCTTCCGACCTCTGTGGATTCCTGCACACATATGCATAGACTCTCAGGCACATACACTTGAAGATTAAAAGCGCATTCAAGTCTGGCCTGAGATGCTGGGATTCAAAAGACCTACTTTTTGAAGTCCTACAAATGTCATATTAAAATGACTAGTGGGACTCATTAACCTAAAATAACATAATTTATGGGAAGAAATGCAGGTCACTGAATGACAAGCTTAAATTTCAGCTACTCCATGACAAAAATATTGCTTGTCTTCTTTTTTTTTTTCTGACTTCCTTTTGTAGCAACTGCATTTCTTTAGTTTCTCCTAGAAGACAGGAAGTCCCGACTCTTGAAAAAAATTACAATTCTAAAATTTTGTATGTGGCAGAGGTATGTACTATAGTGTGCATGCGGAGGTCAGAGGACAACTTGTTAGAGTCAATTTTCTGTTTCTGCCATGTGGATCTTTTTTTTTTTTTTTGGTTTTTCGAGATAGGGTTTCTCTGTGTAGCCCTGGCTGTCCTGGAACTCACTCTGTAGACCAGGCTGGCCTTGAACTCAGAAATCCACCTGCCTCTGCCTCTGCCTCTGCCTCTGCCTCCCAAGTGCTGGGATTAAAGGCATGCGCCACCACTGCCAGACTCACCAAGGATCAAACTAAAATAGAATTGGTAGCAATTGCCCTCACCCACTGAAACCACTACCACCACCACCTTTGACGCCTTTTTGATTCTATTCTCTCCCCAAATAAATTAATGACATGTTTATTTGAGCATTTACCAAGTATTTACTCAGTGCTAGAGAAAAAAAATCAAACTATTTGGATAAAAAGAAGGGGAAAGGCAGAGAACTAACACTTAAGTAGATAATGCTGTGATTAACAGCTCTTGAATATCAGTAGAACCATTAAAAATGTACTGTATAAAGGAATAAAGACTTAATGGCAGTCGACAGCTTGAGAAAGGAGAATTAGTAGGAGAAGTAGGTGGGATAAGGAGCTGGTATAAGCAAGGACTGAAAATTGTGGGAAAAAGTAACAAGGTGGGAGAGCTCACTCAAGAAGCTGAAGGAGCGTGCCAGTGCTGGCGTGCAGAGATGGGCAGGGGCTGAGACAGCCGAGGACCTGCAGACCACGAGCAAACTCTTTTTGGCTTCAGGAGCAGTGAGTGGCACATGTCCTGAAGGTCTTGGATGGGAAAATGACATCAGGTATCTAATGTGAAGTACTGGGCAATGAGGTGCTGGATAATGTTAGGTAATAGTGTTAACATCTCTGGATCTGAGCATAAGATCAAAGACCAGAAGGGATCAAAGACTGGAAGGAAGGTGAGAAGGACAGGAGACTAACAAGACTCAAACTTTGCACAGCATTTCAACGATTTCATGAAACCGATGCTGTGTGGTAATACAGGGCTATAAATAGCACTATGGAAACAGCAAGATAACCTTGGGTTCAAAGCTATTCCGCGAAATTTGGCAAGATCTTTAAAAAGAAAAAATAGATGAAGCATAACTTGTTATTTGGATATCCCATATTAGCATATGAACTGATGTGAGGTTATACATATAAATAGTATTTGACTTCTTTAGATATTTAATCCGATGCTCAGGTAGGCAAGTGAAAACACCTTAAGGTTTCCTCAGTACCCTCCAGGAGGGAACAGTACACCCGAGAGGGTGGGTAGGGGCTTTTTGAAGTAGGGGATTCTCGGACTTTGTTCCTATTTACATCGAGACTGGGAAGGCTAGAGGATTCTAAATGGGAGTGACAGGATCTATAATGAACTAGGGGAATAGTGCTGAAGCCATCCTCAAGGTGACTGGACAAATTTCCGATTATGCAAAGGACCTCTTCGAAGGGGTCCGGGTCAAGACGCCGAGGCCGCAGCCAGGAGTTTACCTGTCCTCCAGTACCGACTCCAGGGGCTCCACCCCGTCGGTGTCCACGGCGTGTAGCTGATCGGCAAAGGCGATGGCTTTCTCTAGCCGGTCCACCTCCTCGCGGCTGCCGAAGTTCACCAGCGCCAGCCGCTCCAGATGCTCGATTACCGCGGCGGACACGCGACCGGTGCCCTGCGGGACGAGGCGTGGAGCCTGAGTCCCCGGCCCCGCCGCCTGGACCTTTCCCTGTGGACCCACTTTGGAAGCAAAGCTTCGGCCCCCGTCCAGCGGAGCCCGAAATCGCACCCTCGCCGCCCGTGACCACATTTCTTTGCTTCTCGGCCCCCGTAGCCACAAACGGTAGGGCGACGCGCGCGCGAGTGACGACATTAGAGTGCGTCGCCGTCACCGCAGGTGCCGTCGCCATGAACAGCGTCGGGGAGGCTTGCACTGACATGAAGCGCGAGTACGACCAATGCTTCAACCGCTGGTTTGCTGAGAAGTTTCTCAAAGGGGACGGCTCCGGGGACCCGTGCACCGACCTCTTCAAACGCTACCAACAGTGTGTCCAGGTGAGCCTCGCCCGGACCCGCCGCAGGGCTGCAGCAGCCAGCCCTCTTCTCCGCCATCCCACCGAAATTGCTTGGGTGTCTCCACTTGACACACTGGGATGCTTTTGCGGTGCTTTGCTTTTTACGGAGTACATTGTATTTTTGTTGTTGTTGTTGTTCATTTATTTGATACTCATTCCAAACTTGCAAGTAGCTATGATTATCTATATCTTTAAAAATGGGCGTGGCCGGACGGTGGTGGCGCACATCTTTAATGTCCTAGCGCACGGGAGGCAGAGTCAAGCGGATCTCTGAGTTCGAGGTCAGCCTTGTCTACAGAGTGAGTTCCAGGACAGCCAGGCTACTCAGAAAAACCCGGTCTGGGGCTTGGGGGGAGATGTGTGTTCCAGCCCGCGATAAGGGCGGAGACAACTTCCGGGAGTCAGTTTTCTCCTTTCACATTTATGTGGGTTCTGGGGATAAAGTTCAGATCACCAGGCTTGGTGACAAGACGTTCTACTATCTGTATTTTACACATGGAAAAACTCGTACCCAGAAATAGGGAGTGATTGGTTCAAAGGCACTAGAGTCTGGTGACCTTGATTCTTTTGGTGGTGCGCCGTTTCATTGTTAGGAGTGGATGGTGTCGCCGGGCAGTGGCGGCGCACGCCTTTAATCCCAGCACTTGGGAGGCAGAGGCAGGCGGATTTCTGAGTTCGAGGCCAGCCTGGTCTACAAAGTGAGTTCCAGGACAGCCAGGGCTACACAGAGAAACCCTGTCTCGAAAAAACCAAAAAAAAAAAAAAAGGAGTGGATGGTGTCTACTGTTTTCTAGACTGCTAAGGCATTGAAGAGGTCATCTGTTTTGTTACGATCTCTTCGTTGCTCTGTTTTCCTCCGCCAGTTACCTGTTGTAGCCAGTAAGGTTTGATTTCAGACCAGCACTTCTAACTTAACCTAAAACATCGTCTCCATTCCAGAAGCTACCTTTAGCCAGTTCTTGGACAGTGAAGGTGACTCAAGGTCACATGGCTGCTCGGACAGATTCAGATTGAACACTGTCACTAAGATAGAAATAGGTACCTTAATTGACTGACCTTCCTGCCTCACCTCCCAAGAGTAGGTCTGAGTACCACACAGGACTTATATTACAGTCTGTACAGTGGTACTGCTTTGTTAAAACAGGGCTAAGCAGTACTCAATTTTAATCCCAGGACTCAGAGGCAGGCAGATGTGTGTGAGTTCCAGACTAGCCAGGGCTACACAATGAGATCTTGTCTCAAAAAAAAAAAGGGTGCCCCTTGAATGGTGGGTTTCAAGCCTTTCCAGTTCAGTCTGGTTTACCTCTGTACCATTACTCTGCAGTTGCAAAACATGGACTGCAAGCCTCTGTGGACTTATAGTACATTTTCTTCCTCCTTCAGAAAGCCATCAAGGAGAAAGAGATTCCTATTGAAGGCCTGGAGTTCATGGGCCACGGCAAAGAAAAGCCTGAAAACTCCTCGTGACCTGCGTGCCCCTTGGAAGAGGTCAGTAAAGCGTGAGGCCTCTGGATTTTGTCAGGAAAGGCTGTGAAACTAGCATGGGATTCACTTTAAAGGTGTCCTCCATTCTGAAGGAGCGGCTGCCATTACTGCTTTGAGGCAACTTCACTTTTGCTCGCATCTTGCAGGAAACTCCTCGTGCTACAACGGACAGCTTCTTGGGGTTCTGGTTGCAAACTATGGGTCTGGAATCCGCTCTAACTGGTCCTTGGATGTAAATATGGTAAACTGGTCATGATCAAGGCTGACAGCGTCTGCTGCAGAGGACATTGGGTGTACTATGTGGGAGGCACTGCTCACGATGGTCAGTCAGGACCTTTTTTTTCCTCTCAGGGAGCTAATGCTCTGAAAAAGGATGCGGACACAACCAACCCTTTCAATCACTGCTTGGAGACATGATTGTATTTTTATAGTAACAGTTTTAGCTGCTGGTGGCCTGGGTTATGGGAGTACGAGACGGCTGTCCTGAGCTCCTGCCTTAACAAGGTGTCAGCTTACCATTCAGAAGCTTCGGAGATGACATGAACACCACTTTGGAGCTCACAGCACCGCTGCTCCTAACTCCAACCCCTGGGGCTGTGCAAGAGTCGCCGGCACTACAGGTTTGCTGTTGCTAACTTTCAACTCCACGAATTCAAGTCAATGTGCAGACCACACAAAAGGCAAAATGCATCCCATCCGGCTAAAGTGGGGGAAAGGTGCTTACTGATTTTTGTTTGCCTACCATGCCCTAAGTCTGTAATCATGAAATGGAATAAATCTTAAAATTCAAATTTTACTCTTCACTCCTGAAACTCTGCACTTAATTGAGCATTTATTTCCACTGCCCCGTGTATCTTCATTTTGCCTCAGAGCCAACTTTGCTCTGTAGCTTGATTTGCTTAATTAAGCCTGGGTGACTTGATCTGCACTTAGGTTAGAGATCTGAAAGTCAGGCTGGCCTCCTTCCTGCCTATGCCATCGACCTGCTCAATTACACGATTACACATGCTCACCTATATAAACAGCTTCTTTAAATGTTATGTATTGTGTTCCAATACAATGTTATGTAGTTCTCACACCTGCCTACCATGACCAGGATTTATTATATCCCTAAAGACAGATGAAAGCTGGCGTACAAAAGGTTTATGTTCTGTTTCCTGTGTTACTGATTACCACTTCGTTTTAATTTGGCCAACCCTAATGCCATTTCAAAACATTTTAATTAAAAAAAAATGTGGATATAAAAAAAAAATCAGTATTTTTCAACTGGTTAAGGGTCGTTGTCCAAAAGATCACAAGAGATTTTTTAGCCTTAGATGAGAGTCCTTGGAGTGTAACTCAGGCCACCTCTTACCTGATTTCTGTACTATGAGGTCAAACCCAAGATTTCTTGCACTCTAGCATTTGTCAACTGAGCTGCATCCCCAGATCATTTTTGTTCAAGGCATGGTTTCATGTAGGTCAGGCTGGCCTCAAAGTCACCCTGCTGATGAACCGTTGATCCTCTGCGCATGTGAAAGTCAGTTCCCTCCTTCCAATGTGTGGGCTTTGGGTATCAAACTCTAGTCATCAGGGTCGGCAGTGAGCACCGCCACCCACTGGGCCACCTCCTAGTGCGTGTTTTCTCCTAAAACAGTTTTAGATGTTGACTCGGGGTGGCTTTGAACTGTGGCTGTCCTCTGGCTACTCTTCTGAAGTCCCAGAGGCAGTAATAAGTATGCAACACCAAGGCCTTTTTGAGACTTTCTTTTGTGGGATGGTGGGTGGTGGGGGCGGCGATCATTTTCAGCTCAGGTGAGACAGACCTATAATAGACTTGGGAGTCATCGAAAGAATGGCATAGTGCATGCCTTCACCCGGCAACTCCCCACGGTGACGGCGAGGCTACAGCCTAGGAGCTCAAGACCACCCAAAGAGCAGCTATTCACACTCGTTGCTTTACCCCACCTGACAGCATAGCTGCTCAGAGCATAATCACTCATCCCCACCTGACTTCATCCTCTTAAAGGCCTTCCATTTGACAAGCAATTGATAGCGATGCCGCTGTCTGGTAACTACCACTGCTGTGCTGTTTTGTGTTTGTTTTTCCTAGACAGAGTTTCCTTTGTAGCCCTGGCTGGCCTGGAATTCGCTCTGTAGACCAAGCTGCCTCCTGAGAGCTAGGATTGAAGGTGTGCACACTCATTGTCTGACTGAGAAACAAGTCTTTTCCTAAAGATAGGAACTCGGCTCCCTTTGTAGATTGCAACAGGAGCCCGCTGTGACCAGAGGAGAGCTGGCTAAGGCTCAGGCACTTGGTTCAGGGTCTGGGCAGCCTGGACTAACCTGGAACGTGTTACAGATGGTAATCAGCAATTCTGGATGGTCATCTACTGATCAGGGAGTCATCCCAATGGTAACTCTGCCTCTCTGTGTTCTTGGTCACTTGGCTTTTACCACCCTAAGCATAAGAAACCAGCAGGGAGCCGGCTATAAACAGCATTCAGTGGGCTAAAGCAGGTCTGAAACACTGCAAAACAGCAAAGTAATGTCAGCATCCGAGAATAAAAACGCACCACCCAGCTCATGGACAATCTAAGTTTAAATTATTTATTTAAGCCATCTCCTCTTACAAGCAAAGGGATGGAAGATCAGAGTAACGGTCACCATCTGAGAAAAGGAAAGAGGAGCTCAGCATCCAATGGGCATCCGTGGTCCACACAGAGTAAGGGTCCAAACCAGTGCCGTGGTCCCTGCTGCCTGGGGTAAGGCCCAGGGTCTTTACTCATCTTCATAGCCGGTCGGAAGCGGGTTCACATGAGGGTTGTGGAAGAGGGTATGGTTACCATCTCCCCACGGGAAGGGCTGTGGAGACATCAGTGAGATATTCCCAGAAAATGCTCAGAATTGAAAGAGATAATACACAATATCAAAATGGAAACACGTCCTTTACTGGCATAATTTCTACTTCCCCAGAGCTTTTCTTATTTTTAAAATTTTTTGATGTATGTAATTACATATAAGCACTCTGTCTTCATCCACACAGAAGAAGGATTCAGATTCCATTCCAGAAGGTTATGAGCTGCCATGTGGTTACTGGAAATTGAAATCAGGACCCCTGGATAAGCAGCTAGTGCTCTAACCACTGAGCAATCTCTCCTTTGAAGTAGATGCTAAGAAAAGCAAGCTCAAGCTTCCCCAGGGGAGAGGAGATGAGCACGTAGGGCTCTACACTTCAGCAGCACCCAAGTTTGGTTCCCAGCATCCACAGCGGGCAGCGCATAATTGTTACTACTCCAGCCCAGGGGATCTGAAGCCCCCTTTGGTTTCCTTGGGCATCCACATGCATGCATGCATACATACACACACACACACAATTTAAAGAATATAAGAGCTTAAAACCCATAAGATGTTGGAAAGATGGCTCAGTGGTTAAGATCTGCTCCTCCAGAAGTCTCCCAGACTTCACATCAGGTGACTCACAACCGTTCCAGGAACCTTATGCCCCCAACGCCGCAGACACCTGCACTCACGTGTACATAAGTGTCTACTCATAATTAACAGTAGTTTTAATCTTAAGGAGTTCTGGCGCTGGAGAGATGGCTCGGCGGTTAAGAGCGCTATCTGCTGCTCTTCCAGAGGTGCCTGGCTCAATTCCCAGCAACGATCGTGAGGCTCGCGGCCATCTCTAATGGGATCAGGTGCCCTTTTCTGGTGTGTCTGAAGACAGCTACAGTGTACTCACATACATACATACACACACACATACATACATACATACAATAAATCTTTAAAAAAAAAGTGATGTGCCGGGCGGTGGTGGCGCACGCCTTTAATCCCAGCACTTGGGAGGCAGAGGCAGGAGGATTTCTGAGTTCGAGGCCAGCCTGGTCTACAAAGTGAGTTCCAGGACAGCCAGGGCTTCACGGAGAAACCCTGTCTCAAAAAACCAAAAAAAAAGTGATGTGACAAAAAAGAAAAAAAAAAAAGAGTTCCTAGCTTTCTCCTGGTAACCGCTACAGCCAGGACTGTGCTGATCAGGGTGCAGCCCTTCCTGTATCAGAAAGGCAATGGTGGACATGGACAGAGGTGCTTAGCTAATGCAGACTAGAGAAATGCATTCTAGATTCAATCCTTTTGCTCACTACTTTTCTTTTTTTTTTTAAGATTTATTTATTTGAGTACACAGTTGCTGTCTTCAGACACAGCAGAAGAGGGCATCAGATCTCATTATAGATGGTTGTGAGCCACCACGTGGTTGCTGGGATTTGAACTCAGGACCTCGCCGTCAATACCCTTAACCACTGAGCCATCTCTCCAGCCCCGCTCACTACCTTTCTTAAAAAGACTAACTCATTTGTTTTGAGTGTACATGTATATAGCCACTGTCAGAAGACAACGTGTGGTGTGTGTGTGTGTGTGTGTGTGTGTGTGTGTGTGTGTGTGTATAGATTATATAAGTTCTCTCCTTCTATAGAGTGGGTCCCAGACACCAACTCACATTCTCAGACCTGGTAGCAAGTTCCTTTACCTGCTGAGTGTTTTGGAAGACCTGTTTTGTTTTTTTTTTAAAACAGGGTTTCCTTATATAGTTAACCTGGAATACTACACAGAACAGTCTGACAAAAAAAAAATCACAATTAGTTTTGTTTTGGAGAAAGGGTCACTCTATGTGGCCCTGGCTGCCCCAGATTGGGCCATGTTGACTAGAGACCCACCTGCCTCTGCCTCCCAAGTGCTGGGATTAAAGGTCCGTGCCACCAGGCCAGTTTTTACTTTTTTAGATATGTGTCTATCTCTGTGGGTGTATGCACAAGAGTGTGGGTGTACACACAGGCCAAAGACACCAGTCCCACCTGCAGCTGGAGCTAAAGGCAGTTGTGAGCTGCCCATTTGGGCACTGGAAATTAAATTTGGCTCTTCTGTAAGAGCTGTACCACCGGGATGGGATATAGAGCTTTATCTAGAGACGTTTAGGAGGGGGTACTACTGCCATCTAGTGGGCGGAGGCCAAGGCAACGATGCTGTCAAGCACCTTTTTCTCACCCTTGGCTGTCCTGGAGCTCATCAAGTAGACCAGAGTGGTCTTGAACTCAAGAGATCTGCCTGCTCTGACCTCCCAAGTGCTGAGGCTGTACACGGGTGGGAACGAGCCTCGTGGGTTGTAAAATTGAAGTCTAGAATAAGTTCCTGCAAGGCCAGTCTTTTTTTTTGGTTTTTCGAGACAGGGTTTCTCTGTGTAGCCCTGGTTGTCCTGGAACTCACTCTGTAGACCAGGCTGGCCTCGAACTCAGAAATCCTCCTGCCTCTGCCTCCCAAGTGCTGGGATTAAAGGCGTGCGCCACCACCGCCCGGCAAGGCCAGTCTTATATGAATTAGGTGATCCAGTTTTTAGGGAGCTGTAAGACAGCCTTGTTAAAATACATCATGAGGCATTACAACTGTCTACGCGAACTGCCAAGGCATAAAAACTGATAAAACGACAGGCACTGTGAGAACAAATAGGCAGTCCGTGCTTAAGCCTAAGCCAAACGCCCACATCATGGATCACCTTCAGGATTTGCCGCTGTAAAGGGACACCCCCAAACCTCCAAGCTTTCATGCAGGAAAACGGCTTCTGAAGTGCACCATTAGACAAAGGGTGACAAACTGTGGGAACTGAAAAATCCACAGGCATTTACTGTGTGACCTTTTAAGAAAACTGAGCCGCGACCCACAATCTGACTTCCCTTATGTAAAACCATAATAAAATATTCTGCTGCGCGATGGACAGGCAGTCAAGATCCTAGGGCCCCAAGGGCTGGGACTGGGGAGTGGACAACCCCGAAATAACGGCCGCTTGAAGGCCAGCAAAGGCGCAGCGCGTACCTTGGTCCTGATGCGGAGATGGGGGTAGGCGACGAACGCGGGTCTCTCGTGCTCTTCGTGTCGCGACTTCAGGAAAACGTTGAGCATGCTCACTCCCACCCCGGGCAGCGCCACGAAGTAAGTGAGGGCCTTCCACATACGAGCTGCGGCGGGGCCAGAACGTCAGCCTCGGCTGCTCCCTCCCGCAAGGGCTCCCGCCAAGGTCACGGCCCGGCCACGCCTCTCCAGACCCGCTGGGGCCCCACGCCCACCCGAGCCCCGGTACCTGAACCCTCCTCGCCGTGGGCGCCACTCGACATGGGCCGCCCCGCCCGTGGGAGGGCCCGGCCCAGCAGCCGAGAAACTCGAGACGCACACAACACCGCCGACGCCATCTTGGAACTACACAGGCGCGCCGGAAGCGGAAGTGGAGACAGGGCGAAGGGGGCGGGACAAAGATGTCAAATCAAGTTTTCATTGGGCCACGCCTCCTGAGACCTGGCTAGAAATTGTAGCACCTGCGCACATCGTCCGTCGTAGTCCAAAACCTCCGGCGGCACGAGTGAGAGCGCGCATGCGCTTTCGTACCTGTGCCCCACCTCCCTCTTGTCCGCTGCTGGGTGAGATGTTCGCTGAGTTGAGCTTCTGCCAGCCTTTTTTTATTTTTATTTTTTTAATTGTTTCCTTTTTTGGAGTACCTGAACAGAATCTGAAGTGCAGTGCGGAGAACAAATCACGTTATCGGAAGCGCCATTCCCTTTTTTTTTTTTACTTTTTCGAGAAAGGGTTTCTCTGTGTAGCCCTGGCTGTCCTGGAACTCACTTTGTAGACCAGGCTGGCCTCAAACTCAGAAATCCACCTGCCTCTGCCTCTCAGGTTCTAGGATTAAAGGCGTGCACCACCACTGCCCGGCTCCTCGCTACCTTTTAATTCTGAGATTTCCAAGGCACCGGACCCCACACCCTTGTTATTGTTATCACCCTTAAAAACCGTTATTATTCTCTTCTGTGACGCCCTAAGTAGACTGCAAAGTCCGTGGTGCTTAGATTTTGCCTGCGCCTCATTTCCAGAGTTACCTGAAATCGTGCCTGGCAAGCACCTACTTAGCAGGTGCTTTCTGCAATTTAATGAATGAATGTATGAATGCACGAATGAGTCAATGAACAGCTCCTGGAACCAGGAAGAACCCTTTGAACTGATGCCAGAAAATCTGGACTTTGTTTCAGCTCCATGTCCTCAGCGTTTGGCCGTTTGGCCCTGCTCTCCCTCAAATTCTACACACATCTGTTAAATTTTGTCTGTAGAACTTTTAAAATATCTCCCTTCTTTTTTTTTCCTTCTTTTTGTCTCAAAGCCCTTTTAAAGATAAAAGTTAAAAAGCTGGGATACCAGGTGTGGTGGCGTGAGTCTTGAATGTCAGCATCTGGGAGGGAGACACTGATGGGACTGATCCCACCCAGACCAGCCTCGTCTACAGAGTTCTAGGCTATCCAGAAGCTGCATAGTGAGACCCTGTCTCCATAAAATAAAAACAACAAAACAGCCCAAGCATGGTGGCAGGTGGCTCATAATCCCAGCAAGAGTTGAGATGGGGTAGGAGGATTGCTGTGAGTTAGAGACTAGTCTGGGCTGTAAAGTCAGACCCTGTCTCTACTCACACACACCCACGTTTAAAATGTATGTGTATATAGTACTGTTCTGAGAGACTGAGGCAGGAATCTCTAATTAGAGGCCTGCCTGGACCACATCTAGAGTCTGAGATTAGCCTTGCCTATAGTGTGAGACCCTATTCAAAATAACAGAAGAAACAGGGCCGTGGTGGTGCACGCCTTTAATCCCAGCACTTGGGAGGCAGAGGCAGGCGGATTTCTGAGTTCAAGGCCAGCCTGGTCTACAGAGTGAGTTCCAGGACAGCCAGGGCTACACAGAGAAACCCTGTCTCGAAAAAAAAAGAAAGAAAGAAAAACAACAACAAACAAACAAAATAACAGAAGGAGATAGAGGCAACAGACTCATGCATCCAAAACCATCCTCAACTGCTTGGTGAGTTCAAGACCAGACTGGACTATATGAATAATTAAAAAAAAAAAGACATATTGTTGCTGGATGGTGGTGGTGCACGTCTTTAATCCCAGGACTCGGAGGCAGAGGTAAAGGCAGGTGGATCTCTGTATTGGAGGTCAGCATGATCTACAAAGTGAGTTCCTGGACAGCCAGGGCTACACAGAAAAACCCTGTCTCAAAAAAACCACACGTACACACATAGCCAGAAGATGTATCATTTAATTATGTATTGTGTATTGGGTCTTTGTGTGTGTGTGTGTGTGTGTGTGTGTGTGTGTTCTCAGAGACAGAAGGTGCCAGGTCCTCTAGGGCTGGTGTTACAAAGGGATGTTAAGTTGCCACATGTGGGTGCTGGGAACCAAACTGGTCCTCATCAAGAGCGGCAAGGGTTCTTCACCACTCCAGTTGCAAGTATTTAATAGTTTGAAATAGTTTAAATTATAACACCTTTTAGGAATATAGTGATATCGTTGAACTAGTTTGCCTAAATGTCTGTGTGTATTACTGTTTCATCTGCTTGGCTGTGCATCATGTGTGTGCAGTACCCTTACATGCCACAAGATGGCGATGGAACTTCTGGAACTGATACAAACAATTTTGAACTGTCTCAGGGGTGCTGGGAACCAAACTCCAACACATTATAGGAACAGTAAGTGTTGTTAACCACTTACCCATCTCCAGACCCTGAACTGTCTCTTAAATATATATATATATATACATACATATATATATGTGTGTATATATATATATATACACACACACACACACACACACATATATATATATACACATACATGTATATATATATATATTTTTTTACCAGAAATTATGCCTGGCAAGTAGCAGGTGTTTTATGCAATTTAATGAATGAATGTTTGACTCCACAAATTAATTAGTGAGTGAACAGCTCCTGGAACCAGGAAGAACCCTGGAATCGATACCAGAAAATCTGGACTTTGTTTCAGTTCCATATCCTCAGCGTTTGGCCTATGGTCCTGCTCTCAATCGAATTCTACACACATCTGTTAAATATATATAATTTCAAAACAAACAAACAAGCAAGCAAAAAACTCTTACCTACACAAATGCATTCATAGAAGGGCTGGAGAGAAGGCTCAGTGGTTAGGAGCACTGGCTGCTCTTCCAAAGAACCTTTGTTCTAGTCCCTCCCAGTACTCACACGGTGGCTTATAACCATCTGTAACTCCAGCTCCAGGGAATCAGACATTCTCTGGCCTCTGACGGCACTGTACATACATGGTGCAAAGGCATACATTCATATGCACAAAATAAAATACTTGCAGAGTGTAGTGGCACATTCCTTAAATCCCAGCACTCAGGAGACAGAGGTAGGCAGATCTCTGTAAGCTTACGGTCAGCCTGGTCTAGAAAGGAAATGCTGGGCTAGCCTGGTCTGTAAAGCAAGTTCTTGGCTAGTCAAAGGGTGGCTACACAATAAGACCTAGTCTCAAATAAATTTAAAAAAAAAGCAACTTTAAAAAATACATTCATAGTTTAACAGGCAATGTCAAGGAGGAAGATAACTATGTCTGGAGACCCCCTTGGGTTCTTATACCTCAGATTAAGATCTCTTGGCAAAGCTAGGTGCGGTGGGTCACACCTACAATTCTGGAAGTCTGAAGGCTGAACAGGAGCTCTTGAGTTCAGGGGCTATCAGAAATTCTCTTTATTTGCATAGCCTTGGATGACTGAATTGAGACAATCAAGGAAAACAAGACTGCCAATACAAAAAGAATGAGGAATAGTTGGGGGTTTTGTTATTGTTGTTGTTTAGTTTTTTGTTTGTTTGTTTGTTTTGAGACAGGGCTTCTCTGTGTAGCCCTGGCTGGCCTGGATCTCACTCTGTAGCCCAGGCTGTCCTCTGACTTAGAGATCTGCCTGCCTCTACCTCCCTCTATGGTCAAAGCCATGCACCACCACCACCTGGCTGGTGTTGTTGTTTTAAGAGATTGTCTTACTAGGTAGCCCCGTCTGACCTGGAACTCACTACGTAGACCAGGCTGCCCTCAAAGTCACAACAATCCAGCTGTGTCTGCCTCCCAAGTGCTGAAATCAAAGGTGTGGTCCGTCACACTTATTGAATGTATACTATTTTGAGCACTCCTCTTGTGCTTAAAATCTTAAATCTTAAAAGTTTAAAATTTAAACCGTGGTGGCGCAGGCCTTTAATCCTAGCACTTGGGAGGCAGAGGCAGGTGGATTTCTGAGTTCCAGGCCAGCCTGGTCTACAGAGTGAGTTCCAGGATAGCCAGGGCTATACAGAGAAACCCTGTCTCCAAAAAAAAAAAATTAAAATTTCATTTTGTTTTAGGCAGGGTCCCAAGTATCGCAGGCCAGTGTCTACTATGTCGCCAGCCTTGGATGCTCTTACTCTATCTCCTCTGCTCTGGCAATCCTCATCCCGTCACACTCCATTTATTCTTTAGATCTTGTCACTAATACTCCATCACTCGCTACATATATATTTAAAATCACCGAGTCAGATCTCTTCCCTATAGCTATACTAGATCCTTTATATCTCTGTAGATATTCCAGGGACGCTCTTGCCTAAGGACCTTGGCACATGCTCATTTCTCTACCTGCAAGGGTTCTATCTCAGATAATCCATATTAAACTCAGGTCTTGGGGGACGGCGCGTGAATGGAGATCAGAGGTCAAGGTTTCGTGTGTGGCTCTGCACCTTCTTTATGATTGAGAGAGGGTCTTACTGACGCTTGCTGTTTCCGTTGACCATTGAGCCACTAGACCTTCTTCCCTGTGTCTTCTCGATCTGGGGTTATAACGGCTTGAAGCGGCAACTGTTATGTCACGTGATGTCTCTCTGGAAGCTGACTTGTGAGAGGATGTTTTGCTGAAACAGATGCTTGAGAGAACACGCGATGTTTGGAAAGAGGATCAATGGGACCCCATAAACTGAGTGGTCACTCATTTTTTTTGAAAGATTTATTTATTTTATGTATGTCTGTGACAGATGGTTGTGTGGTGGCTGGGAATTGAACTCAGGACCTCTAGAAGAGCAGTTAGTGCTCTTAACCACTGAGCCATCTCTCCAGCGCCGTGTTTAGTGTTGCTGTTGGACTGGACTGCTGGTATCCTAACAACAGAGAGTTGAGTCGCCCAAAGAACTACTATTCAAAGGTCCACAACTGTCTCTTTCTATTAACCTTCTTTCCCCCCAACCTCTAGTCGGTGGGTTAGAAGGGAAGTCGAAGTGTCCAAGAACCCTAAATAAAGTAGGATTAGAGAAAGCTAAGCATACGACGGCTCACCACGGAGCCCCACTGTTACATTGATGCTATGGATTCAGACTCAGGGCCTTGTGTATACATACCAAGTGCTTAATCCACCAAATCGCCTTCCAGGCCACACTTATTTTAGTCTTTAAAAAAAATTACTTATTTATGCTTAGCTTGATGGCACACACCTTTAGTCTCACCGCCAAATTGTTGGGAGGCAGAGGCAGGCAAATCTCTGTGAGTTCCAGGCCAGCCTGGTCTGCAGAGGGAGTTCCAGGACAGCTAGGGGTACACAGAGAAACCCTGCCTCAAAAAATTATATTATTTTATGTGTTTGTGTGTGTGTATATATGTGTGTGTATATATATATGTGTGTGTGTGTATGTATGTATGTATATCTGTGTGTGCACCTGCTTATCTATATGTGCAGTGCTCACAGAAGCCAGAAGAGGGCAGCAGACACTCTGGATCTGGAGTTACAAGCCTCTGTGACCCACCTGAGTTCAGGGTGCTTGGAACAGAACCTGGATCCTCTGCAAGGGCAACAAGTGCTCCTGACTGCTCACGCACATCCCTGCCCTTTATTTATTTTAGACAGGGTATTTTTTGGTTCGTCTTTTGAGTGCTTTAGACAGGTTCTCATTCTATAGTCCAGGCTGACTTAGAGTCCTCTATGCATCCTGGAACTATGTAGCTCAGGCTGATCTTGAATTCTCGGCAATCTTCCTGCCTCAGCCTCTCAAGTGCATTACAGGTGAGAGGCCCCACCACAGCCAGCTGTGGGGATCTGTTGCTGTCTTTGTGTTTGAGACAGAGTCTCACTGTACAGCCTCCAAGTCGTAATGCTCAGACTCCCATGTGCTGCGGTTACATGTGCACTACTCACCTTCCCCGTTCTTGTGAGCATCTTATCAGAGAGGCCTTCCTTGACCATCCTTAAGCAAAACAACTCCTCCCCAGGCCGACACTCTATCTGCCTTTCAGTGCCTTATCTACTCTGTCACACTTACCGCCGTCTGTTATATTAAACATTTATGCAATTAGTGTCGGCCTTCTTCCATTAAACACCATAGGAACCGGGACTTGGAGTTCTTTACTGGTGTGACCCCCCAGCATGTGTCACATGATAGGTCCTCACTGATTATGTTAATCTCCACCTGGTAGATGCTGTTCTCATGGGCTCAGATGATGAAACAGAGACCTGAGACTTTCAGAGAATCACCCCTTAGCTAAGCGATGGACCCAGGGAGGCCGGCCCCACCTGTTCTCTTAGCCTCAGAACCACACAGGGTTTGCTTTAGGGACCACGGTATTAATTTGACCCAGGAGCTCACTTGACCAAGCTTTTGCTGAGCTGACTGATGTGCACATCGGGACAGGGAGAGATTAGCTAAATCAGTCATGATAGCATGCACCTATATAGCCACAGCCCAGGGAGGCTGAGGCAGGAGGATGAGCTTAAGGGAAATATCAGTTACTAGAGACTGAGAAGGATGTTGGTTTTCAGGAGTGGTAGAGGGATAAAGAGAGATCGATAAGTACCTACTGTGTACTCAAGTGGAATTATCACACTGAACCCTACTAATAGGTACCGATAACATAAGCTAATCAAAATAACAATTTAAAAATATTTTGGGCCGGGCGGTGGTGGCACATGCCTTTAATCCCAGCACTTGGGAGGCAGAGGCAGGTGGATTTCTGAGTTCGAGGCCAGCCTGGTCTACAGAGTGAGTTCCAGGACAGCCAGGGCTACACAGAGAAACCCTGTCTTGAAAAACCAAAAAAAAAAAAAAAAAAAAAATACTTTGGGGCTGGAGAGATGGCTCAGCGGATAAGAGCACTGACTGCTCTTCCGAAGGTCCTGAGTTCAAATCCCAGCAACCACATGGTGGCTCACAACCATCCGTAATGGGATCTGATGCCCTCTTCTGGGGTGTCTAAAGACAGCTAGAGTGTGCTCATATATAATAAATAAATAAATGTTTTAAAAAATTGTTCTGGCTTCTGCAGAAACATTTCAGGTCATCCTTGAGAGTGGACCGGGCCATCAAATGTCTTCTAGAGGCACTGAGATGACAATTCTGCACACGCTGCCCCTCGGTGCCTCCCCGGGGACTGCCTGACCTCTCTGTGTACGGAGCCTCCCAGGGCCACCTCCAGACAGGCTCGGGTTTGCCATCATCCTCTCTATAGGCTGATGGTGTCATCACCATCATGCTGGGGCCGCGGTTTCTGCTGTCCTGGATCGGGCAGGTGAATAGCTCTGTAGTGGAGAAGCTCATGACGGTGGAAGAGGATGTTGGGGTGACCCTGGCTAAGAGTAGCCCTTGCAGCCTGGCGGTGGTGGCACACGCCTTTAATCCCAGCACTTGGGAGGCAGAAGCAGGCGGATTTCTGAGTTCGAGGTCAGCCTGGTCTACAGGGTGAGTTCCAGGACAGCCAGGGCTACACACAGAAACCCTGTCTTGAAAAAAAAAAAACCAAAAAAAAAAAAAAACCAAAACCCTTAAAGTCAGTATTCAAATCTGGAAGTTTGGCTCCGACTTTTTTACACATCGACAAGCCATGAAATACTGCATCAGGGGTTGGAGAGACATCAGCCCAGTCAGTAAGAGCACTTGTGCAATCCTCAAGTCCAGACTTCTTAACCAACAAGCCTGGTGTCCACAAACACCTGCAAATGCACAGCCACCAGGTTTGACACCCACTTCTGCCTGCCCGCCGGCACACAGGCGCACACCGCATCAAACATATACACGTACAGATAGACACTGTTTCCAAAGATTAGAACTGAAATGGTTCACAGCATAAGGCTTTCTGCCAAGCCTGAAGACCAGAGTTTTATGACCAGGACTCTCACGGTGGAAGGGAAAGAGAGATACTAGACCTGAAAATTGTCCTCTCGTCTCCACATGTGTGCTGTGGACATGTGTGCTGTGGACATGTGTGCTGTGGACATGTGTGCACGCGCGTGCCCACAAATAAATATATGTAATTTTTTAAAAGGTTTATTTATTTATTACATGTAACTACACTGTAGCTGTCTCAGACACACCAGAAGAGGGCGTCAGATCCCATTACAGATGGTTGTGAGCCACCATGTGGTTGCTGGGATTTGAACTCAGGACCTTCAGAAGAGCAGTGCCTTAAAAAAACACTACTGTGTCAGTAATTCAAGGGACCTCGGGAGAACGTCTGGCGGAGTAAGAACACAAACTTGTGTGAGTTTGACGCCAACCTACACCATATAGCAAGACTCCCTTCTCTCAAAAGAAGGGAGAGGAAGAGAGAGAGAGAGAGAGAGAGAGAGAGAGAGAGAGAGAGAGAGAGAGAGGAAGTGAGAAGGGTGTGGTAGTGAGTGCCTCTAATCCAGCACTCGGGTAGCAGAGGCAGGCAGATCTCTCTGCGTTTGGGGCTAGCCTGGTCTATATATCGAGTTCCGGGACAGCCAGGGCTACACAGTGAAACCCTTTCAGGCTGTTCTGGAAGTGTACTTTGAGACTCCTTTCCTTCATTCCTAGCCTCTGTCTGCTCTTACCAGCTGGTCCCCAGCTCCACACCTCCTACAGGCAGCCCCTCTAGATTACTTCCTGTCCTTCCTTGGGCTTCTGGTTCCCCAGTGATGTTGAAGTTCTTCTGTCTCTAGAAGGAGAAAGATCCTGTGTCCTCATCTCCACCTGAGCTCCTGCGTCTCCTGTGGGGGTGGGGGTGGGGGTGGGGGTAGGACTGTCACGGAGCAGGCACAACACACAGGAATGAAAGTTCTGAGATGGAGTTGGATTTAGATCCTGGCACTGCTGCTTTTGTTGAATAAATCATTTATCCAGGCCTTGGTTTCTTTTGTGGACCAAAAGAAAGAATAACACCTTCTATTAGTGTTCACAGGACTCATCGTGGTTTATGTGAAGCACTTAGTAGCTTGCTCAGTAAATGACAGCAGTTATTTTTAATTTTTGTCGTTGTTGTGTTGTGTTGTGTTTTTGAGACAGAGTCTCACTGTGTAGCTCTAGCTGGTCCTAGAACTCGATATGTAGATCAGGCTGGCCTCGAACTCAGGGATGCAGCTGCTCTGCTTCCCTAGTAGCCCAGGCTGACCTAGAAGAACTCTGCGGTACAGGCTGACTTCTGTTTTGCCGTGATTCTCCCGACGGAGCCTCCAGAGGATGCACACAGTTCTTGCCAATCAAAAACGCAGGCCCGCGATGCATCTCAGCAGGTCGAGAGCTTGCCTGCCGGTCAGGAAGCACTGATTGGCCCTCAGCGCCGGGGAGTCAAGGGGCCCCGCAGCAGCCCCAGCAGCCCAGGAGTCAGGACGATCAGAAATGCAAGGTTATCCTGGGCTACATGGCTAGCCTAACCTATATGAGAGCTTGTGTCAAAAAGAAAACAAAATCGAAATCTATGGCAGGTGAGGGTGTTTATTGTTTTTTTTGTTGTTGTTGTTATTGTTGTTGTTGGTTGATTTTTTTTCCCCAGACAGGGTTTCTCTGTGTAGCCCTGGCTGTCCTGAAACTCACTCTGTAGACCAGGCTGGCCTTGATCTCAGAAATCTGTCTGCCTCTGCCTCCCAAGTGCTGGGATTAAAGGTGTGCGCCACCACTGCCCGGCTATGAGGATGTGTTTTGCAGTGCTGTGGTGTGGCTCACTGGTGGAAACCGCTTCCTGCTCCGGCAGAGGATAATGAAGGGCTCAGAACCCACACAGTGGGTCAGAACTGTCCATCATTCCAGTTCCAGGGAGTCCAACACACTCTTCTGGTCCCCGTGGTATGCACACGGTACACAGACATACATGTATCCAAAACACTTTATATAGATAAAATTAATAATGATGATGTAAAAATATAGTCTATGGAAATCTATTAAATGACTCCCTACCGTATTGTATTTACACAATTTTTAAACAGAAAGGCTGCCTACAAAATATCGCAAATGGCTGCCTCCAGTTTTGTAAGACACATCGAGGAATTGTGTAGCAGCTATGCACACGTGGGCTGAAAGCTATATCTAGGCTTTTTCTTCTTAAATATTCTGCGGTGAGTGTATACTATTTGTGTTGTTTAAAAAAAAAATCCTTCCACCAAAAAATAAATGGGCCGTTAAGCTGCTACCGGGATTTCTGTCGCTGTTGTCAGTTCCATAGACTGTAAGTCACATGAAGACAAGAACCCTTTGGGCAGAGTAAAAACAGGGGAAGAACAGGGTAGGGGCGGGTCTGGAGCACCTGCACCTGCAGTACCGCTTTCTCCCAGTGGGTGGCAGGCTCCTCATATACGGGCGCCACCCAAAAGGCCTGGGCCAGGCCTTCGACCTTCAACGTGGCTGGTCTCCTCTCAGGTTCCTGGAAGGAGAGAAGGAGGGAGGTGAAACCTGAGAGAAGAATACAGGGAGAGGCCAGCTCAACCTCGGGGACTCTTTTCTTCGGTTCTCTTCTGAGGCTTCTCATCTTCCTCACATTGGAACAAGAAAAGAAATCTTCAAGGTAGGCATGGTGGCGTTACCCCCACCCCCTCCCCCGTTAACCCAGCCCCTGGGAAGCTAAGGCAGGAGAATCAAGAATTCCAGGCCAAGATGGATGTCCTGGCGCATGTCTTTAATCCCAGAATTGGGGAGGCAGAGACAGGAGAATCTCTGTGAGTTTGAGGCCAGCCTGGTTTGTCACTATGCATATCAAATCCCTGGGTGTGTGACAGATGGGGAGTCTTCAGTTGTTCTAGTCAGGCCTGTAATTCCAACTACTCTATATTCTGGAGCAAGAAGAACACAAGTTCAAGGCCAGCCTAGGTTATAGATTGAGTGCCAGGCCGGTGTAGGCAACTTGGTAAGGTCTATCTCAAAATAAGAAGTAAAATCTTGGCATGGTGTGGCCCGTGCTTTTAAACCCAGCAATAGAAGGGCCAGCGGGGGGCTTCATGGTAAGGACCCGTATCAAAAACAAGAGACAAGTAAATTACAATAAAAAGAAGGCTGGGGCAGTAGCTCCGAGGTATGGCAATTACCTAGCATGCGCGAGACCCTGGGTTCAATCCCCAAATTAACAAACAACAAGCAAATAAATAAATTACAGAAGGAAAGGAAAAAGGAATTCAACTACTGTGATTCCAACTACTCTATATTCTGGAGCAAGAAGATCACAAGTTCAAGGCCAGCATAGGCTATAGATGAGCTCGGTTGGCAGAGAGTTTGCCTAACCGCACAAGGCCTGTGCTCTGTCCCTAGCAGCTGTGGTAAAGAATCCCTGTTCTCCCAACATTCAGGAGGGGGGGCAGGAGAATCAGGGGCTCAAGGTCATTTACTGTCACCAAAGCCAGCCTGGGCTACAGGAGATCCAGTCAGAGAGATCTGGGAATCTTCATTTCCTGTAGGAGTGGGGGGTAGATAAGAGATGCTAAAAGTCCCTCTCCTCCCCCTGGAACTCGGACACAGAGCAGAAGGAAGGAACCTTTTTGGAAAATCTGCATAACTCAGAACTCACTTGACAGTTGATTTACTGCCCTCCTTGGTATTCCCTTTGATGCTTCAGGTGGTGGTAAGTTGTCTGAAGTGGGGGCTGGGACACACACACACACACACACACACACACACACACAAAACCAAGTCCAAGTTCTCTGGAAGAACAGCAGGTCCTGAGTCATCTCTTCAGCTTCTGGTTTGTTTGTTGGTTTTGTTTTTTTTTTTAATGACTTATTTGTTTTTTATTTCCTGTGAACTGGTGTTCTGCCTAAGTGTGTGTCTGTATGAGGGTGTTGGATCCTTTGGAGTTACAGAGAGTTGTGAGCTGCCACGTGGGTGCTGGGGATTGAACTCTGGTCTCTTGGAAAAGCAGCTAGGGCTCTTAACCTCTGAGCAGTCTCCAGTCCTGTTTGTTTTTAAGTCAGGGTCTCACTATATAGCTCAGGCTAGCCTTGAATTCCCATCCTGCTGCCCTAGCCTCCTGAGTCTCTCCCTCCTCCTCCCCCTTGTCCTCCTCCTCTGTTTATTTTTTCTAACTACTTTTATTTACTATCTGTGTGTGTGTGTGTGTGTGTGTGTGTGTGTGTGTGTGTGTGTAAAGAGAGAGAGAGAGTGCAGAGCACACGGAGGTCAGAGGTCAGCTTTTGAGAGTCGGTGGTCTCTGATGGTCTCTTCCATTGCACAGGTCTTAGGGAATTCAACTTAGAGTTTTAGGCTTGAGGCTCAGCACCTTAGCCAATGAGCCGCCTCACCACTCCCCTCTTCTTTAATAACCATAGGTCGGGGATCTGGGCACAGTTAATAGAGTGCTTGCCTTATAAGCATTCAGACCCCAAGTTCAACTCCTAGATCCCGTGTGGAAAAAAATAAATAAAATAAAACAATAAAAAAAAAAAAGAAAAGAAAGAAAAGGAAGAAAAATGAAAACATAATTCCAGCTCATAGGCAATGAGACCAGAGGACTCCTGGGGCTCAACCGCCAGTCCAGCCTCGTCGTTGAGATTCAGGCCTGTGAAAGAAAAAGCCCCAGTCTCTAAAGAACAACACCCAAGGTGATCCTCAGGCTTCTACCCACATGTACACACACGCCTGTGCACACACCCCCACACCTGTGATCCTGCACACACACATACACCCGTGTTCTGCAGGTGGTGCATGTACATACGTGCAGACAAAACATTCGTACACATAGATAAGCAAATCTAAAATAAAATAAAATAAAATAAAAACCCATGAAAATAAAACCAAAGAGCAGCAACGAAGGGGGGGGGGGATAGAGAGGGGGAGGGGAGGAAGAGAGGCGAACGGGGAGGGAGGGAGAGAAGGGGGAGGGAAGGGAGAGAAGGAGGGAGGGGCAGGGGCAGAGGGAGGGGGAGGGGAAGAGAGAGGTAGGGGGAGAAAGGGAAGGGAAGGAGGGAGGGGGAGAAGGGGGAGGGGAGGGAGGAAGAGAGCATGAGGGAAGAGGGAGAAGAGGGAGGGGGAGGGGCAGAGGGAGGGAAGAAGGGGAGGAGGGGGGGGAAGGAAGGGGAGAAGGGGGAGGGGCAAAGGGAGGGGGGAGGAGGTGAAGGAGAGGAGAAGGAAGAGGTGAAGAAAGGGGAGAGGGAGGAGAGGTAGAGGAGAGCGAGGGGGAACACCCACTTTGCTGCTCCCTCCCACACCCACCGCTCACCCTCTGGATGAGAAGGGCCACATTTACTTCTGCTAGAGCCAAGTGTCAGCTTCCCTCTGCTGAATCCTTGGGCTGTCATTCAGGGACTCCCAGGGCCACTGTCATGCACAGTCTCACCCACAGTTGTATGGAGGAGTCATCTTCCCAGCTCCTTAGTCTCTGCAAAGGCCTCATCTCCTGAAATCGCCTCACCCCCATGACTCTCAGCCAGAGCCTCCTAGGGCCCCTGCCGACATCTTTCTCACCTTTCCTGGTACCCTGTGAAACTGGGCTGTGTTCTACGCCTGCTTTACCCTGGATTATTAGCCCTGGGCATCTTTTGCCGTCGGTTTGATGGTTTTATAATGGCGCCAGTGCCGTCCAGTCCTCCTTCCAGCAGCCGGGGACCAGTGTTTCTCTTCCTCTCTCTCACCCGGATCTCATCAACCAAGTCCTACGTCCTTTTCAACCCGTGTCTCTCAGATCTTTCCTGCCCACCTCTGCTTAATCACCATTGTGCCTCTGCCCGGACGATGGCAGTGGTTTCCAGATTGGTCTCCCTCTTTAGAGTCTCCCCGCTTCCCATCTGTTCTCTACACAGCAGCCGCGGGGATTCTAAAGAGCAGAGCTGAGGGTGGTACCACGCTGAAACCCTTCAGTGACTGCCTGTTGCCCTTAGGATAAACAAGCTCTCCGGTCTGTCACTCAACAAGCTCTCACTGCCGTCTGTCACTGCGTTGTCACTGCGTCACTGCCCAGGACACTTTTTTGTCCCCTGCAGTAGCTTTTCTTGTGTTTCTAAAACCTTCCTAAGCCTTTCCAACCCCAGGGCCTTTGTTCATGCTGTGATCTCAGTCAAGAATGGTCTTACCTTCTCTTCCTCCTTCCCCTCCTCCTTTCTCCCCACTTCTCCTCCCCTTTTCTCCTTCCTTTCCTCCTTCTCTCTTTTCTTCTCCTTCTCCTCTTCTCCCCAGCAACCTACCACTGAGCTATATCCCACCCATCATCGACTTACAAAAAGCCCAGAAGTCCCCCAGGCCCCCAGAGCAGGACCCTGTTTTACTTATTTCTGGGATCCCATTCCAAACACAGCTTCTGACTCTAAACCACAGTGTTGAGTATTTTAAATTGCATTTTGCTGTTCCCTTTCTTCTCGTGACAAAAGAAAAACCGTCTGCCCAGCATGGTAGCACATACCTGTAGTCTCAGCCCTCAGGAGTCAGAGAAAGGACTAAGATTTTTTGTTTGCTTATTTTTGAGACAAGGTTTCATTATGTAGTCTTGGCTAGCCCTAAACTATGTAGACTAGGCTGGCCTTGAACTCGCCAGAGATCCACCTGCCTCTGCCTCAGGAGGGCTGGGATTGAAGATATACTTCACTACCCCCAGTTTGGGGAACTGGGATTTTGGAGTACAGCCTGGGCTACCTAAAAAGACACTGTCTATAAAACCAACCTACCAACCAACCAACCAAACAAACCCCCTAAAAACCCCAAATAAACAGAAAATTAGAAAATGGCTGTGTCAGGATATGAATCCAGGTTGTCTGGGGGCTAGGAGTCTTCAGTAGTGGCCATTAGGGAAATTCCAAGTGGGAGGCACTCCTGAGCACCACTCTCTGTAAGAAGTAGGTGTTCTTGGAGTCCCACAACAAAATGATCCCCCCCCCACTCTGATGTCACCAAAAACCGGCACGGTGTGTGTGGAGAAGCCTGTAGGACATTTTCTTAACTAGGGATTAATGTGGGAGGCCCCGCCTATTGTGGGCGGAGCCATCCCACTGTGGGCGGGGCCATCCCTGGGCTGGTGGGCGTGGGTTCTATAAGAAAGCAGGCTGAGAAGCCATGGGAGCAAACCAGTAAGCAGCACCCTTCCATGGACTCCGCATCAGCTCCTGCCTCCCTGTCCCTGCCCTGCTTGAGTTCCTGTCCTGACTTCCTTAGGTGATGGACTATGGTATGGTAGTGTAACCCAAACAAACCGTTTCCTCCCCAACTTGCTTTGATCATGGTGTTTCATCACAGCAATAGAAACCCTCACTAAGACAGGAATTGGCACCAGGATAGTGGGGCATTGCTGTGACATGTGTCACATGTGTTTTGGGGAGCACAGGGGAAGCACTTTGAACTAGAAAAGCCACTGAGTGTTGAGAGCTCAAGGACCTGTTTCACAGAAGCCTGGAAGATGAGAATCTTGAGAGCATCCAGGCGGTGGTGGAGCACACCTTTAATCCCAGCGGAGGCAGGCAGATTTCCGAGTTCGAGGCCAGCCTGGTCTACAGAATGAGTTCTAGAACAGCCAGGGCTACACAGAGAAACCCTGTCTCAGGAAAGAAAAAAAAAAAGAAATACTGCTGAGAGCAATGCAGATGATGGAGGCTTGAGATGGAAGTTTAAAGACTCCACTGTGGCCAGTTGTTATTTAAATGAAGATTCCCCGGTTCTAGTCAACCTGAGCTGAAGTATCAGCTGGGATTAACAAGCGACCAGACCTACCAAAGTGAAACCTTTACTTTGCTGGACCCTATCTATATTGGTCAGCTGGAGCTAAGAAATTAGCTGTGATTAACAAGAGACCAGCCTCGCTGAGGCGAAATCTTCTGGGAAGGGTTTCCTCCGAGTCGGCACACAGAAGCTGTGGCCCAGAGACAGCCACGGTTTTACCTCCTGCTGGCAGCTGAACTTAAGACCCACCAAGGTGGTCCTGGTTTTGAAGGCATGAAGGGGTCATGGAGAGCAGCTGAGTCTTGGCACTGTGTGGCAGGACCGGGGTCCCTGGAGAGAGCCCAGGAGAGGCTGTAGGTGAAGGTGCAGCCCAGTTGCAGCAAGGGACCCCGGATTTTGGAGATGCCAGTGCCATGGGATGACCACCAAGGACAGCAGCAGCAGTGGAGGGGAACCAACCGGAGCCTAGAAGAGAAGCCACGCATGCGCTGCAGAGGGCGGGGCCAGAGAAGTGACCCAAGTCCCTTAGAGGAGCCCAGAGGACCGTAAGTTGATTCAGACTTTGGATGCCGAGTTATTTATAGTTTATAGGAGTTTGTTTTTGCTTTGATTCGGTTGTGAGTACGCCCTTGTTCTTCTCTCTTGAAGTAAGAAAGTATTTAATTTTTTTTTATTTATTTTTTATTTTACAGGAGCCCACAGTTGAGAGACTGAATTATTAAAGAGATCTTTTAGGTTCTAAAAGAGGCTTTGGAGTTTTAAATAGACTGAATGTTAAACTGTTTGAATTTGCGAACACTGTGGGAGTTTTAAGGCTCCGAATATTTTACCTCGTGATCGCATGCATACGAAAGTGAACAAGAAAGCGGCTTAGCAGTGATGAGTTTGTGTGTCAGGGTGGCAAGGGGTCCGTTGGGCTAGATAGTTTTACGTCAACTTGACACAAGCTAGAGTCACCAAAGAGGGAACTTCAACTGAGAAAAGACCTCCATAAGACTGGGCTGTAAGCAAGCCTGTAGGACGTTTTAAGTAGTAATTGATGTGGGAGGGCCCCGTCCATTGTGGGTGGAGCCATCCCTGGGCTGGTGGTCCTGGGTTCTGTAAGAAAGACTGAGCAAAGTCAATGGGAGCAAGCTAGTAAGCCGCATCCCTCCATGGCCTCTGCATCAGCTCCTGCCTCTAGGTTCCTGCCCTGACTTCTGTCAGTGGAGGGCCATGGGGTGGAAGTGTAAGCTGAATAAACCCTTTTCTCCGCAGTGAGTTCCAGGACAGCCAGGGCTACACAGAGAAACCCTGTCTCGAAAAACCAAAAAAAAAAAAAACAAAAAGAAACCCTTTTCTCCCCAGCTTCCTTTTAGTTGTGTTGTTATATCACAAGGATAGAAACCCTAAGACACAGCCTTGATTCTCTGCAGGAAATGTTTCTTTCTGTTTTATATATGGGAATTCACTATGTAGCCTTAGCTAGCTTGGAACCCACTGTGTCAACCAGGCTTGGCCCCGAACCCAGAAACCTACCTCTAAGTGCTGGGATTAAAGGCTTGCTGCTGCTCTGCGTGCCTATGCCCTTTCTTACCACACAAGGTTCGATGAAATGGGACAGGTAGTGTGGGTCTGTGATCAAGGGCTTGACTAACACGTGCACGCACACGCACAGACACACACACACACACACACAGCTCTAGTCCCTGCACCTGGAGCTGTCTGAGAATGAAAGGAAATGACTAGAAAATGCTTTATTAACTACAGTGCTTTATAAACTGAAGCAATGAGCCGCTATCTGGTATTTTTCACTGGGAAGAGACGAATAAAAAAATCAACACATTCCACAATCCCCTTCTCCTTTACACATACATTCACACAGACACACAAACACACATATACAACAACTCACTCACATACTTACACACTAACACACAACATACACACTTCACATACTAACACACATATTCACCCATAACACACATTCACACATAACACACACAACACACATATTCACAAGCCAACCCACTCACATAGCTACACACTAACACACAACATACACATTTCACACACACACAACATACACACTCACATACTAACACACTAACCCACAACATACACACTCAACACAACACATTCACACAACATACACTCACAACAACCCACTCACACACTAACACACAATATACACACTTCACACACTCACACACTTAAACACACATTCACGCACAACCACACACAGAAACACACCACCTTACTGGGCACAGTAGTGTACACCTGTAATCTCAAACTCCTAAACCCAAAGCCTGAGCTTCCCAGACCTTTAGCTTCCTTCCCCCAGGTCTTTTCTGTCGCTACCACACCTGACCCCGTCACTCCTCTTGCTATTCAGAACCTTTGAGTGCTCCTAGTGTGTCCATAGTGCGTCATCTGGGGCCCTGCTACAGCCTTCGTGTCTTGATTTTACCTGTTATTTTACTTTATGTGTATGAGTGTAGCGATCAGAGTTCTCTAGAGCAGCAGGTCTCAACCTATAGGTCACGGCCACTTTGGGGGTCAAATGACCCTTTCATAGGGGTCGAATATCAAATCAGATATTTACATTACGGTTCACAACAGTAGCAAAATTACAGTCCTGAAGTAGTAACGAAAATAATTTAATGGTTGGGGGTCACCACGACATGAAGAACTGTGTTAAAGGGCCGCAGCATTAGGAAGGTTGAGAACCACTGCTCTAGAGGAAGAGAACTTAAACAATGAATTTATATTAAAAGGGGATTTATTAGAGTGGCTTACCGACTGTGAGCCCATGAGCCCAACAGTGACTGCCTCCCAGCGGAAAGGCCAAGGGTCTGGTAGTTGTTCAGTCCAGGAAACTGGATGTCTCAGTGGCCCAAATCTAGTCCTGGAGGCCCGGAGAAATCCTAGCCCATGAGCAAAAGCTGTGGTGTAGCCCTGGCTGTCCTGGAACTGGCTCTGTAGACCAGGCTGGCCTTGAACTCACAGAGACCCTCCTGCCTCTGGCTCCCCAGTGCTGAAATCAAAGGCGTGCGCCACAACAACGGCCTCCACCATCCATGTCCTTTTATGTGGGCTGCCACCATAAGATTTGACCCAGATTGAGGGTGGGGCTTCTCAAATGATCCAGTCCAAAACAACAGCAACAACAACAGCAACAACAACAGCAACAGCAACAACAGCAACAACAACAGCAAAATCCTCCACAGGGTGCCCAGCTGCTTGGCTTTCAGTTGATTACAGATAATATTAAAGTTAACAACCAAGATAGGCCAGGCCAAATTCTGTGTGTGTGTGTGTGCATGCGTGTGCGTGTGTGTGTGTGTGCGCGTGTGTGCGCTCACGTGTGTGTGTGCGTGTGTGTGTGCGTGTGTGTACGCTCGCGTGTGTGTGTGCGTGTGTGTACGCTCGCGTGTGTGTGTGCGCGCGTGTGCGTGTGTGTGCGTGTGCGTGCGTGTGCGTGTGCGTGCGCGTGTGTGCGCTCGCGTGTGTGTGTGCGTGCGTGTGTGCGTGTGCGTGTGTGCGTGTGTGTGCTACATCAGGCCAGAAAAGAACGTCAGATCTTCTGGAACTGAAGGTGGTTGTGAGCTGATTATGTGGGTGCTGGGAATTGAACCCTTGTCTTTTGGAAGAGCAATTAGCATCTTAACCCTCCCCCCCTTGAGTCATCTCTCCAACTCCCAAGTTTTTCTCTCTCTTTTTTTTAAAGATTTATTTATTGTTATATGTAAGTACACTGTCTTCAGACACCCTGGAAGAGGGCATCAGATCTCACTGCAGATGGTTGTGAGCCACCATGTGGTTGCTGGGATTTGAACTGAGGACCTCCAGAGGAGCAGTCAGTGCTCTTAACCGCTGAGCCATCTCTCCAGCCCCCCTCCTAAGTCTGTCTTAAGTGTATGTGTGTGTGGCCAGAGCCCACTGTCAGGTGGCGTTCCTCAGTAACTATCCACCTGGAGTTTATTTTCATTCTTCTTGAGACATGGTCTAATGCAGCCCAGGTTTACCTTAAATTTGCTATGTAGCCGAGGATAGCCTAGAGCTTCCTATCCCTCTGCCTTCCCCTCTAAAGCACTGTGGGTATGGGCATGCACCGCCACACAGGGTTTATGCAGTACTGAGAACTGAACTCAGGGCTTGGTGCATGCTAGGCGAGCACTCTAGCAATTGAGCTAGCCCTACCTGGCTTTCTGAGACAAGAGCTCTTTCTGGGGACTTGGGCTTGAAGATTGAGCTATATTGGTTGGCTAAGCAAGCCCTGGGTGGGGAACTGTCTGTTAATACTTCCTCGACGCTGGGATTGTGACACTGTGCTCAGATCCCCTCACCCCCACAAGGTGGGTTTATCTGTGTAGCCCTCGCTATCCTGGAACCAGCTCTGTAGACCAGGCTGACCTCAAACTCAGAGATCTGCCTAATTCTGCCTCCTGAGTGCTGGGATTAGAGGTGTGCGCTACCACAGTCTAGTGCTGCTGTATATCCTGTGGGACTGGACAAACACATGTCTCGAGTATGTGTGTACACGCAAGCCAGAGGAGGATGTCAGATTTCCTGATTTGTGCCCCGCAGGGCCTAGTGAACCTGGATCCCTACAGTTGGCAGGTAGATTGTCTGGTCAACATGCGTAAGTGATCCTCCTGTCTCAACGCCACCCCGCCCCACCCCCAGGCTTAGGGTTGCAGGCACATGTGGCTGCTCCCAGGTTTTACTTGGTCGCTGAGGAGCTTAATCTAGGTTCTCCCATTTTGCACAGCGAGCCCTCTTATCCCCGGGGCTGACTGTCCTCTGGTCTCCACAAAGCATTCAACCCCATTTGCAGAAATGTTCGTTTTCTTTTGCTGATCCTATCTCAGCAATCTGTCGTATACAGTTCCATGATTTAATAACGGGGACTGATAACAGCCGCATCTGAAATCAGCAGCTGCTCTCACTGGAGATGAACCCATCAGCCCCTGCGAACATCACGTCACCCCGAAATGTGCAGGATACAGACAAGAGCCGGGGGTGTGTGGTCTGATGTAGTAATTGAGTGAGTTCACTTTGTCGTTTTTTTCATTTCCATGTACTTCTTTGAGCATGTGTGCCTGTGTAGAGGCGCATACGCTGTGGTATGCGTGTGGAGGGGGGCTCTCTTCTCCCACCATGTGGGTCCCGGAGTCTTTTCTAAGGCCGTCGGGTCCCGGAGTCTTTTCTAAGGCCGTCGGGTCCCGGAGTCTTTTCTAAGGCCGGCGGGTCCTGCAGCAACTGTCTTAAGCATTGAGCCCTCTCACCAGCCCTTGTTTTGTTTTGTTTTGGAGACAGGATCTCCCTGGTAGCCTGAAGTAGCCACAAACTCTCTATGCAGTTGAGGCTAACCTTGAACTCTCAGTCCTGCTGTTTCCTGCCTCCCCAAGTACTGGTATTACACATAGTCTCTCACATTCTCACATATACACACAGTCACATACACTCATATGCACACACTCACACACACTCACATGTACACACATCTACACACTCATATATACCTACATACATATGCACATATATACACTGACATACACCTACATACATACACAAACACACATGCACACACACTCACACACATGCACTTACATACATATACACTCACATATACATACATACACATACACACTCTCACACACACATACACACAGGATTGTAAACACATGCACAGATACTCATATACACCTACATACACACATACACACATATATACATAGGCGCTCACGTATACACACACACAAACACACATGCACACACACTCACACACATATACACTCACACACACATACATACATATAGGATTGTAAACACATACACAGACACATTCACCTACATACACAGACATGCACATGCTTACACACACACACACACACACATACACAATCATGTCCAAAACTCCTGCGGTGCTTTCTTATTCGAATTAGCAAACTTCTATAGAAACACAAAGCCTTTGTCATGGGTAGTTGAGGTGACCAGAGCAGGCTAATGGTCTGCCCTCCCTCCCTCCCTCCTTCTCCCTAACCCTCTCTCCTTCCCTCCCTCCATAACTCTTTTTCTCCCATCCCCTCCTTCTCTTTCCCTTTCAGTATTAGGAATTGGACCTAGGGCCTCAGACATACTATTCAAACACTCTCCAGTAAGCCGAACTCTCCAGCCTTCTCGTACTCTTTTCTGTTGAGATAGGGCATCTCTAACTTGCCCAGATGGACCTTGAACTCTCCGTCCTCTTGCCATAGCCTTCCTAGTAGCTGAGCTCACAGAACGGAGCCCCCATGCCTGGCTGTCCTGGAAATGTTCCTCATGTCTCGGGCTTCTGAGAACCTAGGGCTACAAAGTGTGTGCACGCCATCACCCCACCTTCCACTCTTCCTTTCATCATCTACGTCTTCAGTGTTTTTTTTTTATTATTTATTTTATTTTATTTTTTAATTTACATTCCGTCTTCAGTGTTTTTAACTGATTTTTATTTTTGTGGTTTGTTGTTTGTTTGGAAGGCAGGGTTTCATGAAGCCCAGGCTAACCTCAATCTCATTATGTAGCTGAGGTTGGCCTTGATTCCTGGCCTTCCTATTTCTATCTCAAGGGCTGATTACATATAGGAAATGCCAGCCCACAGTTTACAAACTTCCTTATCTTTGTAACTGTTACACCTCTAAATTGGTAAGAGTTTTGCTGGGTGCTAGGGCTGGAAGCCAGGACATGCACACTCTAACCTAGCTCCTAGGACAGCTGTGGTTCTCAACCTATAGGTTATGACCCCCTTGGGAGTCAAACAACCTTTTCACAAGGATCACTTAAGACCATCAGAAAACACAGAGATTTACATTATAATTCATAATAGTAGCAACATTACAGTTATAAAATATCAACAAAAATAATTTTATTGAAAGGGTCACAGCATTAGGAAGGTTAAGAACGACTGCCCTGGAAGGTTTGGTTTTGTTTGGTTTTGGTTTTGTTCTTCTTTTTTCTCTTTCTGCTTTTCTTTGTAAAGACTTTAAGGCTACAGGATCATATAAGCTGAGTGCCAAAAGAATTATAACAACCTTCCAATTCCAGTAGTCCAGCCTTTTCTAACGGGCTGGGCAGGACACAGCCTGCCTAATTGGGATAATGGCAGTGGGGAAATCTTGGTGTCGGGCAATTCTCAGTATACCTTGGGCCAGCAACAGCAACATGACCTGGGAATTGGTGAGAAATGCAAATTTTGGGGCTCCACCCCAGGCCTGCTTCCTCAAGCACTTTGGAGGGGCGTGAGTCCGGCCCTGTGTGTCCCAACATGCCTGGATGTTCACATCCAAGGCTCATGTACCACTTAGGGGCTGCGTGAACTCCAACAGGTCGGTGCCTCTCTCTGGACCCGTTCCTCCTCTAGAAAATAATGATAACGGGAAAAAAAAAAAAAAAAAAAAGACGGGTCATGCAAAGAATGGGTGCGCCCGGCTACAGGCTGGTTTACAGGGGTGTTTACTATTAGGAGCTCAGTACTGGCATCTGAATTTGGGCCGTAAACATGAGAGGAAAGCCAAAAGGTATTTGAGACTCAGCACTGAACTGAGCAGCTATAGTGACGTCGTTCTATCTGCTAATGAATGAGGCAGAGCAGAAGGCCCTGAGACGGAGTCACCAACCACCTTACAGCCGTGCACACAGCGGCTGACAGCTGTGAAGCAGCATGGCCGGGACCCATCCACACCCTGCGCCCCACCCCGCCCCCATCCCAAGCAGATGCCGGCCCCCTGTCTGCTCCCCAGGGCTCTCTCCAAACCATCTGCCCTGCAGAATCTGCCTGTCTCTGCCCCTCGCCTGGACTTTGCTAAGGCAATCGCGGGGCGGGGCGGGGCGGGGCGGGGCGGGGAGGGGGGTTGTTTCCGGGTCTCTAGAAATCATGGGTCAAAGAAGTCAAGCCTTTCACGGGGCTGAGGCTCTCTTGGCGGAACGCTTGCCTGGCACGCACAAAGCCGTGGGTTTGATCCCGAGCATTATGTCACCCAGACAGGGTCGCTCATACCTGTAAATCCCGCCTGGGGAGACCAGGGTAGCTCATACCAGTAAATCCAGCCTGGGGAGACTGAAGCAAGAAAATGAGGGATTCAAGGTTAGCCTGGGCTACATACTGAGTTCAAAGCCAGCTTGAGCGTCACTGAATCTTTACTCTAGCAAAGCTATTGTTGGTGGCTGTATGTTTTAGAAAATGAGATTCCGGCCGGGCGGTGGTGGCGCACGCCTTTCATCCCAGCACTTGGGAGGCAGAGGCAGGCGGATTTGAATTCGAGGCCAGCCTGGTCTACAGAGTGAGTTCCAGGACAGCTACACAGAGAAACTCTGTCTCCAAGAAACCAAAAAAAAAAAAAAAAAGATATTCTGAGAAATGCTTTTTTTGTTTTTTGTTTTCAAATGGGTTGAATCATTAGGCAGGACAGTGAAGAATTCCATCCCAAGACGGGTATGGTATCCTGTACACATCTTTTAATCCCAGCACTTGGGAAACAGAGGCAGGCAGGTCTCTGGGTCTTACAGGCTAGCCTGGACTATGTAGTGAGTTCCAGGCTAGCCAGACCTACATAGTGGGGCCCTGCCTGGGGAAAACAAGTTTTATTTGTATTATGTGTGGAAGGTTTGTGCTGGCAAGATGGCTCAGCTGGGAAAGGCGCTTGCCACCAAGTCTGATGTCCTGAGT